>VWZP01008827.1:336586-457505 GCA_013396995.1 Dicaeum eximium | reverse complement strand
TAGTTTGGTTTTTCCTACGTTGGAAGGGCAAAAGCGAATACTGTTACCCTGCTTTAAACTTCCGCGCTCCGCTCTCCGGGACGCGCATCCCGGCCGGCGGGGTGGACGAGCCGGTGAGTGACCGCCGGGAGCGGGCTGGGCTGGCTCGGGGTGGGTGGGACGCGCCGCCGCGCACGGGCAGCGCCCACCGGCTCGGCGGGGACGGCTCGGCGGCGCCGCCGCCACCTGTTAGCGGGGCTCTTCCCCCCGCCGCCAAGTTCGTGTCCCCGCCGTGCCTGGGGCGGCGGTGAAAAGGGACGGAGCCTCGGCCCGGTGGGCGGCGGCGGGGCCAGGGGCGTTGGGGGCGGTGGCGGCCACCCACCTGCTCGCCTGGCCGCGCCATGACTCTGCTGCCTGGGCGCTGCCTGCCCACCCGGGCCCCGGCAGGTCGCCGGGCTGGGAGGGTGCTGGGGTACCGCCGAGCCACAACTCTGTACCCTCTCTGCCCTCCATTCCCTGCCCTCCTTCTGCACCCACTGTGCACTCCTCCTGCCCTCCCCCTCCCAAGCTGCAGCCCTTTTTCCTTCCCCCCCTTTGCCGTCCCGCTCTCCTCCATATCCCTTAGCTGCAGCCGTGTTCACCTCCTCTTCTTCGCACCCCCAGTTTGCAGCCCACTGCACCCGTCTTCCCTCATCCCCTTGCATCCCTCACTGCTCCTGTGATGCTTCAAAGGGGGAGCACCAGACTCCCCACTCTCTTGACACCCCCAGGAGAGCCCAGCTCCATACCGGTGCCAGCCGTCTCCAGGCCCGGAGCGAGGCGCGGAGGGGGCAGGCAGGTGGCGGAGGCGCAGGTATTTGTGTGCAGCTGGGAGCAAGTGAGCGAGGTCCCCCGTTCTGCGAGCATGCGGCTCTGCGGAGCTGGTGACACCTCCCTCCCCTCCTCTCCCTCCCTCGTTCCCTCCCTCCCTCCTTCCCTCTCTCCCAGGGACGCTCACCGCCGGGGCTCTGCGGCGCGCCGAGGCTGCCCGCATCCTGCTGCCCTGCAAAGGGGGGGTCGCGGCGTCCGCGGCTGCAGCGTCTTCATCCCAAGTGAAGGTGCATCTGATGGCTCCATACAGGTCCTCACCGGGGATGTGTTTTAAATTGCGTCAAGCAGTGGAGCGTGCCTGGAGATAAAAGAGGCAATGAGAAGTCAGAGTGGACTGGTGAACTCTGGAGCTGCTGGAGAAATGCTTAGGACACCTGGAAACAGGACTGTGCAGCAGGAATGGCTTGTTATGCCATTGCATGGCAAGTCAAGCCATTGACTATTTCAGTGTCCTAAGTTGGATGGTTATATCTCTTGTAGCCTGTGATGTGCAAGTTGCTCCTGGGTAGGTCTTTGAAATGCAGAAAGGGTACGAACTCCTGGTGAGGCTGTGTCACCATGTACTTCAGTCTGGTTGGTAGGTAGGCAGTAGGAATTGGTTTGGAATGGAGGAAAGCACATGAGGTTTGGTGTGGGCTCAGCTAGAGAGTTGCTGTAGTCAGAATTGCTGATGTGTTTATCCTTCACAGCTCTGAAGTATTTTAATTCTACAGCTGGTGATTTTTGTGATTTTCCCAAGGGTTTTTAAGACAGCCATGACTGAATCCGTGTGTATCACCCCTCTGTGTGTCTGGTCCTTTCCTTCTCCTTGTAAAACGTTTTTCCTGTGTGATTAATAACGTGCCAACTGCTTCATTTCAGCACTGGGGAGGCTGTTGCTGATTGATTTCCCTGTTCAGTCTTCTCGGTGGGTCTGGAAGCTGATGGGTGTTATCACTGCAGAAAAGTCTGCTTTTGGGTGGGAGCTGTCAGCATGTCTTTTTTTATCTCAGGGAACCTCTTACTTCTTTTAATTAAAAAGAGATGAAGTATGCGTAGTAATACCCTTCATGTTTACATAAAAATGATCTTCTAATTAGCAATACTTATCTCTGTTTGGGATATTGCTGAGATATTTAAACAGGACTTATGACCTGAGGGACACTTTTCCGGCCCCAGGGAGTTGCCCTTGTTGTGGTTCTCTGCTGTGGTGAGTTTGATTCTTGGCTGCTGCAGAAGGTAGAACAGCAGTGGGAGTAGCCTCGTGTTCCTCTGATGTCAGCCTAGAAAGCCATGGCCACAGTTTTCTTATTGAGCCTGGTTTTGCTTCCCAGGCCCCCATGGCAGCCCTGCCACCACACCTGTGGAGATGCTCTGCCTTTTGATGGCTTTCACCCCATGCTCTGATGATGCTCAAGGGGACCTTGCCATTGTCTTGGGGGAGAGGGGGATAAAAACAGGCTAAAAAATTGCCAATTGACCTTTTTTTTTTTCCCTGGTTCTCCCAGGGAGGTTTGGGGAAGGCTGCTGATAATGTGGGAGAAATTTTCCCTGTGAGAGTAGAGATCCTGAGGCATCCTTGTCCATCTTTCACCTGACTTCCCTTAAGAGGGGCAAAGCTCAGTTCAAACATAAATGTTTGCTTCCAGGCTGGATATGGCTCTCACTGCCCTCTCTTATGCTACCAGTGCACCCCAAATTTACCTTTCTATTAGGCTGCCCTTGGAGCTCACCAGGTTTTCTTGGGGTGGAAAACCTTTATGGAGTAGAAAAGTTGAATATTAGGGAAATGTTCAACAAAATAAAATCAAGACAAAAAATACTGCTTATAGAGAGGGATTCCTTGTGGGAGGGTGGTGATTCTCTTCTGTCTCTCAGGATGAGTTATACAGTATACTGTATTTTTGTCAGTCTAGGGAAAGCAAAATGGTTGTGCTTCAAGTAATCTTTAACTGTAATTTATTCTCAGCTTTCTATTTTACCATTTTTGAACTGTAAACTTAGAACCAGAGCTTATTAAGCAGCAGATAAAAATGTTGAATGTATTTGCATTTTACTTGTATTAATCTAATAATATATTTATGACATGATATTTGATCAGCTCTATACCTGGCTGAAGACCACAAAATAGTGTTAATGAAACAAATTATTTGACAAATAAGGATGAGATTAAATAAATGATCTATTTGCCAACTGCTGTTCAACTGATCTGTCATGGCATGTTCCTCATTCTCTTATCTTTCCCTTCCAGTTTTCATTCCATTTTTGCATGGTTTATCTTTTCCTGAACTGTCCCTGCTATCTGTTTCATTTATCTCTTTTGTGTCATGGTTTTCCTTCCATTCTTTCTTCTGTCTCTTTCCCTGGTTTTTGAGTCTAAATTAGCTTTTCCCCCTCTCTTTCTCCACCATCCTGGTGGAGTTTTTTTATTGAGCACTTCATAGTCAGCTCAACTAAATCTGGTATGTGTTCAAACCTATAAAAATGTGAAACTGAACCCAGACTGTGTGTGAGTATGAAGATGTTTGCTTGGTGGTAACGCTTCTCTGCCTCTCCCCATGTTTTCTGACTCTTGCAGTAAGGGTGTTCCTGCAGTTCTGGAGGTTTTCCCCAGCTCTCATTTTTGCTTGTGTTCTCCTTATGCCTCTTTCAAAAGTGGATTTGACTTTGTATCTTAAGAAAGCAACCAGGATCAAATGGCAGCCCTTGTGTTGTTCCCTGGTTGTGTATCTGTATGCAACCTGCTTCCATCTGCTGTCTGACCAAACCCAGCCTTCCTGCCAGGCAGTTCTGCTTTCTTCCTGGCATCATCCTTTCTCTCCACTGGGTTTACAGCCAGGAGGTGGCTTTCAGTAGGGCAAAAGGAACGAGTGCTCTGGACGTTTTCTGGTTTACCTATTACTTGCAGAGTCTGTATGAAATTCAGGTTGATGGGGGTAGGTGGCAGGAGGTGAGCAGGTCATTGTCCAGGTTATAGTGCATGACCGAGCAGTCACAGTATTCAACTTTGATCTAGCAGTCAAAAATGAAAGTCTCTTAAGAAATGAAGTTTCTGTTATAAAGAAGACTTGGTTTGTTTGGTTTTTTTACCCCTCCATGAAATCTAGGAGTGGGGAAGATAATTCAAAAGCAATGAAAGGAATGGAAAACCTTGTCTTTCAGGGGAGGAAATTTGCTCTGCCTTGGCAATAAAGCTCAGGCAGTCCAGAGGGGTGTGATGGGAGTGCTCAGAGTGCGTGATTCGCCTCCGCGGATGGTTGCAGTGATGTTGCAGCAGTGCATGAGCTAAGCTGTGTATGTCATAGCTGTCTGCTTGAAGTACTGGGAGTTATGCCACGATGCCCCCTTGTACCCTGAAGGGAAGGTCTGTGCTGTACTGAAGTGAACAGTTCCACCTCTCCTCTGTCCTACAAGGGGGTTTGGGTAACACTGGGCTGCACTGATACAGCGAGCAATGCAGGCAGCACATTGTTGCAAAGCAGAATTGATTGAGGAGGATGCAGCCAAGAGGAATATTCTTTTGCAGTTAATTATTTACTGCAGGGAGAGAGAAGCTGATGATGTTTGGTTTATAATTACAGATATCCAGAGGTAAGTACTTCAGGATGTTCTAGTTTATTTTGTGTGTTGCTACCTATTTCTCTATAATGTGGGACCAGCACTGTTTAATGACCAGCTCAGTAAACCCAAAACCCCGTTATCAACTTCTCACCAGTGGAGTATGGTTCTGTAGCTTCCTGTGTGTGGTGCTAACTGACCCAAATGCCTAGAGAGGGAATAGGCTTTCCATGCTTACTGTCTTAATGCATGACCTGCCTGTGGTGCCCATCTGACAGCAATGTGGGCTCTTGGAACAGCTGATCTCTGTGCTGAAAGATGACTTTGTGGTTAAAGCCACAGGATTGTCAACTGGGGAGTCCTGACCCCCAGCTGGTCTTGGCTAAGCTGGTTGCTTATCTCTGTGGACTTTCTTTAGAAGGGATACTAACCTAGCAGATAACCAGCAAATATCCAGCCTGTCTGCTGTAAAAGGGTTAGGATGCCCTATATGAGGCACTCTGATAATGCAGAGGCAGTGGCAGCCCAGGTACTTGTATACTGCTGTGCTGTGGGCCAAACTTTAAGAGGATTTTTCCTTTTGCATAGCTAAATCCATTATAGATCAGACTGCTTGTATGCAAGTTAAATTCAAGAGCTGGTGGAGCTGAGTTTAAATGTGTGTGTGTGGGAGCAATAACTTGACGAATACAAAAAAGAGACATTGCTGCAATGTCTCTGGGAAGATGCCTGTACATCTTCTGCTTGTTTAGCATCCTTGAGAGAACAGCAGACGTGAAGGAGAAGCTGTGGCCTGTGAAATGAAGAGGATGTCGTGCTCTTGCTGGGAGAAGAAGAGGAGCAAGATCTAAAAAGCCAGGGAGTAGGAGTGAAATGAGTGATGCAGGTGTGCACAGCGGGGGCTGCTCCAGACTGCCCTGTTCTCGCTGGGCAAGGCTCTGCAGAGAGTGAAGTGAGGAGGAGATCAGTGGAAAAAGGCATTGTGGAGGCTGCTGCTTTGCAGAGTGGTGTGTTGGCTCTCCTGCTGGTCAGGGCTGAACCGAGGCATGGCTGGCTCATAGTGGAAATGCATGAGAAAGGCAAACCAGTGAAAAATCTCCAAAGAGTCTGGCCAGCAAGTGCTTGTGCCTGAGGCAAGCTGGGATCTTGTTTAGAGGCTTGCTGAGCAGTGAGCTCTGTTCATCAGCAGTTTTTTGGGGTAACAGGCAGCCACCATGTCGGCCTGCTCCAGGATCACGTTGAGCGCTCTGACACTCTGTGCTATCTTCAGCAGTTCTGTGGCTTACATCCAGCTCTACTTAGCCTGCTTCAAACCATGTGTATAGAATAAGCTTGAATGTATAAATTTGGGGCCTGCAAATGATGGTTTCCATCCCACCCCAGATAGCCACTGCAGCAGCCAGAGCAGTATTCCTGGTGTGGCACTAGGTCCTCTGTCTGTGGTGATTGTAGCAGCCATGCTCCTTCTCTGCTGATGGCTTTGCATTGGATGTCAGGGGCTTAATGATATGTGAGGGACTGGAATTCCTTCTCCAGGAAAAGGCTGCGCTTGAGAAACCAGGCTTTGGTTGGTATGATAAATGATAAAACAGTAGTTGATTATGTGAAGTAAATAAAACATCACTGTTTCTTGTATGGGACTGATCCTGGCTTGTGTGTATGCTAATTCTGTAATTAATTTTTTTCATTGTCTCCCCTTGGATCTCTGTCTGTAGATGCAGTGGCTCCTTTTGGGTCCCTCTCTGTTAGACTCCTGCTGTGAACAGCACAACTCTGCTTCATAGAATGCAAACCTAGCAAATGCTGGTGAAAGCAGGAGGTACCCCCTGCCTGGTGTGTGCATGCACACCCCTTGCTTCCCCCCCTTATGTGGAGAGGATGAATACATAACCTTACAAAATAACCTTGGTCACGCAAGGTTTCTCCCGATCTTGTTTCTCCCGGCCTTTTCCTGATTTGCATGATATTGTAAGAGGCCAGTCAGCTTTTTCTGGAGGGCTTGTCCCACTTTCCACACAGGCAGCCTTGGGCAAGTGGTCTGCTCCCTGACCTGCTTCGACAAGCATGTGCTGGCTTCTTGCTCCGCTGATGTGGGAGGCAGGGTGAGGGTAAGTGCTGGGGGCTAGGCAGGGCGAGGACATGGCTGTGCTGGCTGGTGCTGTCACCTCCCATCTGGCAGTCAGCACAGCTGCTGATGGATGAGGAGGTGCGCACAAATCCCTGCTTCACTTTCTGCCTCATCGTTCTCCTGGGGTGTGTGGTGGCTGTACTGAAGTCTTAGAGAGTCACATCTGCTCTCTCTCTCTTCCTAAGGGTACAGCTGTGTGTCCTCCATTCCGTGGTACTCAGTTGCAGCTGATGGCTCTGTAGCTATTCTGGTGGCCCCTGTAATTTCCAAATATCAAGGTATTGATTCTCAAAACATGGAAAATGGATTCTCAAAGCACTGGAAAGAAATTACTACCATGACCATGGTGGAGGTAGGAAACAGGTGTGAGAGAGTCAGATCTAGACCTGGAAAAGTGCTTCAGCCCCTGCTTTTCCACAGAAACAAGGCTATGTACTGGTGTGGCTCATAGTCACAGGGACATGTGCAGGGTCTCAGCAGGTCTGTGGCAAAGCAGGGAGGGAGATGGGTGAGGATGGAAGTTTGTGATTCATCAGCAAATTATAGTCATCTGATCCACAATTACTGCACCTGATTATCAGGGGCCTGACAAGATGTCCTCTGCTTCACATTCCTTCTATGATGACCACATTAGTCTCTGTTCAGTAGACATCAGTTTATACCTCTTCTATTCCTCTTCCTCTGTGGTGTGTATCTCAAGCAGCCACCCTTTTCCAGTCTATGAAGTCTCCAGGCTTGGCTGCCCCTCATAACTACTAGAAAGTGAAAAATTGCCAAGTATCTACCAGTGCCTATAGCTGGGGAAAACACCGGGCAGGGAGGGGACAGACATTATTACAACTCCTTGTTTTACAGCTGGGAACTGGGGAATGAAAATTCACATTAACGGGGGAGCCTAGAGCAGAGGTGAGAACAGAAATTGTTGTCCTAGTCTGGCACTTTGACTGCAAGGTCAGCTTCCCATTTCCTTTGGTAACTGATGAGCGTCAAAAGATTCAGCACCCAGCTATTGGCGTGTTGCTAATCTGATTTTCTGATGAGAGAAATGCTTTCTTATCACAATGAACACTGAGAAGGTGAGGGTTTGTTTCCTTTTATCATTTCAAGCAAGCCTGTCTTGACTGTTATTTGAATATTTTAGGTGTCTGGTCTTAGAAGTGATGTGAGTGGAGGGCTGGGATGGCAGTGCTTTGCATGCCAGTCTTCCAGGCTATAAGTGGGGTTTGTGTCCAAAGGAATGGACAGACATCCCCTGGTAAAACTGAGTGTCTTGCTATGGGTTGGCAAAACAGTCAGAAGATTTGGTCAATTGAATAGAGATGTTGGAGGCCTCTGGATAGGGGTTGTTTTAAAGATCAGAGAGCTTTAGGATGTTAATTTGTGTTGGTGATTGCAAAATGAGCAATCTCTCTGTTGGTCATCTGCACTGAGGCATTTTTGTGGAAAGATCTAAAAAACAAGATGCAGTTAATTGACCAAATTTTTGAGGTTAAAAAATAAAACAAACTTCTCGGGGGGAAAAAAAACCTAAAAAAAAGGTGAGTTTCTTTAGAAGTGAAAACCCTCTACTTTTTTTTCCAGAGCAGTTTCTGAGGCACCTAATCTAATCTTTCCAAAACAAATCTCTGGCAGCCAGGGCTCACATGTTTTAAAAAACAGCGTAGAAAGGAATGTATGGTGACAGTTTAATTTGTTGCTGAAATATGCTCACCACTGGGGTAATTCAGAGCAACCGTGGGGTGGGTGATGAACCTGTTCAGGATGGGAGATGAGCAAAGGGAAGCTGCTAAGATGAAACTGCCCATGCAGAGGTATAATTCCTGGGATTTAGGTTTGTCTTCCTCCTTTGATGCTAAGGGGGCTGTAGCCTGTTCAGATGTGCTAAACAGGGCAGTTGTTGCTGAGTCCTTGCTGTGGCAACAAAGGAGGTTTTGGTGGTGATTCTCTGAGGGAGGTGGTAGGGAAGAGCTTCTGGTACTAGCCAGCTTTAGAGATGAAATGAGGGGGAATTACAGCCCATAAGGTACAGGTCCCTGGCAGGGGATTTGTAAAGGCCCAGGTCAGCTAGTTGGATTTTGTAGTCACCAGTCCATGGATGCAAACTGAGCTGTGAAAGCTGGCTTGAAATTTCTGCTGTTTTAAAGAAAAAACAAGGCAATTGTCTTGGAAAGGGAAAACGAGGATGCTCTTGAGAAGGCTAAAGAAAGCCCTCCTGAGTTTTAGTGGAAGATGTACAGTTTAAAAAAAAGTTGTATAGAGTTTCTTATCTGAAGTGTGCTCCTTGTGAAGAGGTGGGAAGCTGAGTGCCTAGGAGAGGGCTGGGATTTCTCAGAGCATGCTACTGAGTACATGGGTTTTTTTGCAAGCTCGGCAATTGCATTGCAACAAGGTTGTGAGGTCTTGTTCAGATTCAGCTGAAGTTGGTTGAACTCTATTGGCAGTGGCTGGGCTGGTGGGCAGTGCAGCATCTCTCAGGTCAGTTCAGGTTTTCATCTCCTTTGTTTCAAAGTCTCCATGCCTGGAATTAGTTTATTCAATTTGCAGCTTAGAGCAATTTCAGAAGACATCCCAGAGGAGGAGAAAAAGAAAAAGAACACTACCACCTGAACAGATCATAATAATCAAATGGGTTGTGTTGTGAAACTGGGATGTGACTGGCAGCTGCTGTGTGGAGGTGGACAGCCAGCAGTCCCACTTTCTTGGCATGGCTTGCTCTCCTGGGGCATTGGGAGAAAATACTGTTGGGATTAGAATGCAAAGAGGTAATGTTTAAAATGTGAGGTGGGAGCCTGTGAGCTTGGTGACAACTGAATGCTGGGGTAGAAGAAAAAGCTTTGTCAACAGTCAGTCATCCTTTTGGGGAGCTGAATTAAACTTCTCATTTTCTTCTGAACCCTTCAGTCCCACCATGGGTGAGTGTTGTGCAGTGGCTTCTATGCTTGCTTTTTTCCTCCTATTTGGTTTGAGGGCCCTTTGTAGCAACTTATCCCCCATGCATCCTGTTATCAGGGAAGTTATTCTGCCTGAAATCCCTGTCTGAGCTTAATTTTGTTTTTTCTGTAGCATGAGGGCTGATGGCTTCACAAATCTCAGGATACCTCCTCCATCTCTCCCCTGGCCAGCCCAGCAGTATGACAGCTCCATTTAACATGCGCTGTCTGCTTTGGCTTCCTGCCCCTAGACTCATTATTTTGCAGTTGTCTGCATCAAGCTCCTGTTGCCTGCCCCAAAGGATTGTATATCAGAAGGCATGAAAAGGAGAAGAGTCCTCAAGGCTGGCCTGTAAATCCCAAATCTCTCTTCTAGAAGAAATGGCAGTCCTCTCCTGTGTCCTTGATCCAGCCCTGCTGCACATGTTCATCCTTCCCTGCCTGTCATGGTGCATCTCTTGATGGGCACAAAGTGCTCTGGGTTCTCATGGCATGAAGTGTTGGGTGCCTGGGATGTTCTCCTTTCTTCACCTGCTAACACAGAGGCAGGCTGAGACCTGCAGCTCTGCCTTCTGTTCAGCCATCTCCCAAAATTATTTGGATCCACTTGGAACATCATTACAGGGAAGGTGTTGTGAAGTTTTCTTGATGGTAAACACTTAAGGGCTTGGGCCTCTCATCTCCCACTTGAAGTGCAATGTTACCCTCAGGCCTTAGGGACTGAAGTGCTTTCGTGTTAGGTGCAGGGTGAACAGTCTCTCTCTGAAAAACTTACCAGTAAAGTGCAAGATGAGGAATGTCAGGGTGCAATTCCCCTGTCCAGATGTTGGCATCTAACAGCTCAGCCCCTCAGTCCCCCTACACAGGCAGCAGAGGAAATGAGCACTTCCACCTCATTGTAATGCAGGTGAATACCTGAAACAGATCAGACAGACTGTGCCTGTCCCTGCTCATTGATGGTGGAGAGGCTCTGGATGATGGGCTCTTGTGGACATGTCTGTGCTGTAGGTGAGATGAGTCCCACCTTGACCAGCTGCACTGAGCATGCTGGGGTAGCACCAAAAGGAGACAAGACTGTTGAATGTGGTCTGTCCTTGGCTGTCTGATCTGCTAAGCATGTTCATCTTCCTTTGGTCAAGCAGCTACCCTTCACTTTGATTCCTTGCTGGCCAAGAGTGGAGGAGAGGGATGTCATCCAGACAAGAACTGGAAGACAGAGTTAAACACCTCTCAGATACGGTCCTAGGACAGAGCTCCAATCCTGTCCCAGCTCTGGACCAAGGCATATTTTAACCAAGTGAAGGCAGAAAGTGTAGGTATGAATGGAACAGTTTTGTCCTTGGTTCATCATTTCATACTGAGGCCAAGTAGCTGCTAACATAGGTCAGGGGTTACTCAGGTACTTCTCAGGAGCTCCTGACCTCCTGGATGTGCCCCATGTATTTTATTGGAGTGGGGAAAGACATGAGACTTCTATATCTAGAGCTGAAACAATGGCATGGGGACTTCAGATTGCAAACCAGCAGGTGACAACAGCAGGAGCCCTCCAGTGCCTCAAAAAGGGCTCCATGTCTGGGTGCTCCAGGCTTGGTGGGTAAAACTTTCTATTAGGGTAAAAAGGCTCTTTTTCCCCTAACATTGAAGCACTGCTACATGCCATATTGTGGCTTTGGGCATGATGGAGTGAGTTTCCGTAGATTGTATCCTATTTGACCTGAACCTTTATGGTTTCTCTGAAGACCCTGGCATGGTCTGCAGGGAGCAGGTTGGAGGAGACCTAGAGCTGTTCTTGAAGGAACTAGAAAAATGAAGTTGAGCTAACTGAAAGGAATAAAGCCTTGATAGCCTGGGGAGGATTTTCTTTACTGGCTGAGTTTCCCTTTTGATTTGGAGCGCTTGTTCTATCATGCCTTATGCTGGGGAAGAATTAGCCCGGTGGCAGAAACGCAGTATACTGGGTGTTTGGGGAGTGAGAAAGCTGTCCACAGCAAGACCCCACAGAGCTTGAACTCGGCCTCTGAGTCCCTGTGCAAACAGCTGGTTGCAAGCCTGCTCAGTAGGGGATGGTGCCATGCCAGAGTCTCTACCCTCCATCTCATGCCTGTGTTGTCAGCATGACTGAATGCTACAACCCTGAAGAAAAAGAGTCAGTTTTATACTCTGATTTTGTTTGTTGTTGATACTCATGCTGTAATTCCCATCACTTCAGACACTCATTAAATGGTGCTCTGGAGAGTCTGTCTAGTGTGTGCACTGCAGTTACTTCAAACTTTACAATAGCAGGAGGTCTATTAGAGGTGAAATTTCTGCCTGGTCCTGGGTGGGAAACACACATACTGTGCTACAGTAAAAGGCAAAAAAATACCTTATATTCCATTATATGGTGTATTTTCATCACTTCACAATGCATCTGATCTCTCCCTGCTGTCTTTCCTGGCTACATGGGTCCACCACAAACTTTTGTACTTTTCGTCTCATGCTTCTAGGGAACAGAGAGGGCAAGTATGAAAACCTTCAGGAGATTTTTAATTCAGTAAGGAAGGTATATCTGGGCTTGCAGTTACCAAGTGTTTTTTCTCTGATACTTTCCTTGCTGTCCTTTCCCTCTGACCTTTGGTACAGCAGACAGCTGACAGTGTTTGAAGAGCGTCCCAACAGGGACAGCATCGGGTCCCTGCAGCTCCTGTGCTTTCCTAGCTACGTGCTTAGGGCTGGGCTTTTGCTGGCATCATCCTGCTGCTGGCTGGATGCACTGTGACAAAACAGTACTTTTTACTTGTTAATTTTTGCTAGCACTGACAGCACGCTGGTTGCCTTGTCAACAGGAGATGGTTTATAGGTGTCTGGAAGATTTGCAGCAGTATCACTCAGCTGTTTGCTCTCCTGGCTGAACAGGTGCACATACGGGTCTTTGAAAGCTGGCGGGAGAAACCAGGATCCATCCATCCATCCATCCATCCCTTCCACAAAGGATTTGTTACTATATGACCTTCTAACTAATTTTCCTAACTCCCTAATAATATATATATGTAATTAAATCTAGGCAGACAAAGCCATATCAAGCCTTGGGCATGGGAAATTGTGTAATACCATCAAGTTGCCTTTTGTGTAGATGGTAGACCCAACCTTACTGCACCATGAACTTCCTTAAGATTTTATCTTTAGGGTGGGAAGAGGAAACCCAGTTCCCTGTGGTAGTCCACCAAAGGCTGCTTCAGTTTCTGATTCAGCTCTGCAAATACTCCAGTGGCTTCAGAATGGATGTGAATTTGGCTGGTATTATTTCCCCTTTGAAGGCTAGAGCAAGGGAGAGAAAACTAAAGTAGCTTGTCTTAGCTTAAGTCACCACTACGGAGTTGTGCTTTTCTGTAGATCCTAATGAAAGCTCCCTGCCTTATCTGTCTTGATATTTTGCTGGTTGCACAACTTGCACATCCCATAGATGCAAATATTTTCCTGAGGTTTGCCCTGGTTGCCCAAGGAGGGTGTTTGTTCAGATTCTCATGCTTTGCAATTAATATAAGCTTCTCAACTCCCTGTGAGAGAAAGAAAGGAAAGTGGTGATAAGTGGTTTGTTTGTGTTCTTCTTTTTTTTTCTCTCTCCGTGTTGTTCTTCACCAGCTGGCTACTTTGAAATGAGCATGTTGTGGTTTTTTCCTTAAGGAGCAACGTGTTGCTGCAAATTCAGCTTTGGAGAGGTTGTGGGAGCTTTTGTCCGCTGGTGCTGCAGCTGCTGCAGCAAGGCACAGGCAATACGTGGTGCTGTGGGTACCCAGCCTGCTCTGGCTGGAGGGGATGCCAGCCCAGCCAAAAGGCAGGATCCTTCTTTCCCACTGCATTCCCACACTCACTTGGTGGTGGCTGGGAGATGTGAGTCCTTGCCGTGCTCCAGACCATGCAAGAGCAGCAAAGTTCACCCCATGGGATGTTGTCAAAGGAATGAGAACGTGTTTCAAGTAAATACCTTTTCTCTGCCTCCTTTAGCTATGGCAGCCTTATCTTTAGAGGGCTGTATGAAGTGTGCTTGTCACAGCTCTGTCAGGCACCCACACAGCTCATGGAGATATCTTGTGTGTTCTCTTCTGAGCTGCTGGATGAAAAGTGGCTATGTTAGAGGGTAAATTGCCTCCACGGGTTTAAAAAAAGGTATCTAGTTTAGACCTAGAGAGCACACTTCATGTTTAGGCACAGTGGAAAACCTTTGAGTGAACTTCATGAAGTCTGTGTTCATTGTGTTTTTCAGAATACTCTCTGAACCTGCATTTGTTTTGTGCTCTGCAAAAGCTACAGTTCCTTTTGGGGCTGTAGAATAAAGAATAAAACACTTGCCTAAAGTGGTGTGGAGGAGTTGTCACCCAATAAAACTCAGCCTGGTCCATTGGCTGTGTGTTTCACAATGACCTTGGCCAGTCACACTGGTGTTGTCTTACGACCATGCAGCCACTTGAAAAGGAGGAAAAAAAGGCCAACTACATGAACTTTTGTATCTGATCAGGGTTTTGCCTGTTAGCTTAATTCAGATTTCCTGTTGGAGTTGATATAGTATGTCCTGAGTTTGATGAAATCTGAGGAATTAAGGGAAAATGAAGCCTGTGGAATGGCAGCCACCATGGGGCAAGAAATGCTAACCGAAAATACATTTTCCTTCAATGCAGATCTTCGTCCTAATCTTAAGTCTACAGGTGAAAGGCAATAATGGTAAATCCTACAGCCTAATCAGCCTTTGATGGAGGGAATTGATTAAGAGCAAGACAAGCTCTACTGTAAGTTTTTAAGGAGGGATTTTGAGGCTGAGTTGACAAAATTTCAATCTTCTGAGCTCTATTTTTTCGTTGATGTTGGAATAGGAATTTCTATCTTGTATTAATATACTCACATTACAAAACACTGCAGCTTGTTTTTTTGCTTGAGTGGTGCTTCAGGTTAAAGTTGGCTGGGTTGGCCTGTGAGATGGTGGTTTTCTGTGAGATTTTTTCCATTTTTAGAAAAGCTTTTTGCAAATGCTTGATTAATTTCTTTAATTTAATTTTATATATATTTCTTCAGTTGAAGTTCCTGTGTGGGAACAATGACAGCTGTGTAGGAGCTGTACCCACTACACCACACTGTGGCCTTGAAGGTTCATTGTAGGGACACACATGGTCCTCAGGGTGTTGCTTTCTGAAAATAAGAGGATTTTAAGGGAGAAACCAAGCAGCCATTTATTTCTAGATAGGTGTGAATGATATACAAGAGTGAGAGACTGCTGGATATTCCTTAGGAGCCCTGAAAAACACACAGTGGGCTACACTACCCTTAAGAGAACAGGGAGGTTTATAGGCACATCACTGCTGTTCAGAAGCTAACTGGTGGCTTGTCTTTGCCAGGCTCCTGTGAAGGTACATGATCATGTTTGAGATCTCACAGTATTGGCAAGACTAAAAATTCAGGGTTCAAGTTTAAGCTCCGAAGTTATTCTTCTAAAGAAAGAGAATTTTGTCATACCAAGGATCTGAGGAGATATGGATCCACAGAGTAGAGCCTCTGACTGCAGATATTATTGTGGTTCTCTGCTCCCTTAAGGAAAAAACCAAACCCCAAACCACCGGAACTCTGAAAGAGGTTCTTGTCCAAAAGTGAAGATTTTCTGTAGTTGTTCCAAATGACTGTTTCCTCAGGGGGGTCATTTTCATAGCTTGTGCTCAATTCTTTAATCCAGCTTGAAGCCCACAAGACAGATGGGGTCATGACAAGAGCCAGAAGTTTGCATGCTCTTACTAGACTGGATCATCTTTAACAGTGCCGCTTTGCATCACCTGTCCATTTCTTGCTTTTTCCAAACCACTGGGGAAAGAAATAAAACCCCTAGCAGCCTTGTGACATATTTAACATTACTCCAACACTCTTCCAGTCTTGAATGGTCAGCAAAGGGCAAATATTGTGGGTATGGGTGAGCAGAATTGGATAGGAACTTCAGATCATGCATAGGACGGGGCTGCCACTACTTGAACAGTGCTTTCTTAGCTGTTACACTCTGTATTTACAATAGCAGACCAGAAAAAGCCTGAAGGTGTGAAAAGGGATGATGCAGCCACCAGTATGAGCAAACTTGGGTCTTTTGGTGCACATCCCATCTCTGTGTCCCCCCAGCCCTGCCTGGAGCTGCTTTTAGTGGTATTTGCTGTAGCCCAGGAGGCAGTTGTATGAGCTTTTAGGTCCAGTTTTCAACCCCCTTTCCAGTGATCATGGCTTAAGTATCAGAGCTTCAGTTCTTGTGTCTTTGTTGGTGCTTGTGAGGGCAGGGATGACCAGTTGAATGAAAGGTCAGGACTCATTTGCTGGGGGCTGATGGGAAAGGGTGATAGCATGAAAAACTCCCAGCAATCAGTGGTTTGCAGAGTGGTGTAGGTCGTGTGACAGATCTTCACACACAGAGCATATAGAACAGCATATAGAAAATATAATAATTTTACTTGTAAAGATAAAGTTGTATTGTTATACGCTGGGGAATTGAAGGCAGATGCTTGGATTTTTCCCAGTGGGCTGAAGGGAGGTTCATATTTTGGTATATTTATTTATTATATGTTAAACCAAAGTCAAAGAACTATGAGTCAGCTTGATCTTCACTGCTGTAGTTCCTGTGCTGTGGTCCCCAGGCATTGTCTAACAGATGCCTGTACCCACACAAGGCTGGATGAACCCAGAGACTGCAGACTTATTTTTGTCACCCTGTTGCAGAAACTCCTTAGAGAGGCTCTGTGTGTGCTTAGGAGCCAGTGGTATGGGAAAGTCTCTTAGCAGAGGGTCCTGGGAAAACACTCAGCTGCTGATCCCAGGAGCAAGTTCTCTGTGCCAGCACCATATGCAATTCCTCATGGCAGCCAGATCTCCAGGGAGGAGGAGACAACTCTGCCACCTCCTTCCTTCTTCTACTTTATGGTGGCTGAGTTTTATAGTTGCTCTGTAGGCACTCTGTGTGCCTCCCTGGCTGAACAAAGGTGTGTTTGTGCTCTCAAAGGTGTTAGTGTGCCTCGCTGCTGTCTCAAGATGCAGAGAGGGATAAGTGCTCCAAATGGGCTAAGGCTGAAAATTAAAACACACCAAGTGAGATCTTCAGCCAGTGTTGATTGTCTTGGCTTTAGTGGTGTCAATGCCACTCTACTTTTTGCCCTTTCCTTAGGGTGAACCTTCAAGGTGAGATCTCAGCTGGGAGACTTACTTGCCTGTTCTTAGTCCTTGGCTTGGGCTGTCCTCTCCCTTCCTTCAGGAAGCTATAAAAACTTGCACCTTGTCCATACTACGTGCAGATAATGGCTTAGGGCTGTCAGGAGAAGTTGTCTTAGAAGTTCTAAGTTTGCCTTCTGTGGTTGTTTTCTTCAGGCAAATACAGAACTGTTTGCATGAGTCTTATAAAGTCCAATAATAAATCCAATGAATGCTGCTGTGTTTCTAAATGTCTTTGCAATTTGTGCTTCCCCAGTTTTGCAGAGGTGTGCTTGAGCAGCAGGACCAGAAAATCTTGAGAGACTCGGGGGAGATGGCTGGACACCAGGAAGGAAGATGGGAAGCCATATATAAGCATATAAAAAGAAGTGATGTTTATAGTTTTGGCATCTCATTGCTGCAAGGTGTTAGGGAAGTCAAGTGGCTTAAGAAGATAAAGATTTGAGTGTTGTATGGATAGCAGGGACAACCAGAGCTAGACATTTTTCAAAGAGAAAACTGGTGTAGGGGCCTCCTTTTTTGCTTTTTAGATAATCTGGCAGGATGAGACCCTGCTCTGTGACCAGAGATGGTTTCCACTGAAAAGAGTAGAAGAAAGTTTTGGGCAGTGAAGAATTCCCAACAATGTAATTGATGCACAGCCATCACTTACACTGCCCCAGTGAAGTTACATCACAGTAATTCAGTGCATTACAGTTCAAAGTTCNGTTTTTGTTCAAATGTGCAGGAGCTTTTCCTGCTGCTGCATGGGATTTGCCTTGGGATTTTGCCATACAGAGGATCCATGGCTTGCACATGATCTGTGATGGAGGTTGCATTGTCACACCTGACAAAAGGATGCTTCAGCTTAGAAGGGCACCTGCACAATCACCTTGCCCTGTTTTACTTTTCCCAAGCTGTGACTCCTCCAACTCATGTTGCAGATGTTTTGGGTTGTACTTTGCATGGTTTCTTTCTGTGCTCTCAGGATAAATAAAGTGCTAAGGACAGGGTATTATGAGTGTCAGCTGTGTCTGGTCACCAGGTGCTTGCCAGGGTAGTACCAACTGCTACAGGTGTTGGTCTCTGGCTGATATCTCCCACTGAAGACATTCTTGGTCTGAAGACTTTAAGGTTTTCTTCTTTCTGTTTGCAATTAGGTGATTGTGTCCAGGTTCCCTTGTATCTGTCTATTCACTTCATGGACTTTCTTTTCCACAGCAAGATGTCATCCCTGAAGGTCAGGGCATGGTTTGCTTCCTGTCTGTACCTCTTTCAAACAAGTCAATCTGGTTCACGTGACTGGACTGAGTGTTTGCCCACTCTTGTGCCTGGTGCAAGTGAGGACCTGAGGCCAGTGTTGCTCTTCTCCACCAGCTGTTGATCTGTGTAGAGGAGCACCTAAGTTGGGCAGGGTCTTTGGAGATTTTTGGCCATGTCAAATCCACTACTAAAGCCAGATCTCGATCTACTCATTGCCTATACCAGGGTTGTCTGAGGGACTGGAGTTGAGTTGAGGGTTTCTACAAAGATGTAGGTACATCTAACCTTTAGGCATTATCAGAGGGACTTCAACCATTCTTCTGCTCTCAGGGGCTTTGCTTATTTATGAATCAGCTTGTTGGGCTCCAGTGTTGAGGAACCACATCTGACACAGGCTTGGTGTCTTGCATTTCTGTGGTTTCTTTTCAGCCTTACTTGGCCTGCAGATGCTGGCTGCGAGCCCACCCAGATCCTGCTTGTCGTCGTTGCTGTGGACTCCCAAGGAAGCTCTGGAAGGAAACCCCCCCTGGCTTTTGCTGATTGTGCAGGTCTGCCAGCAGATGCTGGAGGCTGCCACGGAGGTGCTGGAGAAGGCTTTGTGCTCCTGTCCCCTGCACGCTCGACCGCAGCCACTGATGAGCACATGTGTTGTGACAAAAGCTCGACTGTGGGGGAGCAGAAATCCCCAGCTTTACCATAAGTTTCCTGTGTGACCGTCAGGAAGTCACTTAATTGTTGTGGGTTCTTCATTGCAGGGTGGAGTTCCTTGTTCCTTTATCTGCTGTGCCAGTCATGTGTTGCTGAGGGGTGGGATATATAACCTGTGTGGAGGCCACTCAGAGTTGAAGGAGCCTGCTCCTCTGTCTGTTCTGTGATGCTTGCAAGACAGGCAGGATGAGTCCTTGGACACTGTCCCTTTGTTGCTCCAGAGCCAAAAGGGAAATGCCTTCCTTTTCAGTGTGGAGAGCTGCAATCCTCACATCTTCAGTCTTTTTTGTAGCAGGTCTGTGATGTGACAGATGCACCTAACTCACCCACAGCAACATTGCTTGGATTTTTTTTAAAATCCAGACTTCGGCAGAGGGAGGGGATATGAGCATCACATTAACAAGTCTGATGTGGCTGAGATTTACTATGAGCAGTGAAGTGAGGTAATTCAGGACCCTAATTTCATAAAGTTCTGCTGATCCAAACTTAAATCTTGCATTGTAACTTTTGGATGTTTCTGTTGGGTTGTGTGATGGTTTCCCAGCATTGCACACACAATGCATTGGTTGGCTGTGTGTGGCTACAGACTTGGTTGTGATGAATTCATTCCCCATGGCTGTTGAAGGGCTGGGTTTGGAGGTCTTCTGTGGACCTCTCTGCCAGCAGTGCTCACTGTCCCCATCCCTCCAGGCTGCAGCTGGCTGGTGCTGCAGCTGCCAGGTCCATAAATCAGCAGCGTGCTCCTGAATATCTGCTGCATAATGACTGATGCATATTCATGTTTACTACATGGTGTCACCCTGCTAATAATGTATCTTGGTGAGAGGGAAAGCAGGGACAGGGTCCCAGTAGCTGGTGCCTCCTTGCTTCATTTTATCTCCTCCTTGCTTCATTTTATCTCCTCTTTCTGCTCCCACTTTGTCTTTGGTTCCCTAGGATACCCCCTCTCTTCATTTTCTAATGTATTTTCCCCAGCTGCTTCTCCCAGATGTGCTAAAGCAAGCCCTGAAGGTTTGCTTTTTGTTGTGGTGTCTCCTTCCCCTCCATCCCTGCTCTGCTAATAAATCAAGGTGTGTACCTGCAAAGGCCCTGTAAGGACTAAATGAACATGGGAGGATGACTGTTATATTTGAGCATGTAAATTAGAAACGCCTACTAATAAAAAGACACTCTGGAAGTATCTGGTCTTGGCTGTTCCTTTGAGTTCTGTTTTTGAATGAGCTTTTATTGGTGTCCCATTGGGAATGGAAGGGTGAGAAGGAAACTCAGGTTTTGTACCTCATCCCAAAATGGACTGTCCCTCACCCACAACTCACCTGTGGAGAAGATGCTGTTGCACCTGTGCTGCTTTACCCTCTGTCTTGAAAAACGAGGAGGAAGAAAAGTGCTCTGCCACCTTTCCTTTGAAAAGATAAAATTTTTTAAGATAAGGTTAGTGGCCTGTGAAATACCATGGGAGAGAGGATGGATGAGGTTGACTCTGCTTTTCTTCTTTCAGTACAAGGTCCGAAGTGCTGTCCAGGGAAGCTGGGGAAGCCAGCTTGGGTACTAACCAAAGTGTATCCTGAGATCTGCCCGAGTCCAACACAGCCAGGACCATCTGTCCTGGCAGAGAGGGATCCCTCTCATTCCTGCTCTGTATTCCTTCTTCTAGGGGGACTTGAACCATTCCCAGACAAGAGGACCCTATTTCTCTGTGGAAGCTTGTTAGCCATCCAGAGGGTGAGTGCCACAAGGCCAAGAGCAGACTGGGCTCCTGCTGTCCCAGGATACTCATTTGTCTGCTTTTATGCAGCTTTTATATACAGCTTCCACCTTTTATCAGCAAAACCCAGTGCCACTGGCTGTCTGGAACCTTCTGCTGCAGGAGCTGTAGTGCAACAGGACATGGGCTGTGTGAACATTCCATTCCTGGAGACTAGAATTCACCAGTACTCTTGTAAATCCTATTTTGCTCCAAAACCCAACCTTTAAAAAAATCTCTTAACCATTAAATGCTAAAAAAACCAACAAAAACCCAAAACAAGCACCTAAAAGCATTATCAAAACCATTCTTGAAACTTCTCTGATGCAGCTACCCTGTTTTCTTATCCATGTATTTGCTGGTAAAATTCATGTGTTAGGATTTAAAGCCAGCAGGAAGTTGAACAACCATACCTATTTCCATTGCAAATTCTACTCAGGGGAAAGGGCTTGTATGCATTTCCTGAAACCAGTTTCCTAATTTTTCTTTGTCAACAGTTGTTTGGGAGGAACAAGGAAGGGTAGGGAAGGGGAGGAGAACAGAAAGCTCATAGGGAGAGTGTGTTTCTTGACTCTGGGGTACTTTTTTTGCTGTGCATCAGTGGTGCTCAGGTTGGGATTGGCCCTTTTATTAAGTGATGTAGGTGACTTCCCCCTTTGTTGAAGCTGGGCTTCAGGTGAGGAAAACAGCAGAGCCTACCCCTCTGCCCTACCTGCATCTCTGGGTGCTTGTATGTGGATCTGAGCATCTGCCTCTCTGCTGGCTGCCTGTGCCCATGACCTAATTGTGATTTCATCAGGATAATTGGTGTGCAGGGCCTCTCTTGCAGGGCTCTGTGCTTTCCCACTTGATGTACCCTGCCTCCCCAGTTGTCTCTGCCTTGGGAAGCTGGCCTGGGGATCAGCTGCCAGCTCTGACAGCCCAACACAAAGACTCAGCAGGAGACCAACAGCTTTCCCATCCAAAACTTCTGCTGTGAGCTTTTTGTCTCAGGTGAAAACCCCAGATGGGAAATCACATTGCCTGGATTTAGTTCCCAGCTTTACCACCACTGATGGCTTTGGGCCAGTCCCTTGGCTTGTTTGCATCCCCTTGCCTGTCTCTGCAGTGAGTAGGATGGTGTTTCTGTTCCTGCATGGCCACCACCTCCAGCTCTAGCACTGGCTGCTCCCTCGCTTGCAGCTGAGTAGTGAGATCTGAATTTGTCCCAGAGCCAGATGGCTGCAACCTGCCCTAGCATGATGACAGGACCACTGGGCACAGGAGAGGCTGGACCTTTCCCTGGCAGCTTGCCTGCAGCTGCTCCTTTCACCACCAAGAGGACCAGGCAGAACATACCAGGTACCTTAGGAAAGCAGCCTGGAGACAGCATCTCTTAAAATTCCACACCATGACTGGGCAGTGTTTTCCCCAAAGCCTGATAGTCTCTAATAGCTGTAATTACAGAGATCCACTTTCACTGACACTGCATACTCATCTGCTCCAAGTTTCTACTTCACTGCACCTTATATCTTGTGGGAAAATCAATACAATTTGGTACAGAGACTGGCAAGCCAAGAGGTTGTTCAGAGCCTGGGTTCATGGTTCTGTACCACGTGTTTTAACACTTAACATTTATTGTCATCTCTGATGTGGGTCTTGTTTTAAAGTTTCCTGGGTACCTGTACATCTTTTTAGATACTCAAGATCACACTGTCTTTCATGCATCCCATTAATGCTTATAGGTGGGATTTTAATGTAAAGGACAATTAAAAGTTGCCTCTTCTGTTGAGCTCTGTTGTACACAGTACCATTTGTTTTTCTGAAAAAGGCTGGGAGGCCTGAGAGAAATCACTTTTCCAGGGTGAGGTGGAGGGTTGCCAGCCCAGGCAGGGAAATGTCTGCCTCTGAACCACCTGCTCAGCCCTGGGAGGCTGGAGAGGAGATGAAAGTGGAGGAGTCCTGGCAGTTTGCAGCCTTCTGCATCTCCACAGTGAGAGCTTTTCCTCCTTCACACTGCTTTCCCACACATGTTGGTATGTTCAACACTAGGTCCTAAGTCCTGACTGCAAGATAGGAGTTCAGGTTTTATTTAAGTATCTCACATTGTCCTGACCTGTACTGTGGCCTCTTCATGCCTTTGTTACCCATCTTTACCAACTCTGAGATACAACTCCAGTCTCCTCTTTCCTTATGCAGGTTACTCTTGCTCATGTGGAGTCAAAGAGTGCTGAAGTGTTGGCTCATAAATCACAAGTATAATTTAAAAACTGTCTTCAGTTTTTTCACATCACAGGCCCTGCCAGATGCAGAGAACTGTGACTTGACACCATGATTCTCAAGCATATCCCAGCACCTTCCAGAGTTTCCTGACTGCACGCTGCTCCTCGTGCCACATTCATGATGCTGGGGACATGGGCACGAGCAGTCCTGACTTACAAGTTTCTGAGACAATGTCCCTGCTCATCTTTCTTTGGAAAATAGCAATTTTGGTGGCCTGTATTGGGTGTAGAGAGTGAGGTGCACAGGCAATTCTTTCATCCAGAGGGAAGCTCTTGGGTAGCTGGTTTGTTCTCTGGGTTTATTGTGTTACTGACTTATGTAGGTTGTTTGCTATTTTGGGTAGTTACAGCTACCTACCAGTTGTTTTTCTTAGAATAAGCTCCTAACAAAGAACTTTATTAAGAATATTTACTTTTTGAGAGGAAAAGCAAGAACACTGTAGTCATACTCTCTTACTGCCAACAGCAGGTGATTGCACAGCTTTGTCTTAAATGTGTAACAGCTGAAGCAGGAACCAGGGAGCAGAGAAGAGGTAGCAACTTTGGAGAGAATGATACTGTCTTGTTTTCCTTTGTCCTTCCATATTTTCCCAAGCCCTTTGTGGTTGGGTAGTCTCTGGCAGAGGTGTTGTGTTGTTAGAGGTGCTTTGACTGGAAACTGTGAGGGCTGGGCCTGGTGCAGTGACCATTCCTTGCCTGCTCAAGACTCTGTGCAAAGCTGAGGCTTGCACATTGCTGCTGGGAGATGTTTATGGCTGCTGTGAGAGGCAATCCCTCTCTTCCAGACCTGCCTATCCCTCAGACCTGCCTGCAGCTTTCTGCTATTCTTCCTCAAAGGTTTCCCCTTGAATGCACATCTGTATTTTGAGCCTCCTACATTATGTCATTCCTTACCCCTTTTCTTCCTTGCCTCTGCAGCAATATTTTTGTGCTCAGTCCCTTGGGACAGGCTGCCTTTTCCTTCAGATTTTGAAGAGCTAGCAGAGGATGGAAGAAGGCATTCTGCTCCTTTTTGGACTTTTTTCTCCCTAATAGAAGACATTTATTATCTCCAAGTCATCTCTGCAAAGCAGGACCAGTATTTACAACTTTTATTCTCTCTTTGGCATCCCTTTCTCTGTTTCCATCTGTGAGGGGTACTGCCTGAGTTTGCAGGTATACAGCCAGCAAGCCAACAGCAGGCACAATTGGTTAGATTTGTAGCTCACTTGCTGATTTAAAAAGCAACAAGTAAATTAAAATGAAGCATTGGATAGGCTTCATAACAGCACGAGCTTGCCAGCCTCAGTTCCCTAACCTCTTTGGGGCTGGACAGGTGACAGAGAACATCAGCATTTTGGTCCTTGAGTGAAAACAAAAGGTGGCATTTCACACCACTGGAGAGGCTCCTTCAGTCCCTCCACAGGCTGTGCTTTGTGATGTTGATGACAGTTTTGTGCATGAGCAAATGGAGGAGACTGGACAGTCACTGGGCTAAGCCAACAAGGTTTGCTTTATCAATGCTCAAAGAGCACTGAGTAGGATTCCTGGTGTGTGGGTGTGGATGAGTGCTGGTAAAAGACTGGAATGAGTGTTGTTCTCCTAGAGGATTGCAGACCATTTCTGCCTGCAGGGCATCTCTGCTGAAGGGAAACAGAATCAAACACAGTGGCATTTGTGGTCATCTGGCTCCTCTGGACAGGGCTTTGGAGGTGCCTGGTCTGAGATGAGCCCAAAGAGATTTGCAGAGTTGAAAGTGACTTCTGATGCCTTTAAATGCAAAAAATCCCAGTGGGCAGGTACAGTGATGGTGAATGCTCAATAATGAACAGCTGTAAAACTTCTGGCATGGCTGGCCTTACTACAGCAGCGTTGGGCAAAAATCTGTCTCTTGACATGTTTAGTTGGCTTGGTGTCTGTCCTGGGAGAGAAACAAAGTGATGGGAGGAAACAGGGGACACAGACAAAGCTCCTTCAGTTGTTCTGTTAGAAGGGTGTCAGAGGCTCCCTTGTGGTGCATGTGCTGGAAACCTTCTGTGTATCCCTTCTGCTTAATGCCTGAGCTCTTGTTGAAACTGGTGGTGAGATGGGATGTACTGATGGGGCCAAGCCCCTTGAGTTCCTTACCTCTGCTGAGTGAGATTCTGGAGGCTTCACAGTCAGGTCTCTAGGCTAGAGAACAGGGACCATGAAGAAGATCAGGTTGTTTTTTGCAGGACACAGCTGGATCTCTGGGTAACACCTGTAGCCTTGATGCTCAGACCTACTTTAAGTCTTAGCCCTGTGACAGCTTCTGCCAAGCATCTTGGTCGTTGTTTCTGCAGGCAGGGCCTCCATGCTGCCCCCCAGCATGTGCAGGCAGGGGAGGTGGTGTGCCCTCTGCCCTCACCCACACCTCCATCCCCTCCCTGCGGGACAAAGGTAGGATGTTGGTGTCCACCAGGGCTGGGTGCTTGCTCTCCCTGTTCGTTGCTCAAGGCTGGCAGATGGCTCCTGTTTGCTGGAGCTGTGTGGCTCTGGCCACTGGGCTGGGAGCAGCTGCTGCTGCCAGGCGGAAGCGCTCGGCGAGGCTTTCCTAGACAGCTTTGAACAGGAGCCAGGAGCCCTCTCGCTACAGGAGAAAATCCACGAGGTCAGGAAATACAGCAGCAGCAGCTCCGGCTCCACGCTGGGGCTCTTGGCTTGGCACGCGGATCCCAGCCCTCCTCTTCCCAACGGTGCTCCTGGAACTGCTCTCCTCCTTGCTGTCTCTCTCAGCTCTTGCTTGACAGCCCTGTGTGTGGCTTTTGGGGGGTGTAATAGTGGAGTGCTGCAGAGGTGATAAATTTGGATAGGGAAACACTAGATGATGACTTGGATCGGACTTTCAGATCTTGAAGAGCTTGCAGAAGATGGAAGCAGCACTGTTCCTGCTCTTTGTGGGACTGGGAAGCTGTGCTTTTGTGTTTCACTCTGTTATTTTGTGGTCAGCTGTGTGTGGGCTCTGTGTTGGCTGCTGAGCAATAGAAACTGGAAATCCTCACATCAGGAGAAGCTTTCGCAACCACCAACAGGCTGTAAACCTCTATCCGGTGTGTCACCGGCATGAAAACTGGGGTGTCTGTTGCCATCTCTCTGACTGGAAACCCACTCTCTTCCCTGTGTCTGTTTTATAGGAAACCAGAAACGTTGGTTTTAGGATGGTTGTTCCTTGAACCAGCCCCTGTGGTGGTGGTAGTGGTGATGTTCCTGTGGGGCTCAAGAGCAGCCACCCCTGTGTTGAAACTATGGGTGCATCAAAGAGCAGCCTTGCTCTTCCCATGTTCAGGAGCAAAAAGTGTGATGGGGGAGTTATGAGATGGTGTTGGTAAGCTTAAGGATAGGACCAGTTGCCCAACTCTGTGGCAAAATTTGGCCATATAGAAATCCCTGCTTTCCCTGCAGCCTTCGGCCACGCTGCTTCTTCTGTGGAATTGGCCCATGCTCTGGTGTGCAGTTGGGTCTGCACACTGCTCGTGAGGAGCTTGCACTGGGGAAAGGAAGCAAGCTCCCCTGAGCATTGATTTTAGCCCGCATTAATTCGGGCAGCTGTCATGCCCAGAGCTGCCCATCATTCCCCACGCTCCTGCTCTGCATTAGGACATGTTTTACAGCAATGGCAGGGAGCAGGTAGGCTGGACCTGCCCTCCTTTGCAAGCTGCAGAATCTCTCCTGCCACTGCAGGGGTGAGGATGGCAGAGCAGTGCAGAGTTAGTTGAGGTGACAGCACCTTCGAGGGATGGTGTTAGTGAGCAAACACCAGCATTACAGAGCTCTTGCCTGTAAATTGTCCATGTGTGGGCCACAAGCGGGGAGTAGCAATAGCCCCTTCGCCCCCCTCATTTTCCCTGCCTCTTGAGTGCATGGGGGACAAGAAGATGTGGGTTTGTGCTTCTGTGGAGGAGCCAGATCTTGAAACTCTCTGCTAAGGTGGTGATATGCAGGGCTTGCTGGTGTGTGGCTGCCCCTCTGCTGTGCAGTGCAGCTCAGGTGGGGTCTGGAGCAGGGGAAGACACTCAAGCTAACATGGGTGACCACCTTGTCCCCCACCTCCTGCTGCAGTGTGGACCATAAAGCTGCTATGGCTCTGTGGGCTGGGAGTCTTCCAGAGGAGAAGGCAGTGCCTTCCACTGTGGTGGTCTTGAGGGAGAACCCCCTCCTAGAGAACTTATATCTTCTCCTCCCCATATCAAGTCAAAGTTTTTCTCACTGCCTCAGCAAATTCTGCAGGCCTGGGCACTTGTGCCATTTCCCTTGAACATCTTTGTGGCAACTGCTTCATCATCAGCGTCAGATGCAGAGCAAAGTCCATGTGTTTTGCTGGGGGATGCAGATCTCCCTGCTCTGTAATGAAAGGTGGGAGCTAGTCACAGTGTTTCTTCAGACCCCCAGGACCCTCTGTGTTCAGCTGTGAAGCTGTTTGCTGAAGGGGCGATCCCCTCCCCAACAGCCACCAGTGCTGGTGGAGATGGTCAGTCAGCATTTGCTCCTGAGCCCCCTTTTCATCCTGTCTGTCTCTTCCCAGAGAGATGAGCAGCCTGGGGTGGGGATCTCTCTTGTTCCTGAGAAGCAGTGGATGTCAGAACAACATATACGTGGGGGCATGCATGAATGGGGCAGAGTAACGTGTGTGCACAGTCAGTTAGTGAGATCACTTAGATTCTCTCCTGTAGCCTTGCTTTCAATCTGCTGCTCTTCCCTGGCTGCCAGAACAGAGGCACATTGGACTTTCAGGGGAAGCAGTGTCACTTTCAGGTAGGCACCTAGGGTATGACATTATTTGCACTTCATTTTCCCCCACCATCACCACTTTTCCATCGTGTTTAACTGCTTCTCCAGCACAGCGAACTGGGGGTCCTGCTTGGCATCATATTTGTTACCTGGTTGCTCTTTCTTGATTCCTCGTGCCCTTCTTTAGGATTCTGGATGCTGAGAAGGGCATGAGCTTTGTTTGCCTTTCTGCTATCAAGGCAACAGCTCAAGAAGGGGCTTCGGCAAGAGATGGTTGTGTTTGATTGCTCCCTGCTCAAGAGGGAGATGGAACTGTCTGGGTGGTTTAGGGTTGCAGCCAGGTGGGGATTGAAGGCAGAAAGTTCTGGCATCCTTGCCATTAGATCTTTGCTGTATTAGCAAATGCATCAGTTGTGGTCTGGATCTAGAGCAGCCTTTGCTGGCACAGCTCATAACAGCTTCCAGAATTAAGGAGCAGGGCTGGCAAGCCTGAGGAGGAGGGTGGAGTGATTTAATTATCTGAGGTGGGAGGACAGAGGAGGGGATTCTAATCCCTGTGAACACTGAAGGGAACTGTGAGCTTGTCTTCCTGCTACCTGCTGCATTTTGGGTGGCTTCCCCAGAGCTTGCAGACAGTGGCTGAGAATGAGTATCTGACCCTGGAGTGACTTTCAGTGGGCAGGGCCTGCAGTCCAGTGAGGGTGGATTTCTATTTAAACCTTTGAGGTTTTGTAATCTTCCTGAGTTAGTTCCTCTTTCTCAGCAGACTTGGAGCAGAAATTTAAGGGAGGAGCTGGGGGGATGTGAATCTTCTGCTTCTGAAGGGCCATGGGAGGTACACAGTACTGCAGAAATGTGGTTTGCTCATCCTGACCCTAATCATCATTGTCAGTCAGCACCTTTTGTGACAGCATCTTTCCCCCCTTTTGGGTGTGCCAAATTCAGCTCAGGGAGCAGGGATGTTCCTTCTGCAGTCCTTCCTCTCAGGATAGCAGCACCGTTAGCTGGAGGACAGGCAGAGGGTGCGGATGTGCCGCTGTCTCAACACCATGGTGTGGTTTGAGGTTTGACGTAGCCTTGAGGGTGAAGACATGGGAGGTATCAGCATATTTGGGCAGGGCTGGACCTTTTTCTGTGCTCTTGTGGGAATTGACATCCCAACCTCGTTGGCCAAGGGTTTCAAATCTATCTAAAGATTTCAGATCATCAGCTTGAGATAAGATAAATCAGGAACAGTGCTGAGCACTTCTGCAAAACCAGACTTCTTAAACTGGTTACTTTAGGAGTTGATGTACACAGCCTGTACCTCTTGTTTTCTCATCAGTAATGCTCTCCTACCTCTTGAAGTTTGGTCAAGGAACCTGTGAAGTTTGCATCCAGATGGTCAGGCTGAAGGATTGCAACAGACCACAGGATGAACAGAGTTTTTTTATTTGGTTTGATGAATTATTTTGCTCATTTTAAAGTAACCCCTCTTAGCATAGTGACCATGTTTGTCCTTGCAGGTGGTGGTGCTCCTGGGAGTCCTGAGCTGGGGTCAGCTGGAAGATGACCGAATACAAGCTGGTGGTGGTGGGAGCAGGTGGTGTTGGGAAGAGTGCTTTGACGATACAGCTCATTCAGAACCATTTTGTTGATGAGTATGACCCCACGATAGAGGTAAGTGGCTCTGGGCATGGGGTCAGCCT
Organism: Dicaeum eximium; assembly: GCA_013396995.1. Lineage (NCBI taxonomy): Eukaryota > Metazoa > Chordata > Aves > Passeriformes > Dicaeidae > Dicaeum > Dicaeum eximium. The sequence continues at coordinate 428,487 of VWZP01008827.1, read as the reverse complement.
GTCTGCATGTTTTCCTCTTGCTTTTCTCCACCTTGTCTCCAACCCAGAGCATGCTCAGTTTGGTCTGAAGTCAGAACTTGAGCAGGGATGTTCCTCTGCTTTGCAGAGCTATTCTGAGTCACTACGTGTGTGTTCAGAGGTCACAGTGACTGACTTAACATCCCCTGCAGAAGGGTAGTGGTGTCTGCAGCAGAGACAGGCAGAGCAGGGCAGGGGCTGAGAGGCAGTACAAAAGTCTTCCTTTCTAATGAGATGACAATGTAGGGAGGGATTAAAGATTTAAAACTGCAGAGCCATTTTGTGCCTGCGCTTTCATTTCTCCTCCTGTGAAATTGGAGTAAATGTATTGACTTTTTCTGCAGGGTGTTTTGAGCTTTACTGATGAAATGGGTTTTATCAGAGCTTGGTTGTATTATGTATGTCTTGCAGTTTGAGCAAGATGTGCTGAACAGCTGAACTGCTGTGGCTCCTGCAGTGCTGTCTGTGCTTCTTCACAGGGAGTTAAAGGGTGATGTGTGTGTCTCAGTCGGTGTGGATGGCAGCACTGACCTGTCTAGCTCAGTACCCTGCCTGAAGAAGCAGGCAAGGGACCCTTTGGTCCTCACAGGCTGAGAGCAGAGGGGGGATTCAGTCTTCAATATCCATTGTGCTATTATTATTTTCTTCATTTTTTCAAAAATATATTCCATTCTCCATCTGCTTTCACCATAGTTAGTGATGTGCTAATTAGCCTCTGCATGACTTACACCTTTGTTGGGTGAGATGCAGGCAGTAGCCTGCTCTGCACAAGGAATAAAGTCCACCCTGGGAAGGCAAATTGCAGCTTTGTCATGCCTCATGGACAACAACTTCCCTGTGTGCAGTCCTAAAGGATTGTCTACCAGATGTGTATAAATGCAGCTGTGGTTGCTGCAGTTATTATTATCACAATGGCTAAAGGCCCCAGCTGGGATGAGAAATCTATTCTGGTAGGTGTTGTATGTGTAGTCCCCACCCTGAAGATCTTACAACTTACGTAAACAAGCAAGACAAGGCTTGGTAGAAAGGCAGAAACAGTTTTATAATCCTACAGACAGGAAGGAGAGAAAGCACTTAAAAAGCACGTGCTATTACGTCATTTGGCCAAGGTCACCTAGGAAGTCCATGGCAGAGACTGGAATTTAATTTAGGGCTCCTGAGTCTCCTTGCTTATGGATGCAATTGCCTTTGTCCCCAGCTCCTCTCCCCTCATGTGGCTGTCCCAGTAATATTGTGTACTTTTCTCAGAAACCCGTTCCAGGTTTTTTTTTGTAAAAGTGCTGTTCATGGAGAGCAACCTCCCAGGGGAGACATCTGCAAGGATGCATCCTCTCTTGGACCTTAGGTGGGCAGAGGCAACTCTTACCCAGTGATGTGTTGGGTTTTGGCATCCTGTGTTTTTTGTCTCCAGCTGCCTGCTCCCTGTACGTACCCTGCAGGGAATTTTCTCCATGTAAACAGGCAGCAGGGAATGTAAACCTTGCATGGCATTTCCCAGCACACCCTCTTCACCCTACGCACTTCTGCAGTGCTCTGGGAGATGCCTGCTCTCTCCTCCACTGTTCACTCCAGCCCCATTCTGTCCTTCTCCTCTTCCAAAAGCTGCCACAAGCTGCTCTTCAGCCCTCTCACCCCTGGTACTTTTCCACCTGTGGGTACCACCAGCCCTGATGCCTTTGCAGCTCCCTTGGTTGTACCCTGCTTTCCCTGCTACCCTGGCCAACTACTGATTCATTTCAGGGTGATTCTTTTAAATTATGCTTCATTTTATGGGGATTTAAGAGACCAAGAGCTACCTGCCAGCCATCCAAATGTGACCAACAAACCACCTTCCTGTGACTAAGCTGCTTTGGATCATGCCCAGGAGCTGACTATGACTGTTCAGCCAGCTAACAAGCAGCACAGCAATGCTGAAACAAGCAGGATAAAAGGGGGAGAAAAAGAGGATACGTGCATGGAGCAAAGGCGTTGCCCGCTGCCCACACGGATTGAGCACAGGCTGTGCTTGCAAGCAGATTGGGGTGCACTGAGAAGATGTTTCCCAGAGCAGGAGGTGTGGAGGCTTGTCCCCTGTCTGGGGCAGAGACCCTGACTGGGCATCTGCTCTCCTCCTACCCTCCTGATTCCCCAGTGCAAACATTTGGCTGTGTAACTCAACGCTGTCCACCCCACTACAGCACACTCTCACAGCCCAGCTCTTGGGCTGCCAAGGAGCCTTAGGACCTTTGTTTTGGGAACAGGAGGGCCAAGGCAGCAAGGAAAGGTATGCCACTGGCATTGTCCCATGGTGAATAAGCAGGGATGGAATCGGGTTTCACTGTGTTGAGAAATTCTTCTGTTTGTCTTCCAGCCCTTAGCAGTTAGCTAGTAATGGGCTTCCCAAAGCTCTGGTCATATCCTGACTGTAGTGCTTAGCAAATGGGCCTCTTGGCCTGGTGTCCCGGCACAGCTGGGATGCTCCCAGCATCCGCCTGGGATCTTGAGGCTGAACCCCAAACAGATGTTGTTTCTGCTGCCTGGCACTTCACAGCTGGGTCTGGCTGCATTCCCCTCTGCTCAAGGTGGGGTTGTACATGCAGGGCTGCAGAGGAGCACTGAGGCTGCAGGGTGCTAGTGTGGGCTGGTGGCAGCTAGCCCTGCAGTGGCAGCCATTTCACGTGGTCATGAGGCAGGGACAGCTGAGCTGCCCTCCTGAGCTTCCTGGGGAGGGGGAGGTCAAATGAAGCTGTACACAAAGCATGGATGGGGAGAGCTTGTCCTCTTCCTTTGCAAAGCATCCTCTCCAAGATTGTTTTATGTCTCTGCCTTGTAAGCCAGCTGGCTGGCCTCATGGGTAGCCTGTTGATGACCTGAGCTGAGATGTGGGATCTCTTCTCCATCAGCATGCTGGGTGCTGGAACATCCTGGAACTGGGGACTTGGCAGTTGACTGTGCTGAGAGGCTGGTCCTCTGTCCGAAGCCAAGATGCAGAGGTGGGAGGATGCTTTGTGGGGCAGAGAAGGCACTCAGGTCCCCTTGCACAAAGGAGGCTCCAGATACATTATTGATTAGATATGGGAGCACATTCCTGCAGGGCAGCCTGCCAGTTGCCTTCAGAGCAGTTGGCTGAAAGCCAGCCTTTTGCTCCATGCTTATTCTCCATGGGTCAGCAGTCCACTTTTTGGGAAGGCACAGCTGAGAAGGTCATGGCAGAGCAGATCTCATCTCTGATTTCACAGCCCTCCCTGCAAGGTGAGGAAAGACTTGAATTAGCCCCAGCAAATGATGTTGTTGTAATGAACCAAAGGACAGAGGCCATGTTGGCCCCATTCCCTTTCTGTGCTGCTGCTGGTCCTGTTGGTGCCCTTTGCTGTGTTGGCTGTTTGTCTGCAGACCTGCAAAGCTCATCTGATAACATTGTTGTGGTCGTTGGAAGAGCAGCCGACATTTGAATTAATTTTAAACTGCAGCCGTAGCCTCTGCGAGTGGCTGCAAAGCACTGTGTGGTTGTACTGCTGACTTGTACCTTTTTCATACCTTTCATTTTGGCTTCCTTCTCTTGCTGAGAGCTGAGGATGCTGCACTGTCCACAGGGGATAGATGTTGGAGAGGGATGAGGGATGTCCTCCGTGCAGAGGCTGCCCCACAGCATCCCTGCTGATGAGACTGAGCATAGGGAGAAGTGGGGAGGAGCAGTGCTTTGAGGAGCCTGCTGTGAAAATGAAACCTTTTGAGGGGTGCTCTGGGTGATTTTCAGACCTTCTCACATCTCTGACAAGTTGTGATTGCTTTTGCTGCAGGGAAAACCCCCAGCTTCAAAGGACTTGTCTGGATAGTTCTTACCTCTTATAGAGCCCTCTGGGCACAGACTGGTTGTGGGAAACACCCTGTTCACACTGTGATTTTATTTTATTTTTGTCTCATGTTTAAAGAAGAGGTTTACCATCAAACCCAGTCTGAAACCTTACTGATGGCAATATTGCCTCTGGTGCCTGATTTGAGATGCATTGGATTTCCAGGTTATCTTAAACACCTTCCAGCCCTACAGATCACAGATAGTGACTGGAAGCCCTGACTGGCCAGAGCTCCTTTCCTGAGTGTCCTTCTTCTTCCAGCAGAAGGAATTAGAGCTGAGACTAAACAATGCTTATGAAATACTTGTTGAGGGTTATGCAGTGTGATAGAGATGAAGTGCACCTGGTCTGCCAGAGGCAGGGCTGGGAATGGGGAGAGCAAGCTGGGAGCTGTCTTCTCTGTGGTTCTGACAGACAAGGAGAAACCTGCTTAGCTGCTCCTTTTTTCCTTTGGTTTGTTTATTATTTTTCCTTTCCCTCCTATTTTTGAAATAGATTGAGTTGTTTCTTTAATGAAGCTGAACACAGGTAGAGCATGACCTGGCATCTTCCCAGAGATGTACTTGCTGCATCCCTTTGTTTAGCCAGATCCCTTAATGCATCCTTCTTCCTTTCCCTCTCCTGGCCTGCAGGATTCCTACAGAAAGCAAGTAGTCATCGATGGAGAGACCTGTTTGTTAGACATCTTGGACACTGCAGGGCAGGAGGAGTACAGTGCCATGAGAGACCAGTACATGAGAACGGGGGAAGGATTCCTGTGTGTCTTCGCCATCAACAACACCAAGTCCTTCGAAGATATTCACCAGTACAGGTCAGTATCCTGGGAAGGGCCCTTTCCCTCTTCCCTGTGCAAAAGGGAGGCCTTGCTGCTGCACTCTGCTGCCCACTCTTTTAGATCAGATCCCGTGGTGGAAGCACAGACTGCCAGCAAAGACAATTAGCTCAAGTGGCCATTCCCCAGGGAAGAGAGAGAGCAGACGGCTAATGTCAGTGACTCCAATAAAACCCTTCCAAAGGGATTGCCTGTGGCCTTTGGGGACCTGGTAATGTAATGTTTAAGTGTTTATGGTGACTAAAGAGAGAGCTGATCCTGTATGACCCCCCTCCCTTCCCTCCCTAATTAGTGGAATTGCTTTGTTAGCACAATCGATCTCAGTGACTTCTGCTGGCCCCAGAGCTGGGAGAGGAGGCTGGAAAGGACAGGGAGAGCTGCTTGCCCTGCTGTCCACTGTCATGACCAGGCTGTGGTCTGCCAGCTGCACACATGTGTGGAGAGACAGTCCTGCCCCACTGGAGCTTGGTTTCAATTAGGGCAAAGATGGAGCAGAAGGGGAGTCAGGGCTCCAGTGAGGTGATTTGCCCAAGAAGATGTATGGGGAAGCAGTGACAAAGCAGGGACGCTGTGCCAGTACCCATCCCAATTCTCCTCTCTGTTGATGTCACCCCTGCAGAGCTGAAGAGTCAAGGGGATGATGTAAACACAGCAGGAATCTTCCCTGTTTAGCCTGATGCTGCTTTAGGGAGGGCTCGCTCTGCTTGTGCCTTTTTCTGAGGCTTGGCTGTGATGGCAGGCACTTAGAGAGGATGGCCCTGCCTGTCCCTGCTCTGTCCACTGCCCACAAGGGACTGTGTATCCCAGTCCCTCATCATAAACCAGGGTCCAGTAATCCTGTTGTTCCAAGCGCAGGCACATCCCTTCCTTGCTCTATAGTCAGAGGTGCTGCTTGGAGTTCCTGAGATGTTTCAGTCTCATCCAAAAGGCTGTTCAGTGTAATAGCTGCACAGGTGCACTAATTTGGCTTCTTTTAGCTGAGCCAAAGGACAAAGGGTGGGATTTTCCTAAAGCACCTTAGGGATTGAGCAGCATTCATCTTTGTGCTGGGGCTGGTGCCTGTGAATTGCTCATAGGATGCCTCGATTTCAAGCCATCATGATGTAAATCACTGGCTTTCATCTCCTTTAGCCTGTGCTCTTTGTGTTTGCACTTTTAGAAGAATATTCCCCAGAGAAATGCTGGCTTTCCCTGGTTAGTAACCATTTGGAGGTATCTCTTTTCAGCTAAGTGTAGCCTGTGCACTAAATTTAGTACTTGCATTTGCTGATCAGGATGTTACACAGAACATGTAAATGGCTTTATGGTATATCATGCATATAGTCAGACTTCATTTCTATGTTCTACTGCATTAGGAAAAGATGATTGATTCTTTTGTGTGTGATAGATGTCCAGCTGCCTTTGGATGGAGATTTGCATTCAATTAAAATGCAGAAATTGGCATTTTAAATCTTTTATTTGTTAAATTAAAACCATGTTAAATGTTCTGGACCCATGAGTGAAAAAATGCTGTTTTGCATCTGAAGTTAAATGATTTATTAAGCAAAGGAAGTTATTATCAGAGGGGAATTTAATGGATTGTTTGTGGTCATAATGGCCTTCAAGATTTTTAGAAGTGGTAGATCTCATCCTCGCCCACCTAGTTTTAGATCCAATGTTGGAAAGAAGAAGTGACCATTACAGCTTTTTTAGTTCCCAGTTGGTTTCTCAACTTGGAGTGACCTGAACTAAACTGAAAGGGAGCAAATACTGCCTGTGCATCTGCAGAAAAGGTTACAGCTGCCAAAAGCTGCTTTATCAGCTCAGCAAACTCTGGTTGCAGGTGATTCTACCCTCCCCCCCCACCAGTTTGGGGGGGATTACTTGATCTAAAATGTTGGAAATAGCACAGGTAACTGCTTAAGAATTCATTTTTACTTAACTTAAACTATCTTAAGCTCATGTCTTAATATAGATTGTCATAATTCAAGTTGTTTTGTAAATAGCTGCATTTAAAGAGCAGAAGTGTGTTTAGTTTTCATTCCAGAAGTGCCCTAACTGTTTTGCTGTTTACTCACTTGTGTGCCATAGTCATTTACATTTTCCTGAAAGCTCAACACAAGCCATTCAACAGGAGCCAGGGGTAGCTGTCAAATCTTAACAAAGAAACTGGTGGGGATTGTTCTGGAGCTGCTCCTTCACTTCTTCACTCCTCATGCAGGGAGCAGATCAAGAGGGTGAAGGACTCAGATGATGTTCCCATGGTGCTGGTGGGGAATAAATGTGACCTCCCTGCGCGGACAGTGGAGACCCGGCAAGCGCAGGACCTGGCCCGGAGCTACGGGATCCCCTACATAGAAACGTCTGCCAAAACCAGACAGGTAGGAGGAGACTTTTAAACAAAATGCTCTTTTTCTTTTCTTTCCTCCACTGCTGCCCTGGAGGGACAGGGATGAGCAGGCACCACCTTGCAGACAGAGGAGTGTTAGGGCTGGGCTTAGTTGCTTCCTCAAGGCTAAATGCTCCCTCAGGATGTTTCCTCCCCAGTCCAGGCTTGAGCCTCCCATCACAAGAAGTGCATTATCATGCTGTGGCAGCAGTGAAGAGAAAATGCCTTCTCAGGGGTTTCTCCAAGGCTCTGGAATAAACTCCATAGTCACTGCAGGTTAGCTAAGCTCAGGTCACCTGGCTAACCTCATCCATGGTCTATTTTGGCAGAATACACCAGTGCTGAAAGGATCATATGGAGCTCCCAGAGCAAAGAGGTGGAAATGGAACTGACACCTTCAGTTGTCTAGTGGTGTTTTTTTCTTGGGTGGTATACCTCATCAAGACTGCTGAGAGCTGATGAATCTCAGGGACTTCAGAGCTCCTTATCCTCATGGTTGCTCATTCAATCCTGCTCTCTGTTTAAGGGCCACACTCACATCCTTGTTAGTCTTCCCAGCTTGGTTCTGTATCTTTAACTCTGCAGTCTGCACTGCTGGACAGTGCTAGGGACACCTTGCTGGGGAGCAGAGCCCTTCCTCTCTCCACTGTCCCTCCTCAGAGTGGGCAGCTGCTTCAAGCTGTGCTTTTTGCCCAGGGCGTTGAGGATGCCTTCTACACCTTGGTGCGGGAGATCCGGCAGCATAAACTGCGCAAGCTGAATCCCCCGGACGAGAGCGGCCCCGGCTGCATGAACTGTAAATGTGTGGTGTCGTGACTATGGTAAGTGCTGGAAGCAGGGCAAGAGGTGGAGTGGGGGAATGTTGGAAGCAGGGCAAGAGGTGACTGCAGATGCACTAGCCTGCAAACAAATGCAACAGGATCAATTGCAGCAGCAGGTATTTTTTAATGAAACACCTTTTGGATTGAAATAGCATTTTTCTGTGAAAACATAGGTAAGTCAAAATCCCCACTTCCCCGAGGAAGTGTGTGGCAGGAAAGGGTTGTTTAATTTTCCCCCTCATTTTGTGCAACAAAATTCTATACAACTGAATTTTTTAAGAAGAATGTTTTGTTGTGCTTTCCCCAGGAAAGCTTCTTCCCATGCTGCTGCTCTGAAAGAGGAGTTAAGTTAGTGTTGGAGGTGTACAGATCACTGCATGCTCACCAGACTGGCTCTAGAAGGGTTCAGATGCAGAGCTGGCTGGGTGCATTGCCTCCTAGTGCATTCACATAAATTGCCTCATCCTGAAGCTTTAGAGCAGACCTGTCTCGCTGTGAAATGTCCTGTGTTCCTCAGAAGAGTTTTGCCCATTAGATAAATCCCCTGGGATATTTGGAACTGATGCAATGTTGAGAATTAGCCATAAGGGGGCTGTTTGCTTTTATAAATTGTGTGTGCTGGAGCCAGAAACAGTGTTTTTCAGATTGTTTATGTTCACTTGCCTGTTTCTCTTTTTCTTTCCTCGATTTTTTTTAAATTATGAGTTTATTTAAAACACTGCTGGATAGCAGTCAGGGAGAGTTCCTATTATTGTCCCTGCATGTGCTGGCTGGCCTGAAGTGAAAGGCCTGGGAATATCTGCCTGTGTAACCAACTCCTTCCAGGGCAAAAATTTATAGAGGGGTAACTAGGGATGAGTCCACCAAGGAGATCTATATCTAAGAACGTCTGGGACTGGGACAAAAGCATGAACATTGCCCTTAATGTCTTTTGGGGAGTCTCCCAAGCACCTGGACTGGCCCTTCATCCCTTTAAGTAACTGCTGGAGTCCTAAAGAGAAGTGCACTGTATCCAGAGATGGTGTTAAGAGGGTCTCATGAAGGTGGAGATGGACAGCAGGTTTCATCTGACACTTTTTGAGATAGAGGCCGGGAGCATAGCAGAGCTCTTCCTCCTGCCCCCACTCCCAAGGAAAAAAACCCAACAAAACAGTGCTGGCAACGTTTGCTTCCTATGAGCAAACACCCACCCCAGAACCCCACCCCTCCACTCCCAGCTGAGGCATGTGAGGTCGGCTGGGGGCCGAGCTGAATGCTGTGCCCAGCACACTTATCACTGCTAAGGGAGATTTTCCAGATGTTTGTGTCCTCCAGATGTTCAGGAGCGCTTCCTCCGGATGGGGATATGAGCTCAAGGCTTGTTTCCTGCTCTGGCTCACAGCTGACAGCATGGGCTTGGCAGGCACTGCTGCTCCCTTACACTGACTGCCAGAAGCCCAATCCTTGTCACAGCCTGGTGGCAGCACCAGCTTGAGCGAGAAGGGCTGGGAGAGGGTCACTTGGAAACACTCCTCTCTGTTAAGAGAACATGCCCTGCGAGTTGGCCATGTCTTTTTCTGCTCAGGCAGAAACTGGAAACCAGACATCCCAGCTTAATCTACCTGCAGTGCCCAAGATCAGAGAGGGAGGAACATCGATGCACAAAAGGAGAGTGAGGCAAAGACATCCTGGGATTTGGGGAGAGGAAGGGTGGGTGTTGTGGCCAACAAAATTTGGCTGCATTTCCACTGGACTCATTTGGTAGTTCCCATCATCCCTGGAGGAGGTGGCAAGATCTTGCTAAACAGTGGTCCTTCCCACAAGGAAGTTCAGAAGGAAGTGGAAGGTCTGGTGAGGTGCCCAAAGCTCACCCATTACTCCACTGACTCCAGGACTTGTTCCCTTCAGCAGATGTACAGATGCTTTGCTGAGCCAGGCCCACACCTCTAAGACCTGTGTAGCCTTTTGCTTTTGCTCTGAAGGCACTAACAGGGTCATCCCAAAATGTGAGGGGTGAGTACTGGGAACAGCCCAGCTTGTTCTGACAGGGAGTGGGTGCTCATGAGTGTCCTCTTCTGTTTCAGCTGTCTGGACCGTGTCTTGGCAAGGTTCCCACTGTGCAGTGCGCAAGGAAAGAGGTGAAGCAAAGGAAGAAGCGAGCGGATTCAGAGGAGGAGTACGGGGAGGGGGAGAGGAGGAAGAGGACAGGGGGAGCATGAGGCCCTCCAAGGACTATCTCACACTTCACCCAAGCCTGTGGCAAACAACTTTTTTTTTTTTTTTTAATCCCCATCCCCTCATCCTTTGGCCTCCTCCCACCCCGGCAACTGTACAAAGCCACAGATTGAATCACAGTAAATTATTATTTGATCGTCTCAACAAATCACCTTGATGGCTGTGTCCTCCTTCCAGAGGCTGCTGCGGGTGCTCCAGAAGGATCACTGGTGGGATGGCAGGGAGGAAAGGGTGCTGAGATTTGCTCTCCACAGACCAAGGTTGTGCTGTAGATCATGGAGGTGATTGGGGTGAGAGAGACAAGCTCTCAGGGCAAGACAGCTTGTCTCTGTCTCCAGCAAGTCTTTGTCATGTCCTCCCCAGCCTACCTGAAACTCTGCCCCAGGTTTTGGGAGGGTGGAAGAGTGCAACCAATCCAAGCCTGTCCTTGGCACCCCTTGAGTGCTTTCCTTTCAGCCTAGTCCTTGTGGGATTTATGACCTTAGATGCAATGCCTGGAAGGGAAGAACCATCAGGGAGGAGATTCAAGAGCTGGGTTCACCTCAGCTGGTACCAGTTTGTTGCTTCCCTGATTCCTTTCCTGTCAGCTCTTTCTGGCACAAGACCTCCCTCATGTGTTGTGCTCTAGAGGTAAAATTGGGACTTTTTGGTCCCCTCCAGTCCTAGCTATGCTAACACCTGTATAGCACATAACACCTTGGGCTGCTCCAGTATGTATAGGTAAGTAAATCCTCGTCTGCCCTGTGCACAACTTCCTGACTGGTGAGCATGTCAAGAAGGGCTCTCCTGCACTGCAGAAGCTGTCTGGCTGCTTAGTCTAAAGGATTCAGGCTTTCTGGTCCCTGGTTGAGAGTGGGTAAAAGTGTTTTGGATAAGGGCTAATCTCTTGGAAACTCTTGTCTTTGCTCAGCTCTGCTCCTTTGGGTTTTTGCCTGAGGTCTGACCTACATGCCTTTCACTTGCAGCCCCAAGACAAGGCATTGTACTCAGTGCAGCAGGTGGCTTGGTACTCACTGTCTTTCCCTCTTCCAAGCTATTGCACAGGCTAATTTAGGTGGCATCCAGAATTAGAAGCATCAAAGGGGGAAGGTGATCCAGCTGAGTGCGGCAGGGAGCTGTTCTGCATGGGCTAGCCCAGGCCTGAAGAGGTGCTGGGTTTGGCAGCCGAGGTTAGTCTGGGTTGGGAGCAGCGAGGGTGGTGTGTGAGTCACATGCCTCACATGGCAAAACCAGTAAAGAAACCCTGGTCACCCCCAGCACAAAGCCACAGCCCACCCAGGACTTCCCAGCATCCTTGCAAGCAACCTCCCCTCCCACTCCCCATCCTCCGTCATGCCAGGCAGCAGCAGAATTAAAGCAACAGAACTCAACTCCCATGCTCCTTGGGGTGCTGTCTTTGCTTTTGGCCTGGGCAAGAGAGGACTTGTGCTAATGGCTTGCTTTCTGTAAATGCCTGCTCTGAACTGCTGTAGGGCATAGCCCCCACCCTGGCTGCAGCTGCCTGGCAGCTGTTCCTGCAGAAGGGCTGATACCAGCTGCTGGAGTGGGAGAAGGTGCCCAAGGGGAGAGTGCCCTACCTTTAGCTGGGTGTGCTGTTTGCAGCAGTGTCTGTCCCTGTGCTGGAGAACTGCTGAAGATGCTGAACCTGGTGTTATGTGGTGGGACTGTACCAGAGACCCCCAAAGACCTGCCACTCGGAGTTGTTTCAAGTGTGAAGACTGGAAGTATGAGGTTTGTTCCTAAAGTTGGCATCTTGTGCACAACTGGCCACAGGACAGGGGTACTTTGTCCTAGAAGATTACATGGGGGCCTTTGCTTGGTAGTGTTCCTGCACTAGGAACCTCGTACTATTCATCTGCAGTAGAATTTATCCCATTCTTCCCCAGGCCCTTGGTGAAAGATGAGATAGATCTATCTGGAGGCCTTCAGAGGAGAAGTAACACTCTGGGGCTCTCTCAAGGACTGGATAGCTCTAAGCAGTGTGGGTCTCCTCTCATTTCTGGCTGGGAGCCAAATGCTATAGTCAAGTAATGGGAGCTGTGGTCGAAGCTGAGGAGCTCCAGGGAGCTCCAAGGCTGAGGTGTCTTCAGAGGGCAGGCAATAGCTGCAGTTCCAAGAAACTGGTTCACCTTGGTGAGGGTATGCTAGAACAGCACTGGACAGAATACAAACTACTTACAAGAGTTTGGTGAGGAGCAGGAAGCTGAAGTAAGAGCATCTGTCTTTCAGAGAGGTTCCTGCACTCAGCGTAAGGTCTTCAAGCTTGTCAAACAGTCCTGGTCAGTGACAGACCATCACAGGAGCTGTAGTTTTTTGCTGTAATTAGAAGGTCACAAGAAATCCAGACTCAGGCCATTGTTCAAGTCCATGCTAAAAGTTGGAGGTAGGTTAGGAGCAAAAGGAGGTGCTAAAAGCTGGAAACCACAGCTCTTCTACAAAAAAACACATATTAATTGTGTATTAATGTCATACTGCATCTTTGTTCCAGGAAGAAAATCACAAATCTTTGCTGTTGGCAAAATCCAGATTGTATCACTTCTTTCAGGTGGAGTTGTTACTCCTGACTTGGGGCTTTTTCACTTGCTGCCTTGGTGCTGATGATTTGGGGACAGGACATCATCTTGCTGGCCCCTGACAGGCAGGAGGTCAGTACATGAGCTCATGATGTGTTCTGATGTGCTAGCTGAACTTCTCTACAGTTTCGCTGGAGTGAATGTAGATTTGGAGAAGAAATTGAGGGGTTTGGAGTTGATTTTCCCCATAGTTATTCAAGGCACATTTGTTCTAGAAGTACCTAGACTGGCAGTGGAGTTTTCAGACCCTGCAGTTGTTTCCCTTATGATAAGAAGTTTGTTGTGTACCTCAGTTCTCCTTCAGAGCCACGAACTCAGGTGAGCAGAATGTACAGTTATTTTGATTATTCCTGTTGCGCAGCTGAAGCTGGAAGAGAGTTCATACAGGTGAGCTTTTTGCTATATTTGAGTACATCAGCTTATCTCTGGCTGTTGTGATCTCTTCAGCTGGCCACGGCAAAGCTGAACTAAACTTGTGCTGTGGATCTCCAGCCAGTGTGAAAACCAGCTCTGAGAAGGCTTCAATCAGCATCCTGCTGGTTATGTTGAGACTGCATATCCCATGACACAGGAGTGCCACCTTTGATCCCATACTTAAATTAGAGGATAGCTGACAAGGTCTGTTCTAGTCCGGTCAGGTGCAGATGTCTCGGCACAGACGTACAATACACGTCCTTCTCTCACATCATTCAAGTGCCCCACACCCTGTTACAGAGGGGTTGGGGCTCCAGAGACATCATAGCTGAGTCAACTGCCAGAATTGCTTACAAGTCCTTAAAGATGCTGATCAAGTGCTGGAACAGATCTCATGCCTTTCGGTCTGTGAGGGCTGCACAGGAGCATTCTCCTAAGGCAGCAGAGAGGGTGATTCCAAAGCAGGTGAGTGCATGGTGCTTGCTTAGGGCTTTGGCAAAGACCTGGGTTGTGCAGGAGCTGGCAGCAATGATTCGGTGCTGGAGTGAGATGTGAGGGTGGTGGTGGGGGCAGCTGAGTGAAAGGCTGAGTTTTACAGAGCAGCAATGGCTAAATGCTGGCCTCATCCTCCTCACCACCTGCAGTGTGGTTGGGTAGAGAAGCAAACCAGGTTTTCCTTCTGGACTGCAGCCACTTCTGTGTCACTTCTTGCCTTCACCATAAAGGTAAGCAAAGCCACTCAAGAACCAGCTTCCCCAAGCCTGAGGTTATCTAAGTCTGTAGGCTTAGGTGTTTCAGGAGCAGGGCTCTATGTGAGGCCAGGCTGAGTGGCCTCCAGGGCACCAGAGTGGCCCAGGCTCTTAATGGGATGGTAGGAAGAGGGGCTTGTGATATTGCATCCCATGTAGCCACAGGTAGCTCCAAGGGAGCTCATACCAGTTTTGGACAAAATTGGAAGTTTCTTAGTTTACCTTTCTCTGTGTCTTAGGAGAAGCCTGTTGTACTGTGTGGAAGAATAGCCAGGCTTTAGTGACTCAAATCCCTTGGACTCATGTCTTTGTGTGTGCCTTCTAAGCCTTCTCCATCCCCATCTTGGGCTCTTTTGTAACTGCTGCCAGTGCATAAGGATGCTCGTGGGATGGGTCTACCTGCTGCATCTCCTGGTGACATGTTTCAGCTGTGGTTTGGTTGTCTCCTGGTGCCCACATCCTTCTGGGTGGATGGTGGTGTATGCTCTGTGGGCCTCCTCAGCCACTGAGGCAGTAGGATTTGGAGATGGTTTGGGAAACGGTCAGACCTGCCTCTTTAAACTGCCAGGCTGTTATTTTCTCCATACGCTGCTTTATACTTGGGGGTGTCCCTGTAGGAAGGGGGTGACATTGCTCAGAGGATGGTGTGACAGTCACCAGCCTGGCCACCAGCAACTGGTGGAAAGGGGGAGAGGCAGAGGGGCCTGGCCCCATGTGCAACTCCTTTGCTCTTGCTATGGGTTGAGTACAGGGTCTGTAGCTTAGGAGAGCCAAGGTGCCAGCCCTAGCAAGGGTTGCTGGGACTGGGGGTGCCCTTGCTCTGCTCCCCAAGCCCCATCCACTGCTGCCACAGCCCCTCTGCAGCACGTGAGCAGCACAGCAGCATGCAGCTCCCACAGGTGCAGCTCCCACAGCAGCACGTGAGCAGGAGGGGAGCACCACAGCGAGCCCAAGAGGAGGAACGCTCCCAAGCCCAGCCAAACTCCAGCTGCCTCTGCAAACGGGCTGGGGCACAAAGCTGCCAGACACTGCACACCCATCTCTTTCTCCCTGCTATATCCTGGGAGCAGAGCCTAAAGCAGCACAAAGCCTTGCTCCCTCCCTCAGTTTCTCTGCTCCAGGCTCCACTTAGCATCAATTATTCAGTGCCAACTGGCTGAGGCCATGCGGAGGCATGCAGCGGTTGATGAGCTTTCCATGTCGTGGGAGGCGGGCAGGGATGGTGACGAGCACAGCCGGGCTTGGCAGCGAGGACAGACCTGGTCTTGGTGTCCTGCCTCTCCCGGCTCCTGGGGCTGCCGGTTTGGCTGTTCCTGAGCCAGGAAGGACAGGAGCCACAGGGGGCTGCCAGGGCACCAGAGCTGAGCACAGCTTGGGGAGTTTGCAATTCTGCCTTGGGGACCAGCCCTGGGAGCTGGAGAGCTGCTGTGATGACAGCAGTAGCTCCACCAGGAAAAGGGGGCTAGATAATACTGGCAAATACCAAGTGCAGAGGAAGAGGCAGTGGGAGGACCAGTCCCTGGCTGATAAGACCACTAGGATTTCAGGAGCAGCCTCAACACCATCTATGACATTCATTTGCTGCTGGTCCCAATGCTGTCCAGCAAGTGAGTATCTGTAACCTTGGGCTTTGGGATTGTCCTACTCTTTGTCCCTTGTGAGCAGCACTCAGGCCCTGGGGGGCACAGGAGGTGGCAAGGGGTACTGCTGGGATGACACAGGGGCTGTCTACCCTGCCATCCCCTCAGGCACACAAGCACCTCCCGTACTGACACCTCCCTGCTGCAGGGAGCATGCCACGACCTGGTGCTCCTGGCAGCAGCTGGAGGCCAGGCATTCAGTCCAGGCTGGACACCAGGCATGGCTTATGTTCACCCTGAGGTCTTACACGGCTCTGGTAAGAGAGGGAAGGGCTTAGGCTTACCTGTGGGCAAGTCCCAGGGGTGGTCTCCCCCTGGGAAGGACTCTCTGCAGTGGGTGCTTGGCACTCCAAAGCCATACCTGAGAGCCCCATCAAGCACCAGTTCAAGGCTGCATATCTCTGTGGCTCCTGCATTAGCTGGAGGGATGCTGTCAGAGGAGGTGGTGGAGCCATGCCTGTCCCTGGTCCCTGCAGGGACAGGGTGTGAGCACCACAGCCATGAGGGCACGAACGGGCAAATGCAGGGAGTCTGGGGATCAAGGATACCAATAAGCATCTTACTCCATTTTTTTTTTCAACAACCAATTGAACCAAAGCTGTTTAATGGAGGAACACAACCCTCAGACTTGGGTTTAACTCACTTTCCCTTGGGGAAGCTGCCCTTCTGGACACTTCTGCTCTCTCCTTGACAGGGATGCTGTTTTAGCAGTTGGATAAATGCCATATCTAAACCCTGCACTGCCTGTCATGTGAGTAGCCATGGTCTATGTTCAAACCTGGTCCCACCTGGCACTGCTGGAGAGCCAACAGGTTCATGGGAGCTGGTGGCCAGGAGGTAACACAAAGCAGCTGGTGCAATGAGGCTGCTTGTGAGCACCTGGAACACAGGAGGGATGAGGTTTGCTTCACTCCAGTCTGGGGATCTCACTCTTGTTCACAGTGCTGCATCCCTGTGCTGGCATCCAGTGTGAAATGTCACAGGAGATGTCCAAAGAGCTGCATCCTCAGGCTGCTTCTGTACCAGTAAACAATGGTGCTGTTCTGTGGTGTTCAGTGGTGCTGGGGCTTTCTTTTTGTTTTTCTGTGGTATTTCAGACCAGGTTTTAACTAGTTAGTATAAATAAGACAATTTAAGGGCACTGGAGAGCAATTTTTGTTCCTGTTTGACTTCTTAGGTGAGGCAGGGCAGTGATAGAAGCAGGAAAACCAGCCTACAGCAACTGGGTGGGTGACAGACACATGGGGATCCCAATTTCAGGCACTGCTCTTACATCCAAGGGTGCCATTTAGCTACTTCTGACCCCTCCATCTGCTGTCAGTCTTTGTGCCCTCTGTGCTACTCTGGCAGAGACAGATGCCCTGTGTTTACCATAAACATGCTGCTTAACACCAAGTGGCAGCTTTCTCTCAGGGGAGCCAGAACACTGCTCCCATTTAACACCTCAAAGGCAATGGTACCACGGTCATCTAAGCCCAGGAAGCCCTGGCCATGAAATCTGGGGTGTGTCAGAGGTACTGCTCACTCACAGCTTTTTAAAATGCATCTTCAGCTGTCAGCAGCACCACCTTACACTCCCAGTGACTGCTGTAAACGTGACTCAGCTCGGCCCTGACTCACCAGTGTGAGTCGAAGGCACCCACCCACCTGCTGTGTGAGGAGCTGTGTCCACCCGCTCCCGTCCCATCCAACCCTTCCTACACTGCCTACAGGCAGGAAAACAAACTCCAAACACAAAATCTTGGCCAAAAAGCAAGCTTCAACAGTGCTGCTGATCAGCAGCTGTGTGTCAGAAGGGATGCTGCCCTTTACGCAGCTGGGAGAGGACAGTGGTACGTAGAAAGGAGCATTTTTCTTTCCACTGCTGCTGGGGATGCCTGGATTTCATTACAGTAGAAAATCAGGGAGGAAAGCAAAGATGGAGCAAGATGGACCTGTTGCAGCTGAAGCATACCAGTGAACCAAGCTAAAAGTCATCAGGAGAAGGCAACCAGTCTTGGTGCAGCTTCTGTTCCTGTAAGAAACCTCAAGGAGTCTGAATTTATGCTAAACTTCTTTAACCATTATTACTACAACCATGTAAAACACAGCATCAAACACTTGGGACAGTTTGGATCAGCGTAAAAAGTAATTATTTGACTTCTTTTTTTCCCCAAAAAACCCTTCCTTTAGAAAAACCAAACTGAACAAACAAAAAAGCAGACAGAAAAATGTTTTTTCTTAAAAGTAATAATTATAATACATTAGAAAGAGTCATGGAAGAAGCGTTCCACGCTGTAAACAAGAATAGCAAATAAAAAGGAAAGCAGATGGTAGCCAGGCTGTCAAAGTGCATGGCCAAGAAACCCTAACCTCAACCTCTGGCCCCTGCTGGAGCTGGGTCCCGTGGCTCCTGCTGCCTGCCAGTGCTACAGCCACACAAAGTGCTCTATCACAAACAAACAACACAAAGAAAAACAAACTAAACCTAAAAAACCCAACCCCACAGCGCTGGTCTTTATCTCTACATGGAAGGCAGCAAGGCCACCATTGTCTCAGGGCTGCAAGGGCAAGGATGGGGGGAGCTGCTTTGCCATGTTTGCTCAGGGTAAGAGTGGTATTTGCTGATGTTTTGCTGAGGGGTTGAGACTTTTGCAAGTGGCTTGGGTTAGGTAATGTGTCCTGCTGAGCTGCCACCCTCATCCTTCTCCTTCCCTTCCTATTCCCAGTGAAGGAGCTGAGGCTGGGCCAGGCCATGCTGCCACAGACCCACCATGGCTGCAGCTTTGTCTGCAGCAAGAGGCAGAGGAGGAAACAGGAGTGGGCATCTCCTTGGGGATCATGCATTGATGTGTTCCAGTGAGAGCATCATACCAAGGACAGTAATGCACATTGCTGGTGGTTCCCCCAGGCCTGAAGATGACTGAGGACCTTGCTGCTCATTCCTATTAGGGCTTGGAGGGAAGGACAACCCCCACCCCTTTCCCCATTAGAATTCAGGTTGAACATTATGCATCAAATGCCACGTAATGAGTACTGTGCATTTGACAGCCCTGCAAAATTACAGCAAACCACCTTTTTAAATGTTAATACTGCAAAATATCCCAGACACAACTGCATGAGGAGTCCAGGTGCACAAGCAACATGATGTGCAAAGGCTGTGTGCCTGAAATGAGGGAAAACAGGTTAAAACAAGGGCAAAGAGGTCTCAGCTCTTGCATGCATGATGCTCAGATGCATTAGAAGGAGTCCTATGTTGGCTTCAAGGAGAGGACAGAGCCTCAAGCTACAGAAGCCAAGTCAAGATGTGACCAACAGCTCTCAGGTGCTTCTTGTTGCTTCCCAGTGAGATACTGTGGCCAGTGGGCTGCTAGCAAAAGGCAAGGGGTATCTGTCCTGAAATACTGCTCAGGTATTTTAACACACAAATATGTTTAACTATGCACAGTTATGGAAAAACATACCCTAAATTAAAAACAATTCAAGCACCATTGTCCTAGAAAGGACCTGTGGTGTCTCAAAACACAAATACTGAACATTCAAAGAGCACTTTTCCTCAAACAGCAATGCTTGACTCCTCACAACACCCCTGCGAGGTAGCTAATAGGGTTATTTTATCCCTGCTCTGCAGAGGGAGAGGATGGGCAAGGTTGGAGGCTCAGTGGAAGATGGGGCCTGGGACAGAGCTGGGGTTCCAATGAAAGCTGAGGGTGCTGTGGTGTGGCTGGCTACATCCAAACAAAAATCCAGTGCTCCCTTTGACACTCCCTGCTGCAAACATAAACCACCATGCGTACACAAGGCAAAATAAACCCTGAAAAATCACAGAACCATAGAATATGCTGAGCTGGAAGGGATCCACTAGGATCATCAAGTCCAGCTCCTGGAACCCACAAAGTAATTTAGTGGAAGTTTTCTGCTGGGCTTTCAGGTAGGCTTTAGATCAGGTTATGCAACTGAAGCAGCCTGTGAGAAAAAAAAAAAAAAGTTTTCAAAAAATATATTTCAAAATCTCCTTAGAACTTAAAGGAGCTTTTGCCCAGCTTTTTCCCATTCCTCTGTTGAAGGAATGGGAATCCCACTTGCAGTCCCACCTAAGGTGGCATTTGCAGCTACCCCTTCTGGACAGCCAAGTAAATCCAGCATATCTGGACTACTTCCTCCTTTTTCACTGATCTGCCTTCCTGATGAAGTGCCTTCACTGCTGGAACCAAAATTTTGGACCAACTCTTTCTATGGGGTGTCTCCCCAGATCCCTACACATCTCCAGCCAATGGCCTGGGCTGTGCAGCAGCAGCACCTGGGATGGGGAAGAGATGGACAAGCCTCTAGGACTTGGTGCATGAAGGGCAAGCAGGCATGTGGGCACCCATCACACCCAAGTTTTCTTCCTGTTGTTAATTCTGTGTGGGCTCAACCAGAAGGGCTAAGATCAGGTCCTGGACAATGTGCTCCCGCTTCCCCAGTTCCTATGGCCTTTTCACTCTGACACTTAACTTACTGAAAGCCAAAGTGGACTTATCTAGGGCACTGTGATTAGATGCCATCACACGTCCAGCAGCTTGGTAGTGCAGGCAGGTTTCCCAAGCTGGCAGCCTCTTTTCCTGTTTGGGAACAGAAAGGCAGCGAGCCTGCTCGCTGCACTGGCCCTGGGAAGGAAAGGCCAGCAGAAAGGGCACTCAGCCCAAGAGACCAGGCTCCACCTTCATCACTGTACTTGTCATTCTGAGAACCTGGGAAAGAACCAATCTGCTGGCAGCCCCCCACTGGGGTGACATCAAGGAGATGTCCAAGGGACCCAGCAGCTGTTAAATCTGTTCTCCTGAACACTATCCACCATGGCAGCAGGAGCCAGGTACAGCCGGGCACTGCTCTGTGGAATTGCATAGAGGGGGCAGCAGGCTGCCTGTATCCTGCCAGGATGCCATGGCACTGCCTGGAAATTCTGCTGCCTACAACTGCAGGTCTGGGAAATGAAATAAAGATCTATTGCTACAAAGGCCTTTGAAAGCAATGCTGTGGCTGCGCCAATGGGGTATTTTAAAGAAAGCATTTCGGACTCTGACACCTTGTGCCTGCTTGCTTGGTCGTGGGTTCCCACAGCAGACAGGAGCAGGAGAGAACACGCAACAAACTCACCAGCCCTGCTTCTTCCCCCAAGTGATGAGACTTGGGGAGCTTTGAGGAACAAAAAATGAAAGCATTTTCCAATTTGTCCATAGGAAACACGCAAACCCAGTCTGCTGGTGTCTCCTAGCGCTGGTGGCCACCGCTTCGTCTCCCGGCTGGGCGCTCGTACCAAAGCACAGCTTGCCGTGCGATGGTGCTGTGCTGTCACCCCGACAGCCCTGCTGACAGAAGGGGATCCTGTAAATGGGGTGAGGGTGCTTCTCCAGAACCCATTTCTTCTCCCTAACTTCCTCTTCCTATCCCCACTAGAACGTCACCGATTTGGGCAGCTTTGCCAGGGAAGGAGAGCCTGAAAGGAAACTGTTCTCTGAGTGGGATTTGGCAACCTGCGGCGGTAATTTTGGTTTGGGGCTCAGCGGGGGTCGTGGGGCTTTCAGTGCATTTAATGGTTTCTGGAGGCTTTTCTGGACCTCTACCTCCTCTGGGTCCAGCGTAAGTGGTGGTGGTGGCACAGAGGTGGTAGGCAGAAGATGTCCAGTCTCTGAGAGAGGCAATGCCACCTGCTTTCTGTTCAAGAAGTCCTGCTCTGTGGCATGGGCCAGGTGGAGGGGAGTGGTGGTTTTGATAACGACATAGGGGCTGTTCCCTTCCACCAGAGGGGACGGTGCCCGCTGGGTGGGGCAGCCCTCGGCCAGCCCTGCTGCCTCTGGCTCCCTGCTGGACAAGATGGGCACACTGCCCCCAGCCTGCCTGTGCGCGGGCAGCGCACCCACGGCCTCGGGCCAGCGCGTGGTGCCGGTGGCACTGCCCAGCCCATTGTGCTTCAGGCTGAGGAGCTCTCCCGTGGATGCAGCTTTGGATGCCGAGTGCTTCAGGCCCATTTTGTCCGGCAGCACCGCCCTGCAGTGCCTGTCATCGGCCGCCTCCTCCCCACGCTCGCTCTCGGGGGAGCCATCGCTCTGTGAAGCGCAGGAGAGCCGCCGGCAGCCGGCTGGCAGAGGATGGGGGGCTGCTTCGAGCACTGCGTCTCTGCTCAGGGCAGATGCCTGTTCTCCTGCTGGCAGGGCAGCGGGATTTGGCTGCCACACTGCCTGGTCCGTAGCGGGAAGCTCAGCGGTGCTGGAGTCGGGAAGAGCCGGCCTGTTTTGGAGAGAGGAGTCTAAGGAGCTGTGCTCAGCTGGGGCATGGAGGGAGACTCCATGGTCCACCATGGCACAGCCAGGAGCAAGAAGAGGCTGCTCTGGAGGCAGGATGTGTTGCTGGGCCTGCGTCTCGCTTGCCTTCAGAAGAGATGATGGCTGCCCGTCCATGATGGGCTCCACCTGACCATCCTCATCCAGTGGCTGCCCACCCGAAATAGGCACGTTCGTTGCTTCAGCTGCTTCGTTACTCTGGAAGGTGAGACTCCTCGCTTCCACCACTGTCACTCCTCCTGGTGTGCCAGGAGCTCTGTGAGGATGGGGCTCCCTGTCTGGAGTGTGCTCACCCACCTGGCCATTCTGGCCATTGGCTGCTGTGTTTTCCTTTATGGCTACTGGGTTGAGGGAGAGCTCCAGACCCAGGGGTTTCCTTGGAAACTCCTCAGGCTTTGCTGCATTGGAAGCAGAGAAAACAAAACAAAACCCAAACTGTGCATCAGTTTGTTTTTGCACACCCTGAATGTGAGGAAGACAGATGCTTCCACCCAACAGGTGCCAGCCCCTCTGGGCTGCCCTGGCTCCCAGCCACACCAGTGGGATGCTCTGGTCCCTGCTGGGCTGCCCACCTTCCCCTCTACCCACCTGGTGGGGGCAGGTCAAATTTCATCTTGCGCAGTTCAGTCATTGACACCTGAAGCTGCTCGATGACAGCATCGTCCTCGTACTGCAGGGAAGCAGCAATTTTCTCCTGCAGAAATTCACGTAAATCTTCCAGCGTCATCTTCAGCAAGCGCTCTGGGGGATGGGAGAAAGGAATAATGGCAGTAGCACAGACAAATTTCACGTTAGCACAAGCGTGGGTTACACCACACTTTGGTTTTATATGGGATTCTGCTGCTACTCCCACTTCAGAGTGAGTGGAGACAGCCTGAATGCTTTTGCCTCTCTCCCACCCTCCCACTATTGCTCAGGGTCATCAATACATGTATATATCCACGCCACCTGAGCAGTAGCTTCTCATTGTCCTTGTGGCAGGGCTGGGAGCTGTGCTAATGAGGATGCAGGTTTTAGGCCATTTCTGGAAGTTCTCACCAACGCCTCTAGGAGGAGGAAAAGCTCCATGAGACAGGCCTTAAGCATCAGGCTGAACAGCCACTGCCTGCAGCTGCCACCATCAGGCAGGGATACCAACCTGCACCAGTAAGCAGGGATGCAGGAAGAGGTGCTGGCCTTCACAAAAGTTGCAGACAGGAGTGGGATACAGGCAGGAATGGGTTGTAGGAAGAGATGTCAACCCGCACTACACATTCCTCAGGGAGGCAAGATTTCACAGCCAAACTGAAACATCTGCCTGCTTGCCAGTTTCCCATTATTTACAGACAAATAGGACACTTCAAGATTTATTTCTGGACAGCCTGTTCTTAATTTGACTGAAGGAAGAACAGGGTAGCTGTTTGCAGAAGCCAACACATGCAGTCCCGTAAGTTCTGCTGCCCAAAGGTTCTCATCATGCACTCCTGCCCCAGATGAGGCCAAAAGAGTGACACAGCAAGGCTATCAACTTATGGGAGTGAACGGATTCAAAGTTACAAAGATCTCAAGGTAGAAACATCACTGCCTTAATGTTATGCAAGAAAACCACGTTTTGATCATTTTAGAAGTGTATTAGTGGATTTACTTGTCCCTCTACAGACTTTTTAGTTGAGCTACCACATAAAGTTCTGCAGAGAGATGGGCTGCTGTCTGTATTGCCCCTAAAAGCAATTTGTAGGGCATAGTACATAGGAAGAGGCAGCTGGGAGAATTTCAGGCATGGTTTCTGGTTTCTGTGTGCTGAGCACAGCGAGTCAACTTTTGTGCCATCTCATTTCCTCCCCTGGACTGTGCCTTTTGTGGCCAGTGCAGGGCACCAAGAGACTGGAAGTGACCAGCAAGGCTTTTCAGGTCAGCAGCACAAGGGTGGCCCAGCATGGTGCCACCACAGCCACAGGGGATGCAGTCAGGTGGGACCTTACTTTTGTGCAGTTTGAGGATGGTGTAAGCCATGGCCGTCAGCACCCGCTCCCCTTCCAGGATGTAGATATCCCACAGCCGCAAGGTCAGTGTGAATGGGGTCTGTTTCAAACACACAAACAAATCACAAATGGGATGATGAAACACAGGCTGCTGCCATCACTGCATCACCTTGCACCAAAACACACAACAGGGCTAGGCTTTGCAAGTCAGGAATTAATCTAAAAAACTAAAATGTCTTCTATCATCTATGGTTTTGCCTTAAAGCCAATGAACTTGGGTGGCTGGGGAAATATTTAAAACCCATCCATGAATGCAGAAAAAAAGAGAAACTTCCCTGACAAGCATGCTAGCATATGGATTCCCCTACCCTGGAGGGAGTACCATCATCTTTCAGCCTTGTGAGCACAGAAAACAACTCCTGTATCCATCCAGATTTCCCAGAAGGGCTATTTATGGGATAGGTCTGAAAAGCCAATGACACATCACTAAGCATTAAAAAAAAAAAAAAATCATCCATCTGGTGTCCAAAGAAGAGTATTTTCTTATATACAGGCTTATTATTTCTGCCTGCTAAAAACACCTTTGCAAGAGGTTTTCATTTGCACCCAGACCCAATCTGACAAACAGGACTGAACTGATACCCAAAGTGATGGAGCAGCCATGGCTCCCAGCAGAGATCTGAGGTACCTCACCAACGCAGAAATTAATATTAATCCTACTGAGATGTTTAGGTTCAAATTTAGGACACTGCACTGACTCTCCAGAGTTTGGCACAACTGACCATTGCAGCTCTTTTACCACACACTACTGCAGTTAAAGGGATTTTACATTTTATACAGCTTTTAGTGGCAAAAGCAGTGAGTTCCCTCTCAAGGGGAAGGGGCCGTCCCTGTTTTATATAAGACAGGGCAGCAGAAAATTGAGACTGGAGCACACAGATGCCCTAAATATTAGCAAGTCTGGACATTGCATTCAAGTCCAGTAATCACAATGCTGACCCTAAAAATAAAGTAGTCTTGGCTCAGGACTAGCAAATTAGCTGTGGACAAATCAGGGTAATTTTCTCATGCTTCCACACGTTTCCAGTCCCAATCTGCTCCTTTGCCTGCAGCTGCTGCACTGCTATTTGTTGAGGTTTGTGCCCCCATTTCTTCTTCTATGTTGTTTCCAGAGCCAAAGTGAGGTTAATTTGCCTTTGCAGCAGTGCCAGTGGGCAAGAGAAAGATCTCTCCTGACTCTGAAGTTTATACTGCTGCTGATGAGCCATCTCCCCACGACTACTTGTGATGAGGCAGCAGGAACTGGCTTGTCATCAGTGACATGCAGTTATTTTTACCTTCTCCTTTATTAATTTTTTTTTTCTTATGAGAGTATGCATAATATCCCACCTTATAAAATATTAACATCTTCTTCAAAGTACAATATTTACAAAAAAACACAGGCAGAGTAACCATGCATGCAAACAGCAGAGCAGCAAAAAACCCCCAGAGCATCCTCACCCGGTCAATGAAACACTGCAGGAACCACTTGGTTGTGTAAATCCCAGTAGTCATCTGCTCCTTGTCCTGGGGGAAGACAGCAAAGAGAGACAGGCATTTCACCAGGCTGGTTACTGGAGGTTCAAGCAGCTCGTAAGGCTTTGGGGGAGGTTGGTTGGTTGACTTATTCTGGGGTCTGGGTGCAGGATATGGCTGTGGTTTGTCTCCCATCTCCCAACAAAGGCCCTGCTTTAAACACCAGTGTTGAACCCCTGCTTTGGTCCTTTGCCCAAGACATCCATTGAACCTGATCCTCGATGTGGCCAGACTTCAGCCATAGCATTGGAGAGGGATTTCTGGGAGAAGCTCTTCTGGCCTAATACCTACTCCAGAGATTTATAAAAACCTTCCAGGAACTCAAGCCACACACTCCTTGCATACTACTGTTTTTGTTTACAAAGCAATTCCCATGAGAGCCTCTCAGAGCACAGTCAAGCCAGCTTTGGAGGCACCACACCTTGTTTACATGGCATTGCTGCTGCAGGAGCCGGACAGCCTGACAGGCTAAGGAAAACTCTTAAAAACCTCACCACCACCATGGTCTAACACTTCTCCATCTAGTGCCCAGTGCTGGGATGTGTGCAAAGCTGACATGACCTCTGCTGCAAAGCCAACAAAGCAGTGGGGATGGGAAGAGAAAGAAGCCCATGGGATAAATGGCCAGCTCCAGTCTTTGCTTTTGGCTGGTGCTGTGCACCTGCAAGCCTGGAGAGCCTTCAGGAGCAGTAGGAACGAGCAGCTTTCTGAGTTATTCCCATTCCCTTCCCAGCCCGTGACTATAATTAAGTGAAAACCTAGCATGTCTGTTTTACTTTTACAGCCATTTGCAGCATGAAGCAAGAGCTGTTGCAGATGATGGTAATACCTTGTGCTGGAGATGGGGCCACCAAGCCTCTTGGGAGCATAAGAAAACTTTATGAGTCTGGCCACTGAACACCAGCTGTCTACACCAAATGCAAAGGATGGCAAGGCAAAAGAAAAAAAGGAAGAGAGCAGGTGCTGCAAAACAGTGGCCTGGACATAAGACTGGAGTTGGTGTGCCCTGCATATGCTCCTGCAGCCACCAAATGGGCCTGTACCATCTGCTAGAGAGAAAAGCAACTGGATGTGCTCAAGCAACAAAACATCCAGCAAATCTTATGTGCCTCCTGACTTAAAACAAGAGCAAAGCACTTGGAGATAATAATTACTGAAATAAGACTCCAGACAGACCAGCATCAGCCTTTGGGCCTTGCAGCTGGTGTAAGCACACAGCCCAGCATCACTGCTGTTCCTCCTGCTGCAGGCTCTGTAAGCCTTCCTGGCTCTCCTGGGAAGCCTTTACATTTTAGCAGTCCCTCCACTGATGATGACCAGCAAGCAAATGATTACCATCCACCTCAGTAAGATCTGGGCAACCCATTTAATAAATGCCTGCCTCTGCCGCTGAAGCAGTCCTATATGGTTAGAAATATGTTCAGCTGTGCATCTGTTTGGCAGAACACTACATGAACTGCTTTATCACTAAAATGTGGCATTATTATAGGAAGGCTGACAGTAGAGATACCATGTGCTTCTTCAGTTTGGGGAACAGTTTGTTTAAAATTTGCTCGTGGTGGGCTTGAAACCTCTGCAGCTTCGGGAACCCAGGAATGAAAAAACCTTAACAAGAAAAGACAAGAGAAATTAAAAAAAATCAGGAAAGCTCTGCAGCAGTGACAGGGATAGCCTGATTTTCTATAAACTCATGTCTTGCATTGCCTGTTCATGCTGGCTGAACCACAGGGTGCCCAGCTACCTCCTTTTCACTTTCCTTTCCAGAGGTCACCCCTGACTCCATCTGGGCAACAGGACCCTCAGACCAAGCCCAGCTGGTCCTTCTCACCCAGCCCCATGGAGCAGGCCCACACAGCTCCCACTGCCTCCTGCCTGAGACTTGGCTTGGCCAAGAGCTCTCCGAACACTCCTTAGTGCTTACCAAGGTTCAGAGAAAAGCTGAAGATGTTTGAACACCACAAGCTTGTGCAGTGCCCTGTAATCTAGTGGGACACACATTTAAGGCTGTCCAAAGTTATCAAGCCATAAGGTTTAGTTCTCTGCCCATGAAATAACCCTCTGTGCAGAGATTACTGCTAACCACAAGTAAGATGAAAGGATCTCTAATGTGTTTGAAGTAAAATAATACATCACACATATAGTGGAATTACATCTACATTTAGTGTGGATACTCTTGGATGTACTACTGTGAGACTTCTTATAAACTCATAACCTTGAGTTAATTGATTGACAAGGGCAAGGTACCCTGGAGATAGGAGAGCACTTCTGTTAGAGTGTTAATTACTGAGCGCTAAAGCTCAGGTGGATAAAACGCTTTTTTTTATAAGAACTTGTCTGCCTCCAAGAGTGAAGTTCAGCTCCCTAGTCAGACTGTGCAAGTAGTTAAGCCTCACCCACTTTAATTAAACAAATGTGAGAAGAAACAAGGCTCTACTGACCAACCTGAACAATCTTCCCTCCCTTTGGCAGACACCCCCCGCTCCCAGCCCAGCCTTACCGTGCATGGCGTGGCGCTGGTTGGTGAGCAGCTGTGCCAGCGCCCAGAACGCATCCTCTTCGTTCAAGTACATCAGGAGGATGGCTGCAATCTGGCTCATCCCTTGGCAGTAGCTCACTTCCTGCAACAGTCAAGAGAGGCACACGTGCTGCTGTGCTGGCAGAGCCTACCATAATGCTAAATCTGTCTGTATTTCCCTCTCCTCTTCCAAGGTCTGTCCCAGTTAAAAGTCTTTACTGTTTATGTCCAAATCCACAGCTCCCGTATGTCTACAGCATCTACCATGTCACTGACTCATGGAAAAGGACCTTTGAAGATTATCTCATTCAACCTTCCTGCCATGGGCAGGGACAGCTTCCACCAGACCAGGCTGCTCAAAGCCCCGTCCAAACAGACTTTGAACACTTCCAGGATAGGGCATCCACAACTTCTCTGAGCAATTTTTTCCATGCCTCACCACACTCATTGTAAAAAATGTCTTCCTTATGTCCAATCTATCTTTGGGATGACAAACAGCATGTGGCTCCAATGCTGTTTTGGATTCCTTCAGCCATATGAGCACTGAAGTAATTAAACAGTAAATAAATCTGGTAAACATTTATCTGGCATGAGGGAGGCTCCTTAACTAACCCCCTGAGCATCTTCTAGGATAACTGTCCCCTCCTGGAGGTGGAAACAGTAGGTTCAGCTGCTAATTTCAGCTTATTCTGCCAGTGTCCTTCAGCTAAAAATGGCTGGTTTGCTGTAGTAAATAAGTGTTTTCAACAAGGATACCATTTGGTGTAAGACAAGAAGTCAGAAACACGACAGACTGCCAGAAGAGTAGTGTTGCCGAAGAGCCAAAGGGCAATCCCTTGTTCTTTGCTGACACTTGCCCAAACTAAATCTGCCAGATGTCATTTGCCAGGTGACAAAATGAACAAGGGAATGAAACAACTGTGCAAAGATTCTTGTGCTGCCTGAGAGTCTTGCAGCTCTCTACACAATCCACTATTAGGACTTAAAATTGGAATTATCACTAGCTAAATACGTGTGTGTTTATTACTATACTATATATACACATGAAAATATATATGTCTACATAAATACACACATATAAAGCTTTTCTTTAAATCTTTACATATATATATTTATATATATATATAAAAATATATAAAGCACAATGCTCTTCATATTAACTGGACTTACTACTTACAGTGTTATAAACAGAGTATGCTGACAGGACGTGGAAGAGTGCCTGCTGCCTGAGGAGAAAGAAGGATATTAAAACACTTGAGCATGAGGTCTCCAGCTTCATGAGCACACCAGTGCATACACAGNCCACGGTCTGTCCCAGTTAAAAGTCTTTACTGTTTATGTCCAAATCCACAGCTCCCGTATGTCTACAGCATCTACCATGTCACTGACTCATGGAAAAGGACCTTTGAAGATTATCTCATTCAACCTTCCTGCCATGGGCAGGGACAGCTTCCACCAGACCAGGCTGCTCAAAGCCCCGTCCAAACAGACTTTGAACACTTCCAGGATAGGGCATCCACAACTTCTCTGAGCAATTATTTCCATGCCTCACCACACTCATTGTAAAAAATGTCTTCCTTATGTCCAATCTATCTTTGGGATGACAAACAGCATGTGGCTCCAATGCTGTTTTGGATTCCTTCAGCCATATGAGCACTGAAGTAATTAAACAGTAAATAAATCTGGTAAACATTTATCTGGCATGAGGGAGGCTCCTTAACTAACCCCCTGAGCATCTTCTAGGATAACTGTCCCCTCCTGGAGGTGGAAACAGTAGGTTCAGCTGCTAATTTCAGCTTATTCTGCCAGTGTCCTTCAGCTAAAAATGGCTGGTTTGCTGTAGTAAATAAGTGTTTTCAACAAGGATACCATTTGGTGTAAGACAAGAAGTCAGAAACACGACAGACTGCCAGAAGAGTAGTGTTGCCGAAGAGCCAAAGGGCAATCCCTTGTTCTTTGCTGACACTTGCCCAAACTAAATCTGCCAGATGTCATTTGCCAGGTGACAAAATGAACAAGGGAATGAAACAACTGTGCAAAGATTCTTGTGCTGCCTGAGAGTCTTGCAGCTCTCTACACAATCCACTATTAGGACTTAAAATTGGAATTATCACTAGCTAAATACGTGTGTGTTTATTACTATACTATATATACACATGAAAATATATATGTCTACATAAATACACACATATAAAGCTTTTCTTTAAATCTTTACATATATATATTTATATATATATATAAAAATATATAAAGCACAATGCTCTTCATGTTAACTGGACTTACTACTTACAGTGTTATAAACAGAGTATGCTGACAGGACGTGGAAGAGTGCCTGCTGCCTGAGGAGAAAGAAGGATATTAAAACACTTGAGCATGAGGTCTCCAGCTTCATGAGCACACCAGTGCATACACAGAGAGAGCAAAGATTCTGAGAACACCCAACCAGCTGGTACTTAATGCTTTTGCAAGGAGCAGGGCTCACAGAACCAGAAAACTGGGTCTTTGGAGGCGGTGTAGGGCAGCCAGGTGTGACTTACCCCAGTGACAAAGTCACTTCATCAAACCTCTCCAACCCCATCTATTGTGAAGACCTCCATCCCTCCCAGATCCTGATAGGGCCACCCCATCATCCCAGCCATCCCAAACCAAGCCTTCTGCAATTGTGAGCCTTGGGGGCCAAGGCACTGCAGCAGGCTGTTGCTTGGCTCAGGAACTGGGGCTGAGCCTGCTCCAGTGTGGACCTCTCTGAAGAAAGAATCAGCAGCCCAGCACATGTGGGTCACACTGTGTGGTGATGGTTTGAGGAGAAGGCATAGATGGCTTTGCTCTGAGCCAGGAGACTGCTGGCTGCCCCATTTGGGAGCTCATCCCTCACAAATGCACTGGCATGACTGCCCATATAAGCCACAGAAGCCTTCCATACTCACTTCACTCCGTAGCGATCCCGAAACATGATGTGGTTTCGGAAGGTGCGGTTAACATCCAAATCTATCTGCTTGATTTCCGATGAAAAACTCTTTGCTTGTTCTTTCATTTGCTGCAAGGGAGAGGGGCAGACAAGACGCAGGAATCAGACACCATCTCAGCCCATACCTCTCTCCACACAGTGAGAAGGCAGGATTCCTGCAGCAGGAGTGGCAGCTTGAGAGCTGCACAGAGCTATCCAGAGCAGGGGACATTGATGTCCTGCAGTAAGCAATGAACTGCAGCCTGGAGGTGAGCCCCTGGCCCCTTGTCTGTGCCACTGGCCCAGGGAGAAGGGCATGACCCCACATTCACATGCTATGACAGCAGCAGTTGCCAACCCAGCCTTCACCCATCTTCCAATGCAGATACTGAGTTTTCAGAATCTAAAACCTTTATAATTCAATTCCAGTCTCATTTATTTTCATTTCTTTGCCTGGCTGGCTGTCATAAAGCAATGAGAGCTCTGTTGATCCTTCAGGAACCAATACACAGATGTATGCAGCACTCTCAGCTTTTCAGAGGCTCAATCATAATGAAGTCCAAACTGTTATATGACAGACTCTGTGATATCCAACTACTACTTTCCCTGAAGAAGAGAGTCATCTTTGGTTTAAGAAGTTTACACCAGAAAAGCAGTCCTGGAATATTCCCTTGGACTGGTACAAATTTTAAGAAACTGGCAGAGTCCAGAACAGAAGCTAAACTCAAAGCCAAGAATCCCCATGTTCTCCCCAGGCTGGCTAATCATTTAAGGCAGCATCACACAGAAAAAGGACTAAAGTCCACTGCAAAAAAATGGAAATTCAAATGAAAGTTTAAGACCACCTCAACCAATTGTGCCCTCAGAGCCCCAAGATGAAGACACTCCATGGCCAAATCTCACTGCAGTCCCATCTGCACCCCACAGTTCAGCTCTGTATTGCAGGCAAGGACCACTATGCTATAGCTAAGCATCTCATCTCACAGCCTTTAGATACCACCAGTGATCATGCCCTCCTCCTTTAATGTCTCCAGGGTTAACTGCATGCAGAAAATACATTTTGTGACTGTCTTCAGGCACACTGAGATTCACCAGCAGGTTGGAGGCAGCAGAGATGAGCAGCAAGCCCAACTTGCCTTGAGCCCAGGGTCAGGACACCTCCTGGCTCACAGAGGAGAGAGAAAATAGAACATCTGCACAGATACTTATCATCTGCTCCAGCAGCTGCCATCCTATGAATGCTTGTCAGCCTGATACCCGGTGCCTCCAGGCTGCTGCTGACCTCCCAAGGTGGCCACATCAGCTCTGGGGAACATCAGAAGGTCATTAACACCCACATGTGTCCAGCACAGCCAATACTTAGGATGATCACAGAATCTGGGGAATATTAATTCCAACCTTGAAAGCAGCTGTATGGAAGCACAACAGTACAGGGGCTATTTTGAATTATTGCCTGCACAGGACAAGTGAGGATAAAAGTGATGATGAAATGAAGATCTGATGAACAACATAATTTCCCTGCTGTAAATACTGTGGTTTCTGTATCCTATGGCTCCTTGCCCTCTATAAAGCAGCCAGACTACCTAAGAGAATATGACTATTCATGTGCACTGGGTCACTTCAGTTCAAATTTTCTTGCTAAAGGCCCTCTTGTTTTCCCTGCCAGAACAACACAGAAATCTCCCAAAGACTGTAAATACCCTATTTTGGGTATTTTTAAATAATTGCACATGAATACCAGGTAGGTCACGCAGCACTTTGCCACCTCCATGCATCCAGGAGGCTTTACTAATTGTGCAGACATTAAAAAAAGAAACACAGGATGGGTTATTCTCCATTTTTTCCCTACTGTAAATAACTTGGAGGCTCCACAGATGCTCTGTCAAGCTCATTAGCACTGTGAGATCTGCAAGCTGGTGGCAGAGCAGAGGCTGGAAAGCTGAAGTCCCATCCCCAAGACCTTGCACAAAGCAGTGGGTGAAAGCCAGGATGCCTCTGCTCTGCTCCATGGCCAATATGTTTCTGCTGCTGCCTTCTCAAGCTCCCCTGAAGCCCTCTGGCTGCAGCTAACAAACCCCAGGGAGGCAGAGCATCACACCTACATCAAAAGCAAGCATGGAATGTCCCATGGTAGCCTTCAGGCTTTTGTGCCGTGGGTTATGCCCCAGGGAGAAATGGGGTGGCCTTGGAACCAGTCCCTCCTGGACACAAGTCTGAGGCTGAAGCTTAGTCCCTTCTTGAAAGCAAAACCCCTCATCCAGAACCTGCACTGAGCCTCTCCTGGAGGAAATTAGGGGAGAGCTAATGACTGGCAGCAAGCAGCACCAAAGAAGAGGTAGATTAAGATGATCTTGTAGAGGGTTTGCATCCAGCAAAGCCTATTAGCCCTGAAGCTCCTGTTTATCGCAGACCCCTTTGGAGCACAGATAAACTCCTTGAGACTTTCATTTGTTTGGATTGCTTCCCTGCCTGTGCAGCACAGCTTTGAGGGAGGGAGCACAATTTTAATCTGCATGCTGGGAGAGCTTCCTTATCTGTGCTTACTGTGGTGAGCCCAGCCTGCATTCCCCCAGCCCCTGCGTGTGCCTCCATCCCTGCAGCACCTCGCCAGTAACATCCACGCTTGACTAACTATAATGAGTGTTAGCATCATCCTGCTTAATAGGCAGGGATTTTTAGAAACACCTGTTGGAAGCAGCATTCAATCTCCTGCCTCTGAAAAATAATTGTCTCCACAACACCCTGATCCTCGCCCTGGTACATGATGCAAAATAAATTGTAGCATAGGCTTGGAAAATAAGTTTATTATCCACCAAAGGCTTCCACACTCAGCCTATGGAAAGCTTTCCCTCACTCTTCCTTGCATCTTTCTCTAAAGATGCAGTAACACTGACAGCAGCTTTGCTCCCAACTTCCAGCAGAATAAATGGAAGCAGGATATTATAGAAAGCAGCCAACTAGCATGCTAGAAGACCCCAGCTTAATATAAACCCATGGAGAAGGAGTTGATACCCTTTGCATTTTCAGTCCTCACCAAACCAGCCTCATCAACCAATCTAACCTCCCTATCATCCTTCTCCTGCCATCTTTGCCAGATAGAGCCCATACCTCATATTTTCCTTCATTCTCCTTCTTCATCTTCTCGACATCCAGCAGAAGTGACCAGACCTGGCCTCGCACCTGAAGCGGGATCCCTTTGTACACACGCCGGCACATCTGCAGGGAGGACAACATGTGCAAGGTTAGCTGGGTCCTGCTGGTGGCAAACACATTTTCTCCAGGTTTGCTGCTGCAGATAATCAGCCATCTGAGCAGACACCCCAGGCAATCACTTCCTCTCCCTGTGCTGGCGCAGAGAGGGCATTTCTGATCTGATGGATGAGCTGAGTACCTGCATCCATCAAAAACAAATACTCAGTCAAAATAGAACCAGAGAATCACAGAACAGTTTGGTTGAAAGAGACTTTACAGACCTTCCAACACCCTTGCCAAGCACAGGGACATCTTTCACTACACCAGACTGCTCATAATCTCATCCAATTTGGCCTTGAACATTTCCAGGGATGGGGCATCCACAGTTTCTCTGGACAACCTGTGCCAGTGCCTCACCACCCTCACAGTAAAGAATTTCTTCCTTACATGTAATCTAAACCTGCCCTCTTTTAGTTTAAAACCGTAACCTCTTGTTCTATCACTATCTGCCTGTGTAAAGTCATCCTCCCTTGTTTTTATAAGCCCCCTTTAAGTACTGGAAGACCACACTGAGGTCTCCTCAGAGCCTTCTCTTCTTCAGGCTGAACAACTCAACCTGTCTTCATAGGAGAGAGGCCTTCATTCACTTCATGTCACAGATGCTTCTTCCCTTTTTCTTGTCATAAAGCCCCCATTAAATTTCAATGGAAAACTGGGGAAAAAAAGAGCTTTTTTTTCCATTGCTGACTACTTCCATTGAAAGAAAAAGCTTCATAAGAAAGAAAAATATCCTTTTCTGGATACTTCCCTTCCTTTCATTCATCCCACCTCTGAAATGCCTCACAGCTGCACTACAAAACCCACAGTAGCACTCCTCCAGATTCCTGAGGACTTTGGGCACACTGAAGGACCTGTGGCACATGCCCAAGCTCCAGCCATGGAAGGCATTTATGTTGCCTTATGGTGCTCCCTCAGAACCAGGCAATTCCTTGGGAGGGGACAGAGATGCCAGATTTCCAGTCATGGCAATGAGTTTGGAACTGAGAAGGGCAGTGCCTGACCAGGCAATCAACTGGAGCTATTGTCACTGCCTGGTACAAAGGCATCCAACCACCTTCAAAATGCCTCTTCTTTTCCATAGGGTGCTCTGCTTCACGTAATTCAGGCTGATGTAAGAAAAGGTCTGCAATCCCAGGGAAGCACAAGATCCTGGTAGAAGATTTTCTGGATGTGGACCTGCCACCTTGCCATAGCCACACCCAGCTGAACACCTGCTTCTCTTGCCTTTCCTTTCAGACCCACCTCACACCACCAGCTCTTTCATTCCCAACTTGACTTTTTAAGGTCAGCCTCTCACAAGGACATTAAGACCTTAACCATGGCACTGTGCTGGCTCACAGCCTCCATGAACACAAACTGACACTCCTCATTTCCTTACTGTCTTCATGGCAGCATTGTGTCTACTGAGGCCAAAACCCAGGAATGGTGGCCCTTGTCCCAAAAAGTTACAAGACCAGGAGGTAAGACAGGAGGTGGGCTTCAAGCAGACAGGCTAGGGGACAGCAAAGAACTGACACCACTATCCCAGTCAAAAGAAGTATGTAAAGTAACTGTGTAGTCTGTAGGACCAGGAGAACCAGATGTTTATGAGAATGCTTTTCCATTCCATTACAATAAATATTTTAGTATTTCTGCTGACAGAGGAAGTGTCTGCAATATATCCTGATCCTGAAAGTGTAATGGACATTCAACATTTAAAATGCCATCCTCAGAACTTCTCAAATGCTTGCTCTGCCCAAGCATTGCTTAGCACCAGGTGTGAAGGTCCAATGCATAACCAGGATAAAATCTTGCAGAAATCCTTTACCGGATCCTGCCCTTCCCTCTGCTTTCACCAAATAAAAGCTGCCCCCTAAAAGTAACCTCACCAGCAAGACATGCCCATGGAAATCCACCATCCTGTTCAACTGCATCCTGCATTTCAAGTGGGACATCCCTAATTCACCATCTGCACACCCAAAGGCACACGTAAGGAGCCTTCTAAGGACAGCAAACCTTCACACCATGTGGGACAGATTCATCCCCACAAATGAAAGACCCATTTCCCAAGAGTCAATAAATTGGGATGAAAGAAGTGCAACACATCAAAAGACACAAAAAGGATTAGATGAACCACATCCCTAAAGTAGTAGGTGCCCACAAAAGCCTGGCTCCTGCAAGCACTCATGCCTTTATGAAGCAAAAGCTGAGGCAGAATCAAGAAACTCGAATATGTACCATTTCTGACAAGAACACTCATTCCGAAAAGATTACTTATTTCCAATGGATTATGAGACACTGACTGACAGCTGCCAAGGCATATGATGATGCTCAGGTCTGCGGGAAGGAAATAATTTTGTTTTGAATTCCCAGAGCTAGTATTGTTGTACTTTAATGAGTGCAACCTTCAGTGGCATATAGTATTACCTCTAATGATTTTCTCTGCACAAGCACTAAAGGAACTGGGGAGGTACACAACATGCTGAGATGGAACTGAAATGAAATGCCTTCCTGTTATTTACCCAAGGGCTTTCCTCCTCCCACCACCTCCAGACATGAAAGTGATAAAACCTCAGAGCTGTGAGTCACCCAGAAAAAAACGAGCAACTTTTCTTCATCATGAAACTTGAAGGAAAACAGGGAAGTTACCATACCAGCGGTATTTATGATGGGATGAAAAGACAGAGGTAAGGCAGCACGTGATGGTAACTTCTGTACCACATGATAGTCAAAAACAACCTCAAGGTCATTCTCTTTTGTCTCTTATAGACCACTCAGCCCGTACAGATGGGAAGAGAGCACTGAGATCATGTCCCATGCAGGCTGACAGACCCATGCAGAGGCAAGAAGAACAGACACCATTCTGCTTCACAAAGGGAGATACTGGTGGTCAAAGCAATGGTTCAAGACACTGTAGAAAGGCTGTGTCAGCCAAGGACTGAAACCACAGTATCTAAAACTCACTCCAGGTTCTGCCATAGGATCATCTTCCTTCTCCAGGCTTTAACATACAAAGCTCATGGCACAGAGGTCATCATCACCCCATCCCTAGCTCTCCCCTGCCCACATATTTTCTTTGCAGTAGATGGGATGGGGAAGACTATGGAAGTACAGACTTGGGCTCCATCCTCCTGCACCAGCAATCTCCTCTGAGAAGTACCAAACCAATTGTTCCAGGTCTTGAATAAGAGGGATGAAGTCACTGCCTTTAAAGACAAAACGTGTTTTTGCAGCAGTAAAGACAGTCAAATCAAAAAGGAATTTGGGAGAGGTGGGTTAGTTTTGGTTTTTGAAGCAGAATATATACATTGCAGTTCACCTTCACACTTTGGAGTCTGTCACTGTTAACTTCTCAGCCATGTGCATGGATCACCAGGAAGAGACTGCAGGAATGCCCAAATTTTGGGTATGCATGGTGATATCCCTTTCAAGCCTTTCCATATATCCAGCACATGTCTCCAACACCCTGAAGTGAGGGCAGCTCTCCTTCCTCAATTCCTTTAGGACTCAAAGAGTGATCCTTCCGAAGAGAAAGGACTTCTTCACATCCTCTACCAGTGATGCACCAGGGGAACTGAGCTGTGCAAATCTTCATCTGGAGTGGAGGATTTCCTTTTAGTACCACAAAACCTGCTGACTGATGATGTGGCCATGCAGGATGCTTGGCAGACTGGACATCAGCACACATGGCTTTCTTTCCATATGGTTAATGATTGCTCCCAACTCAGCTGTTGTGCCTGCAGCTGGAGCCTATGCAGCTATTCTTGATGGGCTGCCAGCAAAGCAGGGGCAAATTTAAATCCTAAAGCTGGTGGGCCATGGGCAGGCATTCACAGTTATTGCCCAGGCTACCTTTGGAGGACAGGAAAATGCCACTGGCCTTTCCAAAATGGGGGAAAAAAAAAAAAGCAGGCGAAGCCACCCTGCAACTCCTAGACACAATCCCCTTTCCTTCCCACGGCATTTGAGGCAGAGATCTGACTTCAGCCAGCCCTGGCACGCCAAACATCTGCTGGCTCTCCCTGGCATTAGCAGACTGTTTGCTCTTGGGGGTTTGTGTCAGTCCATACAGATCCCCGATTCATCCTAAACCGCTTTGCTGGCATGCACTGGATTAAGTGCCCTGCACTCCCGTGACCTTAAGCAGAGACAAGGCTTCCCTCCTGCACAAAGACAGGCTTTGCCTAAAAAACAGGCATCTGTGACCAAAGACATCCCTCTCTAAAGGTCCCATCCCACATGGCCAGCAGCAAGATGCAGCTTGCAAATTATGCAGAGGTCATATCCTTCTGCTATGACTGATGCTTCTGGCTGAAATCCATTTCAGGGCTGTGATGAATAAATTATCCCGCTGTTGCAGCACACACAGCACAGCCTTTTTAATCAGCAAAACTGTGCTGCCTGAACTGTGTAGATTCTTACATGGCACCAGCCATTTCCTAACCTTCCCCAGCAGAGTCAGGCTGGTGTTTAAACTTGGATTAAAATCAGTGAAATCAGACCACATAAGCCTCCCTGTGCTGAACCCTGAATAACACAGTTTAGCACTTCTTTGCAGGTTTGACATGCCTTAACTCTGCAAAACAATGCCATCCTTTCATGTACTCCTTTATTTTTGTACCCTTTCCCTTGTGGAAGTTCAGCCAGAAAAAGGCACCATTTCATCATTCTAACCCCACCCATATGAGGAATTGTGCTGGGTGTCACTTTTTGCTGATCTTGAAAGTAACTCAGATTGTTACAAAATGTGTCTAAAGCAGAGATGGAGACAGATCTAAGGCAATGATGCGCACAGGGAGCCCCAGGGCATTACTTTAATTAAGATAATCCTATTTGTTGCTCATCCTGAAACAGGTTATGCCAGAAATTATTTCAGTTACTAGCCAGGCCATTCTAGGCAAGGAACTGTAAAAGGTCCCCCTCTTTTTTTTTTTCAGCCTTATTTCCTATAATCTGTGACAGTCATAAGACCCAGACTGCAATCAGCAGCATGCAAGGATGCACACAGCCTGCAGGTGAGGGAACAAGAAGCCAAACCTGCTGCTCTCTGGCAATGGCTCATGCCAAGGGTCTGAAAAGGCTGCTTTCTTGCCCACTGACAGGTGGCTGCTTTGGGGTCAATGCCCTGGATGGGTACACAACCTCACTCCTCCTGCTCACATTGCACAACACAGAAAATAAGACAACAACCTAAGCCTCAATCAGATACTAAGATGCTGAAAAACACAAAGGCTTGCTTGCTAAGTCCCTCTTCATCAAGTACTAGATATGAGCAGATGTCTGCCAGCTCCAGCACATGAACAGGGATTGAAAAGCTTGGCCCTGAAGTCCAGGAAGTCCCAGTCTGGAAAATAAGATGGGTTTCTACATCATTCAAGCAGAGTCAAAGTCAGGACAACTTCCCCGCTTGTAGTTCCTGCAAGAAGATTTTTTTCCCCTCTAATAAAGCACAGCATATCAAAATTAACATCAAAGGGAAGGTTCTTGTTTTCAATAAGAGGATTTTTCAAAGATGATACCTTAGTCATTGTTAAAATAACAGAGTGTCTGTCTTGTGACATTTGCATTTCTATCATGTCAGCCAAGTGGTGAAAACAAACTTGAAGGAAACATGCAAGGTAGATGTGGCAGCCTGAGTGCTCAGAGAAGGAACAAAATCAACCCACTCTGCTTTAGAAAAATCAGATCAAGGGCTTGTCACGTTTACTTTAGCTAGAACAAAACACATAGCCTCTGACATGACTGTAATCCTAGCATAAGGTCCTTGAAATGCCACAGTTGAACTGCATGCAGTTGTGGCAGCAGGAATATCTGAGTAGCTTCCATGCTCCTGACACAAGAGCATGGGGTTTCACATCTAGGTGTAGGATACAACCTAATTTTGCTTTTTTTTATTAAAAGAAGGCACTCTTCTTTTTTGTGCCTCTCAGCATCTTTGCATTTAACCGTGTGTGGCTGCTACAAACCTTACAGCCTGCACTTGCCTTGGTGCAAGGCAACGGGTGTTAGGCTGGACAGGTCTGAAACCAAAGCTCCTTTCTACTCCCAGGGTCACCAGACTGTTCCTTCCCTGCCTGGGGCCAAGCACTGCTTCTCTATTTGCTGGGAGAGGGGATGGCTGTTTCCGGTCTCCCAGCATGGGACAATGCCATCTCTGTGTCCAAGAGTCATCGACCATTTACAGGCTGTTATTTACAACATTTTTTATTCTACTACAAGAGCTTTCTGATTTTCTGACCCAAAGACCCTCAAAACCCACTTGTCAGTCTGACTCTTTGCCATCCAGCAGATCTGAGTGACATCAGCTACAGCGTGCTTAACACCCCCACTAATCATTGAGAGAAATCCAAAACAGACAGGATCAGAAATTGCTACTGCTAAACAGCACTTATGCTGGATCCTGCCTGCCCCCACCATCTGAGCCAGGAAAGCCAAGGTGTCCTAAAACCACTCATCATTACCCATCCCAAACACCCTCCAGGACCTGAAGGAATTCCCTGTACCCTACTGGAATTGGGTGGTTTACCCACAAGGTCACTAAACAATTAGTGCTAACTTCTAATTAGAAAGAACCAAGTCACAGGAGAGCCTCCGATTTTGCCTCTGGAGCAGCACTGATTAACAAAGTAATTAGAACTACCCTGAAATGAACAGAAGGATTATAAAACCCCAAGACCACCTCCAGCCCATCCCTGCTGTCATTAAGATGATTTTGTTTCTGTTTTTTTTCTTTTTTTAAAGAGTGAGACTACAGCTGGTCTTCAGCTGGCTGAACTGGACATGACTCCTGATAGCTGGGCAAGAAGGATGCTCTGCTCGGTGTTGTCCCTACAGCTATGCAGATATTCTTCAGATATTTCTTTCTACTTAGCCTTTTTAACCAAGCTAATTTTTTTCCCAAAGACTCCCACCAGGAGCTAGAAGCAGTCCAGCCAAACATCCCACTCCTCCTGCTAAACATGAAGGCTGCAGAGGCCATGGCAACAAGGTAATGCCAGGCTTCAGCCCTCTCCTGTACAGACTGCCACAAGCAGAGCAGGTCAGACACAACACTCCTCTCCTTATCCAGCACAGGTCTTGCCATTAGGTTCAAAGGGCTTTTTGCTTCAAGAGCTTTGTAATAGGAACATATAACAGATACTATTTATTAAAAACAATTTAGTTTTGAAGTGGTGTTTGGTGCAGAGTTCATTTTAACACCAAAGCCAAGACATAATGTTGGTGTCTCCATCCTTGATTTCCACAGACAGGTGTACACAATATAATACCTAAGTGGCTTCTCACAGGCACAGCTGGGAGCAAAACACAAAAATCTAAGTAATGCTCTAGACAAATAATTCTTTCCCCAGGGAGAATTACAAGGAACATCAGTTGGGCCATATCAGTCACATCTCCCACATAATTTCTCGGAGGTGGAAACACAGGAGCGACCGCTGGTGTGCACTGCCCTCTGCTCTCACAGGGCAGGGAGCTCCTTGCACAGGGAAGCAGAGGGGCAAACATGGCAGCAGCATTTAGGAAACCCTTTTTAGAGCTATATAAGTCAGAAAAGGACTGTTACCTCGCCTGGTAACCCAGATATTTCTAGGAAAGCTTTAAAATATTAAAGACTAACAAGTAGAATCAGGCAATGTTCCAGAGATCTCTGTTTTTCTATAGACTTTCTGAGCCCGATTCATCATAAGGATCCATCACACCCACCCTTCCAGACATACACTCTTTTCCTCCTTACCTTGTCACTGTTTCTGTATTTGCCCCATTTCTTCAGCATCTTAAGCCACTTGTCCACGCGTTCTATTTCCTGCTGTTTTTGCTAGGAGAAAGGAGGAGAAAAGGGAGAAGAAAAGACAAATTTAAGAAAAAAAAGCTCCAGGAGATGCCTCTTGAAAACACAAAACTTCATTCTCTTAGGTTTAAACTTCTACGCAAACACCTCACACCAGGGATGCGAATAATCCACAGGTCATTTCAGCACTTGGTAATTAAAAGCAGCATTGGTCAAAGTGACAAGACACACAGGCTTAACACAGAGAAAGCATTCCCAGGAGTATTCCCTGACAATAAAAATCTTTGCAGGGCCAGCTAGACTCAAATCCTATCACTGTAGCAGATAAGAAGGAAACTGATTCAGTGCCATTTATCAGGGTCTTACCAGAGGACATGCTCTCATCTCAGGGGAGATGAGGATGGAGGTGATGGTTACCTACAGCTTCCACCATCTTCCCTTGCACATGCAGTCCCCTTTACGAGCCACAGCTGCTGAGCACTGTGCCAAAGCAGAGGGAAAAGCCCAATATTGCTTTAAGAGGTGCTTTTTCAGTGCTATGTGGAGGAGGAAAGTTGTCTGACCCAGCAAAATAAAAGCTCCAACAGCTGGGCATCATGCAGAGTCCCCACCTCTGGGCGAGCAGCAGTGACCAGTGGGTGCTGGCTGCCTGCTTTGCTCTTACTTGCTTATTCGTTTCCTCAAAAAATATTCCCTCCCCAGCTGGTGTGAAAAGGATGCCACATCCATGATGACAGAGCTGGCAGCTCTCACCTTCTCCTCCAAGGCGGTGCGGGTTGGCAGCTCCTGCTCGCTGGAAAAGCAAGGGGTCACTGGTTACTCCATGGGCAAGAAAGGGTGTGGGGGAGCACAGGAGCTCACAGACCACCTCAGACATTGAGGGGGTATGGCCTGGAGACTTTGTGCCCTTCCTACAGCTGTCTCCAGTATGAAAGAAGCAGGGGAAGCACTATCCAAAATCCCACCATCCAACAGGAGCTCTGGGGGGTAATTGAGCCCTGGACATAACTGGAAATCTTGGGCATAGAGCTCCTCTTCACTACACACATAATCAGCAATTTAAAGAGTGGGGAAGCAGAATTTCTGGACAGCAATTGCTTAAAACCTCCCTCCTGCACACAGAACACTTACTTTTGTTACTTCTGCCCAGAATCAGAATAAAAATATTTCTTTTTAAGCATTCTTCCCAGGCACAGGATGTTTAATTCACATGTGCCTTGGTTAGGATGGAGATTTCCTAAGGGAACCAAAGATGATCAGCTATCTTGTCTGATCTCTTCCTATTCCTCCCTGAATCATCAGGTGCAATCACAAGGGCCTCTCCCTCTGTGGCACACCATGGAGGCACAGGAGCAGCAGCCTGCACCTTCTAATGTCAGGCTTGCAGTACGAAACCATTTCTAAGCCTTGCCTTGCAGCAGATTCAAAACATCAGTGTCTGGACATGCACAGTTGAGGAAGGAGGCCATTTAGTTTTTCCTCCTGCATTTGGGATTGATCAAGCCAAGCCACAGAGCAGTTCATGGGAGAGATGCTGGGCCAGTCATGCTCAGTGCACTTGGATGGTCCACACACACACACACACACACACACACAGAGGTCAGAGAGGAAAGGAGTGGGCAGGAGGACTTACTGCAGGAATCCAAACCGGTCTGTAACTTTGTAGAGTGTGAATTCAGCATCTTCCCACTGGTCAATCTGAGCTCCTTCCTGTCTGCCCTGAAAGCAGAAAGGACACCTGTGAGCTGGTCCCACCATCAGGAATGCCTCAGTGCCTGCATCCTGCACCCAAAGCCCATGTCCCTCCCTCCCAAATGATAAAAAGCACAGAACCAGGAGAGCAAAACCTGCACTAAAGAGCCAAATTCAAGGCAGGCAAGAAAAAAATGCCAAGTTCAGCCTATCCAGCATTCCATGTGTGCCTCTGCTAGAGGCTGGGAAAAGCTGTACATCAGAAAAAACAGTGCTGATGGGCATAAGCCATCCTGGTGCTAAGGGAGCACTGAAGCACCAGAAGCTCAGCACCTTTCACTATCTATGCTGAGCACACATGGGACTCTCAACAAACTCCAGGGATGTAGTGAGAGGGGATTTACAGGAAGGGAGAGCTGGCATGAAGCCTAATGGCATGAGGGATACTGGGGCGATGCCTGCAGAGAGACAAAAGTTCTTATTTGATGCATTCTTAATTGATTAAACAGCTTCAGCCCCAGCCAGCATGCTGGGGAGAGGCACGAGGCTGGTACCTTCTCATACTTGGCGACGATTTCTGCTTTTTCCTGGGCTATTAAAGACTCTATATCCTTCTTCATATCAGAAGCTGTAAGGGGAAAAAAAAGCAGGAGGGAGGGGAAAGGAGATAAGTAAATGTGTAGACAGCATGTGAAATATTTTAGAGAAGTGTTAATACAAAAAACATTTGGTGACAATTTTAGCTTCCA
This sequence comes from Dicaeum eximium, assembly GCA_013396995.1. Lineage (NCBI taxonomy): Eukaryota > Metazoa > Chordata > Aves > Passeriformes > Dicaeidae > Dicaeum > Dicaeum eximium. Next base: position 384,267 of record VWZP01008827.1, on the reverse strand, counting down.
TCCATATCCCACAGCTATAATTGGGCTGAGGTTGCACAGCCTCTGTACAGAGAGTTTGTGGAGCTTGCCTGCACGCAGCAGGACTGCCAGCTCCCTGCTCCCTGCACTGAGACACAGCCCAACCCGAGCAAGGGGGACTCTTGTCTTTGTTCTCAGGCGCACACATGGCAGTACGAAAGACACGGCTTTTAAATCGAGACACGCAAAGCAGCCGCAGAGCGCTGGCCCAGCACAGGACAGGCGCCAGCCGGGCGCTGCTTGGCACAGCAGCCTCATGGATGACAGCAAACCACCATGCTCCTGCCCCACCTTTGGATGGGAAACCAGGAGATGCTCTGTAGGGGCATCCAGGAGCAGATTCAACATCAAAGAAGAAATTGAAATAAGTTTTTGCTTACTGAAGTGTGCATGAGACAAGTGAATTGGCCTCTAGGTGATTACCTTCTACATACAACTCCAAAAGAAAACAACACAGCAGCAAGATGTCCCCACCTATGCTGAGAAGAATTTCTTGCTTAGGCCAGTCTTGGTCTAAGCAAGACCCAGTCTAGGTCCCTGGGGTCTGTGCCCACTGCTCTGCTTCATCCCATACACATACGTATGAGCAAGATAACTTTCACATCAAACACAACTTGAGTGTTGTCCTGTACAAGCCCAAAGAAGCATCCTCCCTGTCAAGCCATAACTAGTTCCTCATTCACCAAAGGTGGATCTAACACACCAAGGAGAAAATGTAGGTAGACAAAAGCCTCAGGAAAGGAGGATATATAATCAGGGCTCTTTTGTGACCTGTTATCAGACAGCAGCACAGGCATGGCACCACTTTACACCCATCCATTCAGACACGGGAAAAATGCAAATTCTTCAAATTCACACCAGGAATGGGTCTATCTTCCCCTCCTACTGACTCCACAATCAAAACAGAGCAAGGAGAGAAATATTAAAGTGCATTTGGTTGTTCTATTTTTCCAAACTGCAGCTCCTACTTCAAATGTAAACTTTGATCAGTACACTTTAATCACAGAATAATTTTCCAATGTAGCAAGGTCTGAGTAACTGTCTCACCGTGTCCCCTAATACTTCTGCATCTCCTGTGAAACTTACAGGCAATTTCACTCCCCCAGCTCTGACTTTTGTTGTTGTTGTTATGGGGCCAAAAAATTCCAATGATGTCTTTTACACACTGCTAAAAATACAAATATTCTGCAGGCTACAGGGGAAAAATGAACTGTATGTTAGATTAAATGGGCAATTTTTCAAGACACTTACAAAGTGAAAGCTATTCTGAACATCTCTGACCACACTCTAAGAGAATAACAAAGGAAGAGCAACTTGGTACCATGGGAGAATTTATATAGCAAGAACAGATATATTTTGGCATTCACCTCTGCAAAAGCCTCTCTGCAGCCAGAAACACCAGACTTGTGCAAAGGAGCCAGTTTTTAATCTCATGCCTGGAATATGCATGTTTGTTTACTCTTTCTGTAACGGTGCAAAGGTCCAAATTTAGGAAAAAACTTGAAAGCAGAGAAAATGGTTGATGGCAGTGGGAAGGACGGAGATGGCAAGTGGCTTCACTGGCCTTGGGGTGTGACCACAGTGCTGCTGCTTGGGAGAGCAGAGACAGTGCTGTGCTCAACGAGGTGGCTGTCAAAGTACTCTGGAGAGGGAACAGAACATAGCTTAGCTCTGTAACAGCATGTATTGAACAGGGGTATTTTTATTATTTAATTCTGCACATGCTCAAACTCCAGAGTAGTTCCGACATCACGATGTTATATAACCTTTGCTTGAGGGAAATGACACAATGTGTACATGGAAACTACTGAGATTTATTTTCTGAAGGATTTGATGAAACATGTAATTCTTTTACTTGATGTAAACAGGCTTCCTCTAAATAGGAACAGGCTGGACTGTACCTGCCATGCTTCTCCATATACCTATGTATGACTGCATACTCTCTTTTTTTCCATACACCACTCAAATTACTTTCTCAACCCTGCCACCCAATTTTCTCCTGAGAGTATTATATTTTCTTTCTTAGCCAAGGGATTTTTTTTTCCATGACAAACACACAAGATGAAGCTGCTATGAACAGGAATAGTAAGAAAATGTGAACTACGCAACAATGGTATTAATAATTTACTAGGATATAAGCAACAGAAAGCCCTGAACCATGCACATTTAAATTCAACCCCAAAACAAAGTTATGAACTAGCTCCTTTTAAAAAGAATGAGTTGAAAACATTCACAATGTGTCATCTCGCACTAACACTTGCAGCTTTCAGTTTACAATTTAAGGAAGTAAAAGTTAATACCAACGACAATAAGCCTAAAGATGTTTAATGAAAATGCACATTACTGTCTACCCGTATTGAACATTATCTAGCCATCAGCAAACCTGAAATAAAATACCCAATTTTTGAATGAAAGCAACTTTCCTTAAATTAATTCACCAGCTGGAATCTCAAATACTGGCGGCAAGAAGAAAGTATCAAAAATCCAAGACTTCATGTCAAAAGTGTTCTCCATAAATCAGATTTACTGTTATATCCTTCCCACAAGCCCCATATTTTCCAGACCTGCCAAACTCCCATTGCCCCACATGGGATTGCACCCACCAGGACCAGCCTGGCTGGGAGAGGGGAGGATCTATCCACCAGTCACCAGGCCAGTTCTGCAGTTCCCATGGCCCAGCAGCAGGGCTCCTTGTGACACAGCCCAGGACACACACACGTCCCCTGTCACCCCCAGCCACAACATGATCTCTCACACTTATCAATTCATCAGCAATCACCCTGCTGGTACTTGGCAGATGGGCTTTTGAAAAGGAAAATATCAGTAAAATCTCTTAGGAAACACAGCATAGCAACATGTTCCCAGTCTCAGCCTGGATTTGAGGATATTCGGGATCCCAGTTTTTAAATCTTTTGTACTGTAGAACAGTACCTACTCAAACCATTTGAGATTAAGATTACATGTTTGTAGTTGGTTTCTATTTGGCAGAAGGTCATTGAAAAAGCAGAAATGGGTTTAGGTGCATGTGGGTTCTCATTCTGACTGTGTCTACCTAACTTTAAACAGAGATTGCTGCTAGGAGAAGAAAAAAAGGCAAGTTTTGACACACCGTACTTCACTACAACTCTGGCCTCTATCAGGGTGAAACTACTCCTGTGGAATAAAGTAAAAAAGGTACACACTTACTACAGTCACACCCACCACTGCTGAAACACAAGTCACCGTTCCTGTTTCACGTTCTATTTTAAAAACACAATTAAACACAGCATATTATGTCTTTAGCCATCTATGGTATCAGCCTGCAATTTTTGCTTTAGGGGAACAGCTTCAAAGGAAAAGTGTATACATCTATGCAAGTGAAAATGCTTATATATCTGATAAGAGGCAAAGGCCTCTCACAAGGTACACCTGCAGTCTGCACCACCTCCCAGTAAAGCACTTTTAAAGCTACTACTCACTTGTAAAGCTACTGCTAGTTGTAACAGTGACTCATGCACTTGCACGCCCTGGAATAAACCTGGCCATGCAGCAGTGAAAGCAACTAAAGCAAGCTGTGAAAGTTGAGTAAGCCCCATCAGGGCTTTTTAAGTGCATGAAACAGGCATCTTGACACGTTTCAAACCACACAGGCTAAGGGCTTGAAGCAACCTGCCCATCTTGGCTGCCTAGGGGGACAGTCAGCAGCTGCAAGCCAAGAGGAGCTGTCATCAGAGGCTCTTTTCCCACATGCTCAAAGCCTTCCAGAAGCAAAGCCATGGCACTACACCACTGCACATACCTACCATGCACAGCCAAAGTGAGCATGGCTTTGGGACTGCTCTGACTGCATCACCACAGCCTGAGGAAACCTCAAAGTCCCCCAGGGCACCCAGGAGGGGCTGTGGCTGTGACATGTGGGCATGGGCACGCCTGGCTGTGTGCCCACGAGGTGATGAGCCGAGGAGGAAGCGATGACCATGTGCTGCTGACTGCAGGCAGAGCTTTTGTTGGTGACAACCAGCTCCATGCAGAAGTTGACCCGCTCCTGAGGCCGTGGTACAGGACTGGCCAGCATCCCCATCTCTGGTGTTGCAGCTGCTGCAGCATTTTTTTTACTAGACCCCTAAATTTCTACACCAAAATGGACAATGCATTCAGTGCACTTGCATCGAGGACTTCTGTTGATCCCCATGTGCAGATTCCCTCTCATTAATAAACCCAGACTGCAAACATCCTGGCCAGCACCAGCTTCTAAACACTTCACTGGACTGCACATCCCCAGCCTTAGCTCAAACTTGGCACACGATTACATCCCTGCTACCAGAAAGGAAATCAAGACCTGCACTCACAAAGTGAATTACAGCTTCAGGAATGAAATTACTATCAAGCAGGATGAACCAAGATACAGGAGATCCTGTTTGCATATTTATTTCCTTGACTACAACCCAGGAGAACACAAGCAAGCTTTTTTGTTTGTTTGTTTTAAGAGCATAAGGAGCACTAAGCCAGCTGAATGCAGGAAGCTTTGTTTTAACTGTCTTGGGGTTTTTGAAAATGACTGCCCGTAGATCACTTTAGATGGATCACAGATGTGCTACAGAAAATTCAAATGATCTCCTGTCCTAGTAAACTTGCATAGTATCTAAAACTGCACTGGATGCTGTGCTGGATAAAACCACAGTCACCTGCCTCCGCAGAGGTAGTGGGAACACCAAGGGAGAACCTCCACTGCAACTCACTTTGATGCCACCAGCATCAAAGCCAGAGTATCCAGCCAAACCCCAACAAGCCAGAGTATCCAGCATCATTGTAGATGAGATCCTGCTGATTTACTAGCATGTGTAACCACTGATATGACAACTCTCAGTGCAACTCTCATTTGCTCCAGAGCCAGTTTGTGAGTTTGGAGAAGACAGGATGAAAACATAACCCAGCTCCATGCAATGTGCCCTTACCTGAGCCTTGTATCAGGTGCCAAGATTCATCAGTTCAGCTGGAGTTGTCCACTCCCCTGAAGGCATCTATCTGGCAGGAGCCAGTTGTCTCTGCTGCAGGGTGGTGAGGACCCCCAGTTGCCACTGCCCACCGGTTGAATGCCCTTTGGCTCACCCACACCACCCCAGCTTCACGTGGCTGCTCTCCTCCACCCTCGTCCTCTGGCACGTGAGAGCTCAGCACAGGCGGCTGGGAGAAGAGGCAAGGCAGGAGGCAATCCACACTCTCTCGTCCCCCAGGCTCACTGCAAAGGAAATAAGAAGTGGGTCAGTTTTCCAGTTCTGGCACAGCAAAGGCACCATCCTTTACCAACACAGGGGTCTGTGAACACAGAGGAAAGGCAGGTCCTTTGGAGCTGGTGGGGAAGGAATAGGCTGTAACTGCAGGGCATACAATGGCAGAAAGTAAACTATGCTTGTATGTGTTGCAAAAAAAAAACCCTGGCATAGTTTTTCTTGCCATTTTCCACCCTGGTTAGGCCCAGGGGGTTTCCCATGAAGGTCTGAGAGCCCAACACACCTTTATACCAGCAGGCACATTGCACTGGTAACTCAGCAGGCAGAAGATGCCCCCTACCCAAGCCAAAGGCACAGTATGACATCTGACTCCAGCTAATCTAAGAGTATGTTGCCCCCAAGAAGGGCTGCAGTGGAGGGTTCAGGCCATTCCTTCAGGACTTGGGTCAGCTTTAGACCAGGTTTAGACATCACTGATGTGCATGGTAGAAGAGCTGGCACCAGCTGTGCCACCTGAGCCACCTTCCAGCACTTGCAGTTCTCCCTGACACATCCAAACAGCTACACAGCCCAAAGGACAGCAGAGACCAACACAGAGCTATCACTTACAAAAACCAACTTTTTAGTTCTCACCTTCAGCAACTCAGAGAAGTAACACACTAATTGCACAAGTGTGAAATCAAGACAGCATCCCAAAGCATGACACCCTGCTTGAAGTCAGCAAGCACTGGGCAGAGGAAGCACAGCTCACTTCTGTCATGAGCTGCCACTTTAATAACACCACCTCTCTTCCACTACCCCTCACAAACACCAGCAAATGGACTTTTCCACACAATCCTGAGCTGTCCTGTGCTGAATTTCCCTATTGTCACCTCTCCAGCACAAGGACTTGGAGGCCCTAAAGTGCAGAAGGCCTCACACCCTTTCAGAGGTGGCCACCATTATAATCAAGCAACGCATTACACAGATTATAGTTTATATATGTTATCACCTAGTAGGTTATAATGTGTTTTACACACATTAAATGCAGATTACACACATTTGCCTCTGTTCTCCCAATTTGCACCAAGCTTTTACAGTACAATTGGAAGCTGTGGTGACACTGACAACACTTTGCTGCTAGACTATGGCAATATCAAGAAACCCAAATACATTGGCCAAGTCTTCTAGTTACACAAATAATTAAAAAGCCATGTAAGACTGCAACTATATGCTGTCCATCTCCTCAACATGAGCAGCACTACCAATAAATAAAACCTCTCTCAACCCTCTCCCCACCATCCCTCTTCTTTTGCTCCCCATACTTACACCTCACTCTCATTCTCACACACATTTTTGGTGCTGTGCCTTGGTGCTCTTCTCCCCAGGGATGGAGATGGGAGGAGATAAACCAGAGGCTTGATAAAGAGATTTCGTCTCCTCCCTGCTTATGTTCAATAAGCCCAGCCTTGGTGCTTCTGCACAGTTCAGCTGTTGAAAAGTCAGAAGATGCAGCTTTAGACCAAACCCTCTGAGCAAAACCCTCTGAACACAGCAGCAAGTCTATAAGCAATTCTTTGTAAGCTTCTATTTTCAAACCTCACAGGGAATAAAAGAGCACTCAAACATTTTTAAAACTCTTTTTAATGTGAGCTCATCTTCTAGAGACAGCAATAGCAAAAAAAAAAAAAATCCAAACAAAGGACTGCACAAAAATCAAAGATGCATGAGTAATTTTTTTAAATAATCATTATTTAAATGATTTTTCATTTGAAAAAAAAAATAAGTAAACCGAAGAATGCAAAGGCCCACATGTTTCTTTTGGGAATTAATTTCCTCTCTCCATTCCCTCCTTTTTCTATTCCAGTGTCTATAAAAAGGGAGAAAAAGAAAAAAGCCAGAGGGAAAACAAAACAAACAAAAAAAAATCCTCTTTTTTTCAGGTGATGCATTGACCTGGAAGAGAACTATATCAACACAGACCTTAGTAACTGGCTTCTTCTGTTTGCTTAAGACTGGAAAAGCAGTTTGCATTTCTTTAACCATAAACTAAAGGAAGCTACAATGATGGTCATTCTCCACTTGGACATGCATTCCTCCTAAAACACTGTATTTTATTCTTTATGGTATGAGTAGCAACACTACAGGACATGTTACTCTTCCCTTGTCAGTCTTGCCTCCAGCTAAACTTGGTAATTTTGGGTAAGCCAAAGGCTCCTTTTGCTATTTAAAACTTTCCCTGGTTCCGGCTTGGCGGGGCACAGTCCGCTAGAGGCCACCTACCCCCAGCATGTGCCCAAAGCAGCAGGGTGAGGACACGTGTCCTGGCTGCCACCCAAGATGTCACCCTGGGCAGTGTGGAGTAGTGATGCTCCCTAGCCAAAACCAAAGGAACAAGGATGCAAACATAACTTATCATGCTGTCAGCACCCTGTGCTCTCTGGCACAGACATGCAGCATCTTTTTTTAAACACATACGAGGAAATTACAAATGTACCGTTATATCAAGTTGCTGGTTCAGCCAATGAAATAAAAGAGTAGGAAGTTAAAGATCCACTAACAAGACACAGCTTGTCTGTGAAAAACTTGTCCAAAATAATTATTGAGGTGAATTACTTGTATGCTGCAGGTATGTAAGCTGAGTTGAAGTGAGATCTATGCTGACTCTCTGTGTCTTACACTGCTTTCCAGAGCCTCTGGCTTCACCTCTTTTTCAGGAGGGAGGGATCTTCAGCCATTAGCTTGACCCCAACTAATGCCCAGACCCTAGGAACCACCCTCATTCCTTCAATCACTTTAATGAGCTTAATCAGCTCACACTGCCTCCAAATACAGAACCATTGCAGGAAATTATTTGTCTTTGGCAGCCTCTGCAGAGGACACTCCCTGACCATTTTACTGGCAGTATCCTGGACTTGCATTACCTTCAAACAGCATCTCCAGATGCTAATGCACGAGCTTTTGTTAACTTGTTTTCTTCTGTCAAAGCCCCATGCAAGCAAATCCAGTAATAGAAAACTTGAGGAAAACAAGAAGTATTTGATCCAACACCGGAAAGTACTGAAAAAAGTCTCTCAAAGTTTTTTTAACAGCCTTGGAACTATATGCAGGACAGCATTAGGATACGTAATTTTTTAAAGTCGTACGAAAGGAATCTTTTTAGTTACAACTTAACTTTTCTCTTTCTTTTTGCTTGTTGTTAACTCAGAAAATCATCCTAACTTAAGAAATCCAGGAATTACTTTATTTTTGTGCGTGTGTGTGCAAACACAGCATTTTATTAAAATCACAGAATCATAAAATGGTGTGGATTGGAAGGGACCTTGGAGATCATTTAATTCCCAAACCCCATGCTAAGGACAGGGTGCCATTCACTAGACCAGGTTGCTTAGGGCCCCATCTGGCCTGGCCTTGAACACTTTCAGGGATAGGGCATCCACAAACTTTCTGGGCAACCTGTTCCAGTGCCTCCCCATCCCCTGAGTAAACAATTTCCTCCTAACACTTCATCTCTCTTCTTTTAGTTTGAAATCATTCACTCTTGTCCTATCCATGCGTGCCTGTGTAAGAAGTCACTCTCCCTCTTTTTTTCTATGCCCTCTTTCAGTATTGGAAGGTCCTCTAAGGTATCCCTGAAACCTTTTCTCTTCTGGCCTGAAGAGCCCCAGTTCTCTCTACCTGTTCTCATAGGAAAGGTACTCCAGCCTTGTGATCACCTCTGTGGCCCTGCTCTGTACCTGCTCTGACAGGTCCATGACTTTTTCATGCTGATGACTCCAGAGCTGGACACAGCACTCCAGGTGGGGTCTCATGAGGGCAGAGTAGAGCAGGAGAGTCCCCTCCCTCCTCCTGCTTTGGATGCAACCCAGGATGCTTTGGCTTTCTGGTCTATGAGCATACACTGCTGGCTCATGAAGAGACAGAACCCTGAGGGACACCACTTGTCACTGGCCTCCACATGGACATAGAGCCACTGACCACAACACTCTGACTACATCCAGCCAGCCAATTAAACAGTTCACTTACAAACACAAAATTTCAGTTAACTCCTAAAAAGGCATTTGCAAGCAGGATGATAATATCCTCAGCAGCTTGGGAAATTAATCTTCCTGTTCCAAGATCAAAACCTGGGAGACCACAATGCATCCTACTGAAGGGCAGCTGAACTCTGCACTGTGCAAGAAGCTTGGAAAAGGGAAGTTGCAAATAAATAAGCATCTAAGGACAGTGGAGTGTCTTTTGATAAGAAAGAAACGTTTTTTTCCTAACGTAAAAAAATGGGTCCAACACGAAGAGTAACATCCCTACTTGAGTTAGAACATGCCTGCAGGCCTTCAGATAAGACTTCAAATCTAATATTGAATGGGAGCTTTCTGCCTTTTTTTTTAAACAAAGTATCAAGTTCTTCAGCAGGAAGGATCTTTCCAGAGAACAGAGATCAGAGCTGGTTCACACTTTATCAGCACTGTCAGTTGAGTAGAGGAGCCTCCCTTTAATTTAAGATGCAGTTGCTTCAATCTTGTCCTGGCTGGACACAAACCAAGGGCTTTGTTATGAGTGATTAAGAGCAAATTCGTTTTTTGTTGAAATAAAAATGTTAAGATACTGATATTGAAAATAACCACACAGAAACCGAAAAGAAAAACCCCTACCCCTCCCAGGAGAAGTTTCCCTGGGATCCTGATAAGAAAGGGGTGGTGGTGGGGGGAAGAAAATTAGCAAAAGAAAAACCTCTAGCTCCGACAGCTTAACGATATACTAAAAATGGGACAGGTGATACCATCTCCTGATACTCAAGGGCTACCCCCGGGGTTAGACAAAGAAGCACAGGTGATACAAAAGGGGGTTGAATTACGTATGTCTTTTCCTGTAAAGTTTAATCTAAACTAATCAAGCAGGCTATCGGCCCATCTTGACCATTATCGGACTCCAGAGATGAATTTTCAACTACCCTCATCACCAGCTCATCGCAGCCAGGAAACCCTTCCATCCGAACATGGACCAAGAAAAGAAACAACTGAATATGAACAGAACCGAGGAATTTCTGCCCGGGGCTGTAAAAACTGTATAAAATCAGGGACATGGGGGAGGCAAGGTGTGACATTGGGGAGAACCTGTCGCGGTAGAGGGCAGGCTCAGTGTCACCCAGAGCTGGCTCTGTATCTCGGGGTATTCGTGGCTGTCACTCTGTCGCGAAATAAATCATATTAATTTTTTAATTATCAATTTGGTTATATTGGCCTATCATTTATATCAGCTTCATCTCCCTGTTTCCCACTTCACATGTAAGCTTGGACCTGGATTTTCATCTTGGCCACGGACCTTCCTTTAGCATCTACTTCACACGGATGCACTGCTGCAGCAAAACAAAAGCCATGCCCTTCCCACCCACTTTAAGCAGCCCTTCCTCATGGATATCTCCCCTGCAAGAGAAATGTGTGCACTAAATCTCTTTTACAGCAGTAAAGCCTGTGCTGTGTTATAGCTACCACACATTTCTCCCACTTCCTTCCATTGACAGCAAACAAAAGCTTGTTGCTCACTGTTATCAGAAAATATTTGCTTTCCCAGATTGTTTCTGCCCCCCTTGTTTCAGCAGGGTTTTTAGTAGAGTAACAGCTCACTCCCAACAGTAAGCAGCAGGGGGTGATTTGAGACAGAGGCCCTTCGGAGCCCACCCAGTAAATCCAGCCCAGACTGGGCACAGCCTGGCCCTGCCCTTCCCAGCTGTGCAGTCTCCAGCTCTTCCATCCCCTTACAGCAGAAGGCAATGTTCCAGCAGCATGGCTTGAAGAGATGGGGTCACTTTTGCACCACTGACCTGGCTTCAAGCGGCTGCCCCTCTTTCCCAGCTACAAACTATCCCCAGAAGATGCTGTGCCCACCCCGAGGATCGGCCGTACTCTGAAGATGCTCCTTTGAGAACCCGCTCTTCTCACCCCACACTGCACTTCCTTCCTGCCAGATCCCTTATCACTATGTTTCATCCCCAAATGACACAGATGAAGCTTCCACTCTTGCTGGTGCTGCTCCTTTATTCAGTAACCAAAGGAAACCTTCTCACACCAGGCACTAAGCCCATGGCACTTCTGCTAATGAGTTATGATGAATTAAACCCAGGTGTGACATGAAAACAGGGCACCAAGGTTACAATTCCCAAAAAAGCACTACTCAGTCACTCTTTATTTTTAATTTCATCTTTTTTTAGGCAACCAGAGTATCAAATGTCAGGTCCTAAACCTAAGAAGGGCACCAAAAGTCCAAGTATTATTCAGGATATGAAATGCTCAACTATGGCCACTCAAGCTGACACATTGCAGACTCATGACTGAAACCTGCCCACAACTGCCAATGCCAAGCCCAAACAGCTTTCATCCACAGGTGGAGTTCCCTGCAATGAAAGGATTACTCAGATAACCACTTTGTGTCCCAATTTGATGTAAGGGAAAATGCACAACAGCACCAGCCCTGCACCATCTCCTGATGAAAGCTCACATGAGGCCTTCCTTTTGGAATAAGGCTCCACCAAAGACAGATTTCAGAAATATGAGCTTCAAAAGAAGTATGTAATTTCTTGGTCCAAGAATATGGGGCAGGGAGAGCGGTGCAGAAAGGACCACTTTGGCAAGTTTCTGAGTGAATGATCCATAATCTCTTTCAAGCAACATCCCCTTTACTGTGGCAAGCCCTACCCAGCCCCAGAGCAGTGTGGGACTTGCAAGAACCCCACAGCACACAGCCCACTCTCCCCAGCCAGCGGCACCAGGACGTGGGCCAGGTATTTTGGAGAGCAGAAACCTTTTTCTTTTTCCTGACTCAAGTCTGGACATGTGGTCTTAACATCTTCAGTAGACTGGGCTGTCATTTCTGACTGTGCCTCTGGTCATTAAAAAGGCACCACAGCATAAAAGGATTTGCTGGAAAGCAAAACGGCCTCAGCTCATTTAATTAATTAGCAACTAGCAGAAACCACTGATCTGGGTTCTGAAAAAAAAATTATATAAACAAGTAAACAACCACTTAAACACCTTTCTTGTCCCTTCAGCCAGACATCTCTCCAGCCCCACCAGCAGGTTCTTCCTGGAGAACTTTCCTGATGCCCTTTGAGATGGAGCAGCACATCACAGATGCAGTACAGCCAGACCACTCTTGCCTGTCCTTCCTTCAGCTTGCTTGCTTTCATGTGTGTTTATCATTTACCATCAGATTAATTGCATTCCTCCCACAATACCACCAGAGGCAAGCCTGGGGAAACACATAACTGCTGTTCCCTTTGGAGGGCCAGACCATTTCCATGGGTAGCTACTGAGACAGACAACATCAGCAACCCAACCTGAAAATGCTTCTTCTCTCCTATCTTTCATATCATCTCTCTCTGAGAAACTTTTTCACAGCACCTTTGATGTTCACAAAAATTCAGCATCAACTCACTGGTCCCTCAAGATCTGTGCTTGCTTTTCAGTCTGTCAGCAAGAGCTGAGGAGAAGCCCAGCAGCCCCTGGATGAAGAACTTCAGGATTCACATGGGAATTTACTGGCTCTTATCTCAGAGCCCACATGTGCAGGTAAATCCCAAGAGATTCCAAACAGTCAGCCACACCCCAAACCATAAAGCTCTGAAATTTAAACTGCCATTTCTTACACCTGCCCTTCCATGGGATTCCTGTACTACAGCATCTCTATCTGCACATTGTTCCTCTGTCCAAGATTTCCTCTTTCAGGTATTTAAACCTTGATCCTGTTTTCAACTGCTTTTAAGAAGTAGGCAGTGTCAATCAGACAGTTGCTACAGCCAGAGGAAAAGCTGAAGCACAAGGCATCTCTCTGACCTAGGAAAGGTCCTTCAAAACGTACACCCAACTCTAAAATCACACCCCCCTTAGGCACCAATATCCATCAGAACACAGATTTCTGTAATTCTCCTGAAAATGGGCTGTTACTCCCTTTTTTTCTCCCCCCATCTTTGTCTGAAAAAGCTTCTACAACTACAAAAACTCTAAAGAAAGTGTTAAAGAAATGTATTATTAGAAGAAGGTCACAAAACAACTTGAGAATAGCCACAGCTAAAAATACCCAATCCCCACACCCCATCTTTAGAGAAAACGTTATCAGATGTCACTTCCTAATGGTAAAAAAATACGTTTTAAAATTAAGGTTGTATTTTGGACACTGGATGNGATTTTTTTTTTTTTTTTTTTTTTTGCCAGGGATCACAACAAGAGACCCCAGGAAAATACCTTGTTTGTCCCCCCAAAGATCCCACTTTTCTGTGCTACCTGATTGAAACACTCTTGGAAATTGGCACCTGCAAATTTGTATTTTCTTCTAACACCACCTAACTTTGCAAAATAACTTTCTAAAGAGAACAAAGTATTTTGGCCACTCATACAATGTTGCAGAGTATCTGTGCAATATGGATTTATTTTGAGTTTTTATTACTTCAGAGTATCAAGGAGGTCAGTATGGGAAGGACAACAAGTGGAGCAGCAGTGCAGAGCAGGTATGAGCACAGGGCTGGAAACTGCTGCACATCTAACCCAAATTCTAGACAGGACTGGAAAAATCTGCATTATGGACACACTGCATCATTAAGTCCACTGCTCAAAGTCTCCCAGACCTAAAGAGCAACAGCCATGATGTATGTCAGCCTTAAGGCTTACTTCAACAGTAGGATGAGCAGAATCAAGGAAGTCAATTAAACTCACTCAGCAGAGACTTTTATACCTTTCCATTGATTAAATAAGCTCTAGTTTATTGATCACATAAAAAACCACCTGGAGTTACTGCAGGCAGGTAAGGAAACACCTGTGATAACATTTTAACAAACTGAGCACATACAAGGGGAAGCTTAGCACATCATAGCATGCTTTCTTCTCCAAAGACAAACGAAACCCAGGAATAACTTCTCCAGAAGGTACACAAACCTTGCCCAGGTCACACTCACTGCTTTTTAACCCTTAACAAATATATACCTTTCCCCCACTTAGAAAGACTCAAACTTTTTAAAGAAATCACTCACAAAATAATTTTGACAGTGCATTATTTTGGTGGCCAACTCCTGCTCTGCTGCCCTCCCCCCCAGTGCCTCCTTCCCTCCACCATAAAACAAGCAGTACATCTCATATGTGCCCATTCCCATTGCTTTCTGCCTGTCCATGCAGGCATTTTTAACTTTCTTTCACCTGCTTAAGTTATTTGAAACTGGCCTGGTGCAAAATTTGGTAGCATCAAAGGGATTGAGTGTGCAAGACTCCTGCCTCCCTGAGAAGTCAAGGTGAATAGCCACCAAAAAGCACTGCAAAGGACTAACCTGGAAGTGATGAGTGGGAAGACAGACAGAGCACCACAGCTATATTCTACTGCTGAAACATTTGCTAAAGATGCATCAGTGTGCTGGGGGGCCTCCCTGCTCTGTCCCCAAAGGAGGAGGAAGATTGGGGTTATTTTGAAGGACAGCCACTGAACACAAGCACAGGGGTGTACTGGGAAAGGGGCAGGGCTCAGATTCACAGCCACCACCTCCCTCTGTCCGCTCAGCCTCGAGGAACTTGGAAGACATGCCCTCATGATGTCATTAGTGGATTGGTGTCTAAATAAAGGTAGCTTTTTATAGAATTTCTCACTGACAAACTCATTCCGGTAAGCCCCGATAGCCAAGACGTCAAGCAGAAGGGAAGGAAAGGGAAAACAATACCCATAGCCTTGCTGGGGCCTGGACAGGTGGGTGGTGTCTCAGGAAAGAAACCTAAACAACCTAAACAAGTTTACTCTCTAATACCTGCTTGTTGGATAAAAAGCACAGGGAAGAGCAGGGCACAACGTAAGGGAGATGTGCTTTTACACCGTCTGTCACAAGGACACACAGCCTATTCTGGCATCAGGGTAGGGGGGAAAAGGATGAAGAGAGAGGGTAGTGAGAGAAAAAAACTTTGCTTAAAGAGAGTAAATAAAATGTGCTTCCATGTTAGAGGGGTTTTCCAGCTTCATGTTACTCATGTGGCAATTACTGTGCTTCCTATAAAAGCAAACTGGGGAGTTCTGCATATTCACAAGACTCTTGGCTGCAAATGCCTTAAGCTCAAATCATCAGCAAATACCATTCTCTGGAAGTTAAAAAAAAAAAAACAACAACAAAACCCACAAACAAAAAAAACCCCACCAAAACCAAACAAAAACCCAAACAAACAAACAAAAAAAACCCAAACAAAAAACTCCAACAAAAAACCAAAAAACACACCAAACAAAAAAAATCTAACGAAATGAAAGCAAAGTGTTCATGTATGCCTGTATGTCATCCTCTTCTTCGTAATTCTTCATCACCTCCACAGCACTCCGGAGCAGTTCCCCTTCCTCCCTCTGCTCTGCCGTGCATCCACATGGAGAGCAGTTGCAATAGCCGGGTGACTCACGCTGCAGTAATGTGGGTGGGAACTGCTCCCATGCCCAGCTCCGAAGGACACGGCCTTTTATGGTATTTTTAGCGTGCAAGTTGTTGTGGTTTGTTGCACTTTGCCTTTTGTCTTTAAAGAAAAGAACTCATAGTTCCCCCCTGGGCTTCAAGGATGCAAGAGTGGAGCTCAGGCAGGTGATGAGCAAGTCAACCCTGGAACTTCCAGGAATACCCAGCCGCGGTAGGGACGCACAACGATGTCACAGCACGGCCAATCTGCATCACTAGCAATCTCCAAAGACTGGGGCATGTGTGTCACTTGTTCTGTGGACACTTCAACTACTGCAGCCCAACTTTGTAAGGAGTCATTCCCTGTGTCCCCAGAGTCCTAACCACCCTCTGGTAATACACTAACGAGCTCATCCTGGCAAGCCATCAGACATTTGGTTTTTAGCCTTGATGGGCTGCTGGCATACCAAAAGCTGGCAGGTCCCATCTGTCTTCCCTCAATTAACTTAAGACTACATCTCCCCAGAAAGTAGAAAATAAGCTCTGTAGGATTTCTACTCCATACAAAGGTGAAATGGGGCAAGAAGAGAAAGCAGACAGGGATGTTACGTTGACACCAGGTTAAAAGCATCAGGGAGAAGTGCAGTGGCAGAAAAGCCACTCTCTGGACCCCAAATTTGAGAACCACAGCACATGGGACTCAAACTTGCCAAGGTAAAAAGCAGGCTCAGCTGTGCTCTTTAAAAGCTGAGGGTCACACATGAGATTAAAAGAGTATCCCAACATTACGCCATAGGGCTTGAAACAGGACTCTGGCTGCAGACATGCAGTGCATTGCTTTACAGGACAGCTCCCTGCTCCCCCTTGCACCTGAAGCATTATCTGCTGCAGAAGAGAAAGCCATCAAAGTTTTTTGCATCCCCAATCACAACTCCGAACACCTACTGATTTTAGTCCTTTCAAAGTTATTAAATTCAAGAGGAAATTAAATTATAATCTGCAAATGCCTAAGAAGTCTAAGAGAAAAGCTGGCAGGATGAATGAAAAAGCAGTAATCAAACCTCCAGACACAAAGCCACTGACTTTAAAGCTATTTTTTATTTCTTCTGAAACTCCAGTGAGCTCAGGAGTCAGCCTACCAGTGAGGCCAGATGAATGACAGACAACCCATACAGACAGATTTCACCAAGTGGGAAGCATCAGTGAAGAGCTGCTCTGGAGTGACTTCTCAGGTACGACAGACACAGTGAAGGGGGAGTCTGAAGGAGGTCTGTGTGGGCAAGCACTGCACAGCCCACAACATACCTTGGAGGTGAGCCAACAGCAACAGAGGGAAAACCCTCCAGCCCTAATCCTAACCTAAGTTTAAAGGTCTCTCAGTGCACTGCCCTGGGCACAGGGACCCCCAGCATTTGCCAAACAAGATACCCCACACCAGGGGGAAATCAGGGCTCCCTAGACAGACAAAGATGGAATCTTTTACTCCTCGAGCAGATGAAATATATTTCCAATTTTAGGACGTCTTCCTGCTCTTAGATAACAGATCAAGATTACAGAATTAAAGTTTTTTTTAAAAATCACGAGAAAGGCTCCATCCTGTTCAAAGGAATACAATGCTTTTCCTGTGATCTTGCCCTAAATACCACAACATCACACTCAATTACTATCCCATCTTACTCCTAAGTCCTGCACAGTTTGGCTATATGAGAGCAAAATGAGCTCTGCCTTGCCTCATTTCTCATTAAACTGCTAACTACACATGGCAGTGGCTGTGTAAGAGGCAGGCCAAGTTACTTCATTTTCATTATCCTTTACTTGGACCAACACTGTGAAATGGGAGTGAAAAATTAAATTAAAAAAACAGGAAGAAAAAAAGGAATGGAACAGAAAAATCAGCCTATACCTCCTACAGACAGAAAAGGAACACATCCAAGCCTGAACTAAGGATAACATATCCCGCACTAGACAGACCTCTCTGTACTAAGCCTTTAGTTATCAAAATCTGCCATCTGCACTCCTGAGAAAGCCAGGAAA
Organism: Dicaeum eximium; assembly: GCA_013396995.1. Taxonomy (NCBI): domain Eukaryota; kingdom Metazoa; phylum Chordata; class Aves; order Passeriformes; family Dicaeidae; genus Dicaeum; species Dicaeum eximium. Next base: position 366,627 of record VWZP01008827.1, on the reverse strand, counting down.
AGGAGGAAATGCCAGTTTGCCCCTATATATTCAATTCTGCAATTGCTGCAGGCAACTCGGTGCTGCTCTGACCCTGGTGTGCTGGCAGACCCCAGAGTCCCCATCCTGTGAGACCACCTGCCTGCCCCCACCTCCAGCTGTGCAGTACACCTGCATTTAACATACTTTTGGTACCTTGGCCCACAAACAAAAAAGCTTTTCCAGCCAGCAGGTTCTCTGTAAACCTAAAAGTATTGGATGCTGATTCTTACAGAGCAACAACTTCCCATAATGCAGAAGCCAAGTGGTGCCAGCAGGGCCTGGACACGGATGCACTGGTGCTTGGATGCATCCAAACTTTGCAGCTGATGGTATCTTCAAAGGAACAAGTCCAGACAGTCTCTAAGTGCTTGTAGCCCTCTCTTCCTCCAGTGTGTGGCCCAGTGACCCTCCTGCCATACACCTCCAGAGCTGGAATGCAGCCCCCACTCTGGAGCAGACCAGACTGTGGCTTGCTGGGACAGCTCTAGGAAGGGATGGATGCATCTCTCCTGCTCTTCTTGGGGAAAGGGCTCCCTTTAAAAGCAGGCTGCAGAGGATGTGAGGCAGATGTGCCTCTCCAGGGGAAGAAGCACAGACTTAAAGCATCAGTTAGCAGGAGATTGCAATCCTGGCTCCACTGAAATGAATGTGAATGCTGCTAATGAATTTACAATGCAACTCAAATTTCCATTGCTCTTCACACAAGACCCATCAGAACTAACATGGAGTATTTGATGAAAAAGCTGAGCTTCACCAAGCTTCAGTTCCTTGTGAGTTTTCCATGTTCATCTTCTCACTTCCCCCTCTCAAATTTCCAGATGGGTCTAAGCACAGCAGCTTCTGCTCTGGACTCTTCTCAAAGCAGTTTGCATCATCAGGGTTGAGTTTAATGTAATGACTACAGGAACCCTTGCAGGAGAAAAAAAATAATTCAAGAAATTACATCCTTCAGAGGATCTGCAGATGACATGCTCGCCTCAGCAGTACCAAAACTGTTTAAAGGACAGCAGGAGACTCCCAGAAGGAGATGCAGATATTGCCATCATAGCCAGGTGAAAAGAAGGAGCCAATGAATCATGACACAGATGGCATTTAAAACAGACCACCCACTGTTTTACAGGAAGGGGCAGGAGGGGGAGAAGACCCCAACCAAAAGAAGCATCCCACTGTGTGCAGACTTCACAACCTATTACCTTCACCAGTCCTTTGCAGGACCACAGTCTTCAGCTAAGGATCTGCTTAGCTGGAACAAGTCGGCAAATTACATAGTAACTGGAGGCTTTCAAATCCTTGCAGGAAAATGCAATAAAATAAATAAAAATCAGCTGGGCAAGTTCTATCTGACAACTCATTTTTTTCCCCATCCAGTACATTGCCATGTGGAGAGATGTGGTATGAATCAACCCATTTTGGCAGCACAAGACAAGCCAGGATACATCACTGCTCCACTACATGGGGAACACCCTCCTGTTGTTTCCTCATGGGGAAAGGCTCTGTTTACCCAGCAGGAGCCAATGCAATTCCTACACAAAGCCTGTAAGTACATTTAAAGCTCAAAAGTAATCTGAAACAGGTCCATTCTCTCCTCCAACTCTATAAATACAATCCAAATTGGGTCATCTCCTAACAATAAATGAATGATACTCACTTAAGCCTCCGCTACACTGCTGACACAATCTAGGTCCTTTCATTCTCCTTGTACTGCAAGTACTAAAGATGCTTTTGTACATCCTCTGAAGTACTCCATTTAAAAAACCATGGTAACTAGGGCACCACATTCAGCTGCTCCTGGAAAGAAAAGCCATTCCCCTTCCCTCTCAACAGGCTCTTAGGAGGCTTGGATAGAAATAAATTGCCTAATCCAAACTCAGCTCCACCAGGATAGCTGGAGTTGGGTGCTGGGCATAGGGGTGAGCACAACTACCAGGTACCACTTGGGTCTGTGGTGTGACAAACAGCAGTAATAGCATTGCATGTGGGGAAAGAGAGCCATTACTTGTGTCCTGCATCTAAACAGCACCCAAAAGTCCCATTTTAAGTCACTGAGTGTGACAGCACAACTGCAGCATTCAACAGGTAAAACATATTTTCTTTAAAAGCTATTGGGTGCTCCTAAATGTCTGAGGTTCTTTTTAGGGGATGAAAGGATTATGCAGTTTCAGAACTTTAGCCTGCAGGAACCAAGAAGCAAGTTTCTCTGTTATTTTTGCATGGCAGTAAAAGTTTAAGGGATTTTGGTGTTGTTTTATTTCTTGTTCATTCCAAACGCTTCAGAACTGTGAACTTCCCTGCACTGCAGCTTTTGAAGTTTGCCTGCTGGCACCAGAATCCCCCTCCTTTCTGAAATGGAAACATTCAGAGATGTGGGCACAGAGATCAGATGGAAAGAGCAAGGCAGCTCCCACTAAAAAAGCCATTTACTAGGAAAAAACCCACCATCCTAAAAAAGGGACATTTGTCTAAAATGGAAGGCCCGTTATTTGTATTTTTAAAAAGAAAAACATTCATTAAAAAAACCCCAAAAGACATGCCCTAGCACCAGAAAGTCTAACAACTTAAACATGATATAACTGTTTCACTATTCCTTATACACAATTTTAGCAGACTTTTTCCAAATCCCACTATGTACTGTTATGGAGCCACATTCCAAGATTTAGGGTTTTAAAAATAGAAGCCTTTAACCACAACATCTGCAAAAGTACCTTAAAAAATAAAAAACCAAAAAAAGAAAGCACTCATTGCAAGTTCTATCCTGTTATGGAGGCCATTCCCTAACTGATGCACAGAAGTACTTTGAGCCTCTGTGGAGGAAGCAGCATTGGATTCACAACAGCACTGCTGCAGAGGACCTTGTAACAAAATTCATGCCTGTTTGAAAAAGATACAAACTTGGGAGAAAACAGGCAGTTTTAAAGAACACATTCTTAAATGGGGAAACTGAGGCATGTAATGATTAGCCAATTCCTCAAACAGCAAAAAATGTATTTCTTCTGGCTAACACACTGTCATCTTTGCTAACACAGGCTGTCGTGGCGAGAGACGTGAGAGGGTGAACTGAGGATAAGTGCAGCAGTTATTCTTGAATTCCTGACTCTGCTCCTCACACCACCCACTATTACTTTTCAGGAGGAAAACAAGAGAAAACTTAAAAAGGAAAACAAGGAAACAGTGTGGGAAAATGCTCTCAACCAGACAGGTCAGCCTAGCTTGTGTGAGATACAGAGCCATAAAACCAGGTACAGCACACCTGGCTGCCTTGAGAGACATGCAGAGAATGAAGGTGTTTGGAAGCTAAACCACTGTACCCTTATTTCCAAATATAAGGGAATAATATTTTAAAAGTATTACCATTTACATATGAGGCAAAGAGTAAAAGCTAAAATAACAAGGGGCTTGCATGAGATGCCCCCATTGTCACATTTCAACATATGCAACAAATAAGTAGGTTTTTTATAGCCAATGTTTAGCATTGTTTTGTTGCTATTTTTCTTGAGACTCCAAGAGCATTCTCCTCCATATGAACCTTACAAGATGAGAGAAAAAAAAAAATAGGAAAAGCTACCACTTGAGGTATTGTTCTAGCAGGCCTCTGCACATTCAGGCTTTTGAAGGTGGAAATTTTTTATGGGAATTAATGAAAAGAATTAACTCTGGAGCCTGCTGCTCCCTGCCATCTCTCCTGGGATGAGTACAGCAGCTCCTGGCTGCACTCCCTTATCTCCACTGAGGATGAGGCAGCTAGGAAGTCTGCTCACAGTCAAGTTTATGAATGTTTCAGCACTTGCCTCCTCCTTCAAGTAGCTGCCCAAAAGTTTACCCAAGCCTGGGCCTTCTGCCACACCACCCAGCTGCTCCAACTAATGAGCTCCTCTGTTTGTAAACCCATGCCTTGACAGACACTCTCTGCCACGTGGGCACAGAACGTTCACACAGCCACAGATGCTCCCTGCTCCCAACCTGCTGCAAGACTTCTCCATCCCCTTCACCGTGGGGGACAGCAGCCCCTTGAATTCAGACTGACAAAGGCTGGCACTCTTCCGTAAGCTCTGCTCCAGCTGGAAGGCAGAGGGTCAGGAGGAAGTTCTCCATTTTACTCTGCTTTGCAAAGCCAGACTGTGCCAAGTCTCATCTCACAGTGGAAAGGACACACGGGCACACCAAGCCCCACAGAAGTTTAGCTCCCAGGACCACTGATGCCAGCTAGACTGTGGCAAGTCATCTTGTTTAACACATAACATCTGTCACCTTTGGTCCAGGCTCTGCTCCTCCCTTCAGGGGAAGGATATGTCCATGGCACAACTCAACTTGAACAGCACAATTTTGGTGTAGTGTTGCCCCAAGGTTCTTCAGGAACACAAAAGACCAAAGAAAGCTACTTGCATTTGGAGCAAAAGACAGAAGTCTGCAGTGCTTTGTTGTAGCATAAGAGAAAACAGCAACCACATGCTTTTTGGAGAGCAGATGAGAGCTGCCTGGTTCTGCTGCTGTTATTCCTAAAGAAACACCAGTCATATTCTGGTCACAGGTGAAGAACAAATCCTGCATGCACAGTGAATACAAGTCTCACAGACTGTGGGACAACCCAAAAAGCAGGAGGAGAGGAAATGTCCCACCAAGCCATCAGCATCTGATCAGGCAGGCAGCTATTTTCTCTGCTCAGACTCACCAATTACTCCTCTTAGTGCTTGGGAGCCCTTGCCATGGACAAAGGCCTTTCTCAATCTGACACTGGAACAGGCACTAGAAGGTGGGGAGAGAGTTTCAAAGAAATTTCATTGGAAAGACAAACCAAGACACACAGGAAAAGTTTCACCAGAATGAGTTACCACACAGTTTTTACCCTACTGTTGTTGATGGATCTCCAATCCTCTAACACGGACCAGCACAGAAAAAACACAAGGCTTAGCGGAAAAGCAAAGATCTGTAGACTTAACTTCTGTAGGCCTGCTCCCTTCCTCACCTCACCTGGAGCAAGAGCTGGCAAGGCTTTCCCCTTGCCCCCAAAGTCTATACCAAGCAATATGCACAACACAGAAATCCACAGACATTCAAATATAAATCTTTGCTGAGAGGAGATCAGAAAAACCAACAGACAAAACAGGAAGTTAAGCTGCTGTTAAGTGTACTCTCTATTGTGGAACATGATGAGCAATTTGCTGGATGCACCATTATTTCCATCAAGCCATCTCAAGCAGTGGTGCTCTTGTATAGGAATCTGTGAGCCGGGCTTTGGATGTGTTGCATTTTTCTATGTGCATGGACATCAGCTCTGGAAAATTTTAGGAAATGGGGCTGAATATTTGCTTATCACAGCATTTGGAAAACTGAAATGAGTTCATTTGTGGCTTTCAGTACTTTAAACTAAGTGAATAAATAGAGAGAGCAGCCAACTTCTGTCTTCGTCTAGATGAATTGCTGGGATCATGCTGTTAGCTAACATCACTCTCACTTCATTTTTGGCTGGAGAGGCAGACAGTGCAAAGGGGTGTCCAGTTACAGAACAGCAACACTGATAAATTGCCTAAAGTTTTAGCAAGAAAATAAATGCAAGATGTGTAACAAAAATGCCTGCTGAGTAATAGATGTGGAGTCATGTGGGCATGTTTCTAAATTCCTTCTCTTCAGTATGTTCAACAACTCTTCCAGAAGAGCATAGAATGCTTTTGCAACTAAGTCTGACATTATTCCATTTTCCCTTCAATTAGAGGTCATTTCTAACGCCCTTCAAAGCATCTACAAAGCACTTGCCTGAATTCAGACTCCAGAGCAGCACAGTTAAAGCAGACAAAGGATCATAATGAAATATTAAGCTGAGGGCACCACAAAAAAGGCTCCTATGTACTGAGGCAAGAAAGAAAACAACCTGCAGGACCCACTGGTGTCATGCAAACCACGTTAGGAGCAAAGAACAACTCTTCACAGTGAAAGACCATGAGACAGCAGATAAACAAAAGTTAACCAGAAGGAGGAAATACTTCTTCCAAGTGACCCACAATTGTGTTGTGGCACGTTCTGCTACTCAGAGCGAGTTATAGAAAGTGTCTGCAAAGTACCATGGAAACTGCAGGAGGACAACACCGGTGCAGCTGTTAAATCCAGAGACTCCTTGTTCCCTGACGATCCGCTCTGGTTGTCACCAGGGGAGGATATTGGCCGATCTGGACCTTGGCTAGAGCCAGTGTGGCAGGTCTCCCGCTCTTGAGCTACCACACACGGCATTACAGCAAAGCTGGGAAAGGTTTGGGCTCCAGCATTTAAACCCTTTGACCTGGCATCTTAAGAGACTGTCCCTGACAGGGTTCTGAAATACAAGCAGAGCAAGAGGGGATCACAGATGCTTCCAAATGTTTTTGCAGAGAACATCTTTCCTGGACAGAGGATTCAGAGGGGAAATGTTTTCTCTGGTGCAAAGCCCCAAGCAGTGAGACACAGCATGTCCTGTCTTCTCCACAGAGTGACACTCTGAAACAGAAGCTGCAAGTGTTCAAAGAGACAAGAACAAGTGCAACCCTTCATCTACCAAAAGGCAGCTCAAACTCCAGGATGGAGATCCCCAATGTGTGGCACAAAATTTATCCAGCATCTACAACTATCAGCCCATTGGAAAAGACACACATCCTCATGATTAATGGGCCACAAACTTTGTAGAGGAAATCTGGGGGCAAAAGGCATCTCCATCTGCTTGGACATCCCTGTCACACAGACCACTGCAATCTCAGATGCTGCAACAAGCAGATCATGCTGACAAACGCCTTGCGCCACCAGACACAACAAACTTCCAGGAAGACACAGCAGGATCACCTCTCTACACCGCAGCTTTCCCATGCACAGCAAACCCTCCCAAAGCCATTAACTGGTAGCTGATGCTGGAAGGCTGTGAAAATCAGTGCACTCACAAGGAACAGGAAAGCAGTGCTGTGCACACTGCTGAACTAAAGGAGCTTTAAGCCACTTTACTCCTGCACTTCTCCTCAGGCACTGTTTTCAAGCTGTTCCTCTGTTTCATTAAGTATCTGAGTCAAAGCCTGGCACAAACAAATTGGCCAGGGTGTCTTTGGGTGTGTTTTGCCTCCAAAAAAAAAATATCTTTCATTAACAGTGGAAACAGTCATGGCAGGGAGGAAGCTGATCCACTCGACTCTAAGGCTGCTCTGTCTGTCAGAAGATGCATGAACACAAGGTCCAGGAAACAGGTTCATGGCTGACACAGAGGACACGTCTATCTCCTTGAACCAGGAGCAGGTCTAAAACCAGTAACCTGGAGCAGAGACCATTCTCCTTGTGGCAACCAACCCTCCAGAACAAATTAACAAAAAATCAGACAGGCCTCTTCTTCTGAAGGTTTTTCAGCCACTTCTGCTTTGAGAGAGGAAGCCATAAGGACTTTATGCAGATAACTGAATTTGTCCTCCAAGCCACAGCAGCTTGTCAGCATTTTCCCTGGATGTCAGACACTGCATGTGCATATAAAAGGAATCATTTGCTCACTGCTGTAGCTACTTTCCAACCAGGCTGACAAAATGCTTCCGATTCTTTTCTCTTCTCATGCTTCCCATCCTAGGCAGCTGCTTCAAGTGTTCATACACACTAAAGAGCACTGAGGTACTCTCACACCAGGTTACTCATTTCTGACTAGAAGAAGCCAAGAATTTTAAGGAACTAAAATCACAAACTACAAAAATTTCATGAGGATTCTCTCACCAGTTGCTGGTTAAATAAAAACCTGAGCTCTGTGGATGTTGCAGACAGTAATAATGAGAGTAATGATCACAATTAGAAACTGTGGGCCAGTCATCTCTCACTCCACAGAAAGGTGCAGATAAGCAATATGGCACTAACCAGCTCTGGGGCTGGCAGGGGTCACTCAGCAAAGGCAGTGAAACCCTTTGCTACTGGAAAGGTGCACACAGAAACATGTTACGCTTTGGGGCCGACAAATCCCTCAACTGAGAAGGTTAAAACCAGGACATCCCATCAATGGGGTCTGTGCATTCATGGTCCCCCAGCTGTGAGAAAATGAGAGCTGACAGCAGTGTCAGTACAAGCAGTCTGTCCTCTCTCCTGTTTGCTAGGTTTATGTGCCGACGATGCAGCCTGTGGGCACATTATACCCCCTCTTTGTATTTGGCATCCAGCTAAAACAACCCTTTCTCTTCTTTCTTCTCTCACCTCAAACCAGTTGGGCTTCTGGCAATCAGGAGAGTAACCAGAACAAACAGTCCTTCTGCTCATGTGCTTGCAGGGATGCATCCTTAACCCAGCATTACAAATGCTACGGTAATAAAAACAGGAACCTAAGCATCACTGCCTTGTGCCAGACTTTCAAATGAACTGACCCACCTCAGCCTGAAATGCCCACTGGACCAGGGTTCCTCTCCTGTTGCCATGGAGAGATGCTCATTCAGAGTGGCCAAACAAGTCCCTCAGCATGGCCACAAACCAGTGCCACACTCTGCTTTACTATGCAAAGTGAAAATAGAGGCCAACGCTGGGACAAAGTTTCCTTCCTTTGTTCCTTCCCACAATACCTCTCATTGCATCACACAGTGAACAGAACCAGAGCTGCCCTGGAGAGGCACAACTCAACTCTTCTAAACAGAGCAAGACCAGAGTCTTGGCCTTCCTGCATCCTAGCTCAGCATCATCAGCTACTTCTCATCACCCAGCCTGCTTTTCCCTAGGATAGCACCCCAGAACCATCTGCATCACCATCACACTATAAAGTGCCTGCCATCTCCAAGCTGCAGATTCCTGGCCAAAAGCAGCAAGCCTTTGGAAGTCCCTGATGACTTGTTTTTTTCCTCCCTCACCTATATCAGTTCATCTGAATAGCAGATGCTTCCTTTGTTAGTTTTGGTTTCTGTTTTGTTTGGAGGTTTGCTCGCTTTTCTTATTTGAGCTGCTCTTAACAAAAAGCCCAGCTCCAGGCATGGCGTGACCTGTGCATTAGGAAGGCTGGCAGATTGCTCTTTTTTGATCTACTAATACAGCTGATTTTTTCCTCTTCATTTCCAGGGAAGGTGAATAGCTCAGCCCCCAGGAAAGAGACGCAGCAATTACACTTACCTCAGACCAGCAGAGCATTTTAGTGCAGAGCTTGCACTGAGCTGGTGCCCTCCAGCATCTCCTCTGTAGACAAGAGCACACCAGGGGACAAGCATAGCAAATGGGGAAAGCTGACAGCTCCTTGCCTCTTTGCTGCAAAGGGTATCCCAAAAATCTTCTCAAGAACATCCAATAAGCCTCTGTTCCCCTGCTACTTTCATAAACTGAAATTCTAGATTTGGAAGAACAGTATGTGACTGAAATTAATCTAAAGACCTGTCTTTGTTAGGGTCACATTTCCACAAAAAAGGAGGTGATTGCCCAACTTACAGATCAACCCAGCTTTACAGAGTTCTCAGTAAGCACAACCACTGTGACTTTTCAAGTGCAACCCAATATCTAATCCTTCATTAGATATATTCTTATTTAGGTATAAATATAAACAGTTACATCTACAAGTGAGGCTTTACACAGGTAAAAATTCACACTGTACACCTTTTGGGTGTTTATCAATACATGAATCATACTTTCATGTGTACAACTGCACTATTAATAAAGCATTAGGCATCTTATATCTGGCCTAGTGGAAGGTGTTCCTGCTTATGGCAGGGGAGTTGAATGAGATGATCTTTAAGGCCTCTTCCAGCCCAAACCACTCTGATTCTATGATCTAACTGCTGAATTATTAACACCAAGTCTGTTTCCCCATGTATCATCCTTGAGGCTTTTGCAACCTGGTTAGGAACAGCATGGGATTATTTTATCACAGATACCAATACATACATGAGGGAGGAAGTACAGAAGAACAGAACTGCCTTGTACCTTTGCACCATGCCAAACTGGAAGGACAGAACCAAAGTGACCCTTGGTTTGTATAGGAGTTGTTTTAGCTAGACTAGTAGACCACTATCATTACCTCAATGGCATAATTAATGAGTTATGGCAAGATTATAATAACAGGCTCTTTAAAAGGTGTGCCAGCTGCCAAGCCCTATCTGTATCACTCTACATGACAAAGTGTGCCAAGCCTGATACTCTGCTCAAGCAATGGAAAAAACAGCTTTTCAGGCAGATCCCCAGGACAAACACTGTTTTTCCACAAACACCGAGAGACAAGTATGCTCACAGGCTTTTCCATACACAGACAGACATACAAAGTCCCTTGACTCAAAGAAAGTTCAATTCAAAGGGTTTCCATCAGGAAAGCAAGAATCTCTTTCATAACATGCCTGCCAAACCTCCAAGGCTACAAAGATCAGGCATATAGTCCATAGACTTTTTCCCTTTTTCTTTTTTCCTTTTTACCCACAATTAACACACCAATAGCCTTGGCATCAGGCTACTTGCAGAAATGTTCTCTCTCAACACTAACAGTAAAAAATATTCAAGAGAGCTTTGTAGTTAAGGTAAAGGATAAGCTAATTTAAACACAACCCAGCCTATCTGGAGGGATTTTAATAGACTAGGCAAAAAGAGTGAAAGAGAGAAACTACTGCAACATGGAGATGTCTACTGGTCCTCTTGTCTTGGATGCCGGAAGGGGATCTCCCTTTCGGTGCCAGAAAGAGAAGGACACAGCATTTTCACTCAGAAATAATATTCAAAATGTAAAATATGAGTCCTTCTGAAAATTACATTTTTTAAATTGACCACTAATTCTAACCAGATTTTTCAAGGAGTGGCATCATCTAGGTCTTATTATACCTTAGGCATTTTTAGGTAATGATGACTACACCTACCTGAGGGATGCTGCAGTGCCAGGGTTATGTCCTTTACTAAATTACCCCTTCATTTAATCTACACATAAAGCCTTCTGAAGGCTGAACACCAGTATTTTTGGCTGGTATCTGAAAACAGCCAAAGGAACAGCTGCTTCAAGCAACCTTAAGGGAAACTGAATTAAAGAAGGAAAGAAAGTGCATCTTTTCCTGTGGAAATAAGTCATCACTATCACTATGCTTGGAGTATTACTCCTGGTCAATATAAGCAAACAGTTGTGAAGAAAATGGTTTTCTTTGTACTTCATACTTCAACATTGTTATGAAGAGAAATAACTACTATCCCCCCACACCTATAATCAATCTCCTCAGAGGGGCTGATACATCCTGGCATGACTTGAAAGGAGAACAAGGGCTGAAAAAGGAGGACAAGCTCCTCTGCTCTGAGACCAACCCATTGCCAGGAGCAAGCACATATTGCTGTCCCACCACAACACCCAACCAAGAAAAAGCATCTCCTGAAAAAACCCAACGGTTTTAACTGAGATTAAAAGGACTTGAGTTCACAGTTTATACACATGAACTTGGAAGAGATGCTCTGAGAAACGTTCTTCTTTTGTGGTTTCTCTAACAGCATCATCATTACATCATTAAAGGGGAGAAACTAAGTTGCTCAACATGCATTCAGCCTCTAGTCTCTTAATCCAAACCCTTCTCTATTGCCATTTGAACAGTCAGATGACATGGAGGCTGTTTTGACTAGAAAATACACCACTGGTTTCTCCCATGTGGATTTTATTACAACATTCTGTTGTCACACTAGGGGGAAAAAAATCAAAGGATGAAAGAGAACAAGGACTTGAGAAGAGGTCATTAATCTCTACACATGCCCCATTCTCTCTCTCCACCCTCTTTCCTCCCGCCCCATCTTAAGGGGAACTATAACCAAAGGAGCACATTGTTTGTCAGAGCATACCCAGCTTGGCTGGTAGCTGCAACAAGCACTGGGATTGCATGTTCAGACAGCTACCACTCAGGAAATCTATCTCCTGAGCATCAGATCACACACTGCAAATGCTGCAAGGTCACGGTAACGAGGGGCAGCAGAGAAGATCATAGTGACCTGCTGTGGTTGGTGCCTCACATCCTGTCCCTGCAGCTGGCTCACCACAGCCCTCTCAGTGCTGGATCAGCAAACTCCCAGGACCCAACAGGCCAGGAGACCTTGTGCCTGTTCAACAAGACCAATGATCATTAAAAGAGAGGGGAAGAAGTCAGACACATCCTAGGAAACATCACTGTTATGCTACAAGTACCATATACTTGGGCTGATGGAACCAAAGCTGTTCACTGCTGTTGCAGTGGAAGGGGGAAAACCCAAAAATGCAAATCAACCCGCATCTCAAATAACCAATATTTAGTTCCCTAAGAACCTGAGTGAATAAATTCTTTACTGCATCTCACTTTAAATTAGGAAAGCAAATGTAAGTGTTTGCACAGCCAGCTCATCATGCTCTGAACAAACCAAGGGCGGTTTGCAGATGTACACCATGCTGACCACAGGGTTCAGCTTCTGAGTGCAATGTAGGTAAAGACACACTTTGGTGCAAAGCTTTGTCAAGCCTGGTAAACACATATGCATAAAGATCCTATTAATAACCTATTATTTCTGCAGGAAATTGGGGGAGTTTGAAAATAGGCATTGGTCTGGAAGAGTGGAACAGGTTTAACACGTGGGATGTTCTGCAGAAACCGGTAGTAGCAGGTTATGTCGCTAGAAATGTATCAGCTGAAGTTAACTCTGAAAAGGTTACAAAGTCCTGCTCAAAGGTGAATTCAGCACAATCTTGACTGTAACTGGCCAAAACCAAGCAAAAGCTACTCAAGAACCACACTTTCAGAAACCCCAGTGTGAGTGCTGCAAACGCCTTCCTTCCTGGAGATTTGAATATGAGGCCTTCTATAACAGGAAAGAAATATTTTCTGCGAAGTGGCCCAAAAGACTCCAGAAGTATTTAGGAGACCACTTTCCCCTTTTGTCCAAGTCAAAAGGGGAAAAAAAGCCCATAAAAGTGGAATACAATGTGAACAATGCTGAGCTATTCAATCCAAAATGAAAGCTGCTTCTGATAGAGAAGGGGAAATACCCACCACAATAGCTTTGGAAAGCACTGCCCAAAACCCTCATGAAAAGAATAAAAAAAAAAAAAGGAAAACATACTTTCAGAAATCAAGAAGGATAAAAGTAACACAGAAGAATTACAGAAATTGCATGCTATGAAATAAAGACCAAAAAGAAAATCACCAGGGCCGAGCCATTTATCCCAGCTCCCATAAACTTGGGTTTTACTCAGTTTAATCCAGGACTGCATTTAGTAGAAAACTGGGACAGGGGTTCTGGCAGCTGCTGGTACTTACACCATGCAGGGTTCCACGCCCTGATCCTCCCCACTCCAATGCTCCCACAGCTTCTACCTGGATGTGGGACAAACCCAGCCACCACACCTGGGCTACTGGCACCATGCCAGGGCAAAAAAACAAGGAGTGGAGGATTGATTGCCAATCCCTTTAAAAAATCCTCTTTGATATAGATGCAACCTGCTAAATCCCTGGGAGACTATGCTGCTCCTTGGTGTGCTCCTCACCATGCAACATGGAGGTATGAAAACATGTGGGGCTGATGGCAGCACTGTCAGCACCACCAAAGGCAACGCATGTGCCTGGCCCTGGCCCTGCCCTCCTGAAGAATCCTTTGACAGTCCCACAGTTTTCCACTCAAAGCATCACCACTGAGGCCCCAAAACCAGCTACCCTAGAAATTATTTTTTAGAAGTAATGCATATTTCAGGAATGAGTTAATACACTTGGAAGGAAGCACTAGCCACCTCCTTGTACTGGCATCTTTCCAGCCTCCCAAAGCCTACCACCAGCCCTGCCACAGCAATTTTTCAGGGTTAGATAAATAAAGAAGGAAATGGACAGCAAGCCACAATTCTAGAAACCTACCAGAAACCTTTGCCATTTTCACCTTTTTTCTCAGCCTGATCCTCCTGCACCCTGGCATCCTGGTGTGGGACCCTCCAGCATCCTCTCTAGGGCACTTGAAGTCCAACCACAGCTGCACAATGCCCAGCTGTGACTTAACCCTGCTTCTTCTCTACAGCTAAAAGGCCAGGAGCAATGCAAGACCACTCAGGTTTTATGGACTGCGCCATCCACAGCATCCTGGAACTCAGCAAGGGGTCCAAGCAAGAGGCTGTAACTTCAGTTTCATAAATCCCCAGCATACCAAAGCCATGTTTTCCAGCAATGCCATTGTTCTCCTCCCCTTCCTCTCTACCACAATATCTCAAAGACCTAAAAACACTTATTATTTATCAATCCACCAATTCTGAGAGGCACTAAGGAAGAAAAAACACTCCAACCCTTATCAGATGAGACCAGCAGGACTCCAAAGCAGAGCACTGGCACTTGTCTGGAAAAAGTGGAACTACTCAGACAGTCTCAAGGAAGGAGCAAAACATAGCCAAAACCACCCTTAATGAAAGCTGTACCTTTTCTCTGAGGAAAACAAACAAGTGAACTACAAGGAAACTCAGCCAAAAAGAAACAGTAACACAATCCTTTGTGAACTGATAAAATATGAGATAACCCACTGCATTCCCAGCTTAAAAAGAAGAAGCAGAATATTCTTACTGTTTCGTTTCTTTCTAAATCTGAGATATGTTTTTTTGGCAAGCCTGGATTTCACCTGAGGGTAATGCAAAAAGGAACATAAAAAATCCCAACATGAATGACAACTGAAGAGCAGCCATCTGCGTGGGTGTTTCTCTTTCCAAACAAAACTTGGAGTGAAAAGGGTTTTCCAATGAGCCAGCCAAGAAAAGGGAAACTTCATCAAGAATCACAGTGGGATCTGCCTGGAGAGTATGCAGCATGCAAGTACCAAGGCTAAAACCACTCCCCCTGCCCACAACCAGCAGTCCTCCCAGATGTCCATCTGTCCACTGCTCCTTATCTTCCCTTTTAAAAACCACAGTGAAAGCTGCTGGGGAGGACACAACGCGTTGCAAGTAACTACAGAGCAAAGCAGAGCAGGAGCACCTTTGAGGATAAGGAGCAATTCAGGCAGTGACCAAGTGCTGACCCTCCATGAGGGCTACATGAGGTCTCTGCTTGTGAGATCAAGCTGAGGGACACTGACACCGCTGTGCTGGGAGGGCTGGGTAAACACAAACTATGGAATGCCCACAGAACTGCTCACCTGCACTGAACAAACGTTTTAAAAGTGGCAATCTGAAGTCAGCTCTGTTCTTGGCTGCAGGTAGCCCAGAGACTGCTGGAATTCCCACTGCTGCACCTTCCCATGCAGACGTGAGTTCCAGCATTCAGGTCCTCACCTGCCCCAGCACCTGGGACTGGAGGCTGCCAGCCAAGTTCAGCTCTCAGCCTGCTTAAAACCCAGCACATTTGCAAGGCACAGGGTCAAGCTAAAGCAGATGGAATGCTGAATTAGGCTGCTCAGCCTCTATCCAACTCCTTCCAGAACAGCTCCTGTTACCCCACAGGAGACAGGGTATTGATTCAGACTTCAGCAGTTTACATGAACCTTTGGGTCAGCCCAGGACAGTGATTTTCAGTGTCTTTGCCAGCAGACTACAACACATGCCCACATACTTTAAGCATACTTCAATGATATCAGCAAAAATTCACTGACAGAAAAAATATTTTCCAGAGTACTCAAAATTCAAGGTGGACATCTCCATGAACTCACCCGTCTGGCATGAAACTCTCCTGAGCATCAGAAAAAAAGCTGACCCAGGGATGCCCTGAGATTCCTGCTCATTTTATAGCAAGCCACTGTAAGAGGAAATTGAGCTGAATATTGACACGCTTAAGGCCATTTAAAACAGAGACTGGCTTTCCCAACATATCAGTGTTCTTCCAGGCTCTGAGGGCAAGAGACAGAGAGGAAGAGAATTGCTTTTGGGGAGAAAGCACTAAGATAGGAATTTCCCTGAAATCATAGCAATGTAAGGAAAAACCACAAAACCCAACCACCCACAAGCTTTCCCTAAGGAAAAGCTTCAAACTGATGAAGTCTCTACATCCACAGGCCAGCAGGTGTATGGCAAGCATGGGGCCAACTGCTGCATCAACACACTGGGGCACACGAGATCACTTGGGACAGGGGATTTGCAAATAGGTTTGCAACTAGGAAGTCCCCAGGGAACTAGGGAAAATTGAAAAGCTAAAATAATCCTGATTTGCCAGCTAATACAGATGGTTTTTAACAGAAATATAATAGCAGGCCTTAGGAAGACATCAGCCCCCTCCCCCGCAGAGAGAAGATTGTCATTTTGGCACTTATTTTTTCCTAGTCTTCTCAGGAAGCTTGGCAGGAAATGGTAGAGACTTCCCCCACTGCATAAGTTCTTTTATCAGGTTAAATTAGATTAATTCCTTCAGGAAGATTACTGCTCTAGGCAGTTGATGAGTGCTCCTACCTTGATTCTCATGGTGCTTCTACCTCAATGACTGAAACAGCACTTAAAATTTTGTTTCATCCCCAATCCTTTCACAAAGATGCAGGTCTGTTACCTAAATTCCTAGTGTTACTTCCTCTCTTTTTTCTTGTTTCCAAACATTCAGAAAAAAAATGGAACCGAAGGATTTCTCCTTGGTTTTTTAATGGAACCATGACAAAGTTGCTGTGCAATGGTCTCTTGGGGGGTTGGGGCAGGGAGAAAAAGAAAGATGAAGCAAACTGCTGGAGTTAACCTGCAGCAGGAAACAAATCATTTATATGCCCACATGAGGAATCAACTTTCATTTTTTCAGAGGAGTAAGTACCAAAGGCTTTGAACACAGTCATCCACTCTCTGGTGTCATTCTCAGATGTCTGGTGCTTGCAGCACTACCAACTAATGCTAACAAAGATGACACTGGTGGAAATATCTGAGGAGATGCCAGACCAAGGACAAAATATCCCTGCACCCCTGAAAGGTTGCTGCTCATGTGAGAAACCAGTCCAAGATCCAGAGTGGTTAGAAGCAGTTGGTGAAGGCAATGAGGCATGTGAAGACAGTTTGTCCCTGGAGCAGCAGCTGGGGAAGAGAGGAGGAGACAGCTGCAGCATTGCCCCAGGACATCCCATGTGCCACCCTATTCATTTCAGGGTATCTGACAAGGGTACTCAAACATGGGCATGATCCATTCCGTATCATCAAAAAGCTCAACCCTGGGTAAGTGGGGTCACCCTCCAGTGGCCCCAGACACGGGTGCAACAGGACAGTGCAAGGCACTGCAGGGACACAATTTTTCCCCTGGATGCTGCAGTTAAGGTGACTTTGCTAATTCACTGCTCAGGGTCAGGCCAAAAGGT
This sequence comes from Dicaeum eximium, assembly GCA_013396995.1. Classification (NCBI taxonomy): domain Eukaryota; kingdom Metazoa; phylum Chordata; class Aves; order Passeriformes; family Dicaeidae; genus Dicaeum; species Dicaeum eximium. The sequence goes on along the minus strand of VWZP01008827.1, from coordinate 349,458 downwards.
TGGCTCATTGACCACCTGCCCCTGAGCAGCACTTCCCACCCACTGCTGGTTAACCTCTGTGGCAGCTGTCAAAAGGAAAAGCAAGAGCAACCCAGACTGAGTTATCCACTGCAGCAACACAACGCTGTTCTCAACCTGCATTACCCAACCCTCATGCTCTCACAACGGTGTCCTAAGCTGTTTTTCAAGTCAGCATTTAGCTTTTTTGCTAGCTAATATAACATTTCCTCTCCCTTCCCCCAGTCCAAGGATTTGGCAAAATTGCTTCTTCTGCAAATCCCACTGCAAATGCTGAACTTTTGCCAGTTAGACAGGGAAAGTCTTGACTAAAAATAAACCATGTTTCAGAAAATAGACCTCCTTCCAGTACAATGAAGTAGTGGATAATGCATGCAAGCAGATCTGCCAGGAGAACACAGCCTCGAGATTTGCATAAGAATCTCCTCAAGCTCAACAGACAGCTGCAACTCCTGTGACTTATCCCATCTTAACAAAAAACAAGGTGGGGGGGCAGGGGGAAGGAAAGGGTGATGTAAGGTTGAGCATGCTGAGATAAATCAACTTTCCACCTGTGGTGGCAGGAAGAGAAGTGCCACCACCACCATTTGCCTGCATCCACAGTGAACCAAGCTGGTCACAACCCATATGGGAGGGACAGGATGGCATTCCCTGCATGGTCACTACAGAAGGTGAGAGTTTGTTACAGGAAATCCACTGCAATTCAGGCATGAGAATGGAATGACCTGGGATTTTGCCACCTGAGTCACCAGGAGTCTGGGACACTGACTCAGTGCTGGCTCCCCAGACTCAGACATACCTGCAACAGCTTGCTAGCAAATGGAGGCACTCCTACCTTTGCTGCTCCCCTTCTTATTGTGGTTTTCCCTTTAAGAAGAGGCCTTGCACAGCAGAAAATTAATTGAAGAAAAGGAAAGCATAAGGAAAAGGCTGGCATAGGAAGCAGAGGCAGCGCTCAACTAACCAGTTCTGCTTTCAGCTCCCAAGTGGAAGGCACATTTGCTTGCATGCTGTGATAAACCCCAGGAAATACAGGAGAATTAGGTGGAAACAGCTCCACCCTCTCCTACTCCTACTCCTCTACACGTCTGCGGCACCGCTCAGACAGTCCCAGATGAACCAGGTTTTCAAGAAAGATCCCTTTCCATAATGAATCCATTTCACTTTTTTAGGGATCAAGAAAGCTTTATGCAGCAAGTTATGGTTATATCCTTATACAATCAAATGGGCCATTGAAGCAAGCTAAATGCAAGGCAATGCCATTTTGATGAGACCCATGAGGGATGGATGTTTGCAGAGGGAGCTTCTTTTGCTCCCAGGGCAAGCTGAAGGTTCAAGTTCAGCATGCCAGGCCAAGCCTCCTTGTCCATTAACACTCCCACAGCATGATCATCCACCTGCTTTTCAGAGCTCCCCCGAGCAACCACAGATGGCAAAATATTCCACTCCAATTCCAGTTGCACACACACCTCTGATCAGCTGGGAACACAATTCCATATAATACAATAGTAAACTGCAACGCAGCCCTGTATTTTTCCCTCCTCAAAGTAATCCAGGAATTGAATTTGAGATGCAAGCAGACCTGCTAGTGGCATAGCAAGGGGCATCACTGAAAGCATGTTTGGCATCTCAGGGACTTGAACCGGCTTAGGCAACGCACTTAGAATGTCAAACACTTGCAAAGAGTGCAGATTAGATTTTTCATTTGAGTGCTGATGCCTTAAAGCAATAACAAACCAAAGAACTCAGGCAAAAGGATGCACAGAGCAGCACAGAGGAGGCCCTACTCCACTGCTCCCGAGAGCAATCAGTGGCAGGGCAGAGCAGTAATTATTCAGGGAGGAATAAGCTGCTACAGGCTGTTCTTGCCATACATTAAGAAAACAACAGCAGATTTGTTCTGGTTGGATACCAACAGAGCTCCCTCCCACCCTGCTCAGGACACAGGCAGACACAGGCCGTGGGGGAGCTGCCAAAGGCCAGCTGAGCAGGAGGGCGCAGCAGCCGCCAGCTCGGCCGGGATTCCCCAGCTGCTGCTCTGGGAAGGAAAGGCAGTGCCTCTGTTAGCAAGGAGCATGGCCTTCCAGGAGCTGCTCTGCAGCCGTGCTGTTTTCCAGCCCTCTCCTCAGAGGGTTGTCAGCAGGGCTAAACGCAAACCTTATCTTCTGCCTGGGTGTTTTCACAAAACCTCTGGATGGAGAAAATAACTATTCACTGCAGAGCAGTCAGTACCACCGGATAAATTCCATGCCTATCAGGCAAACCCTGCACACATTGCACCCCTGGCCGTAGGCAGCCCCTCTTCCCCTCACCAGAAATACGACAAACATACCTGTTCAGAGCATCAGCTTCTCCTATAGCACTGACAAGGAGCCAGAACACGATTCCCATCGGCATACAGGAACTGGCAAATCCTGTAGGCATTAGAGAGAACAGCAATTAGTGACATTAATAAGAGCTGGCTGGTGAAAAGGAAGGATGCCAAAGCAATCTCATGATAATTGGGAGGGTGTTAGATCCCTGCCCTGAATGTACTCCTGTTTAGCCCTGGCATCACAGCAGAGGTACATGGCATGAGGCTGTCGGGGACTTCTCCAAAATCACAGAAGGAAGCCAAAGTAAAAGGCAAAATGATGAATCCCAAACCAAGGTTGTTCATCCAGTAAAGCCTCCTCAACAGCCAGTGCACTGAAGATAACATCTACATAGAGGGGCAGAAAAGAGGCTGGCAAATGGGATGGAAGGAGTCACCTACAATGCCCCTACTATGCTCCCTGAGATGCTGCTGAAGAGCTGCTCCACAACACCTGTGCAATTTCTTCTAGTTTGCAGAGGAGGCAAATCCCACATGATGTCAGAGCCAGGCTGCTTGCATTTTTTCATCACCATTATGGATTCATCATTATAGTTTCATAATAAAAAAAGCTTTATATTTTTCACTGATGGCTGTATAAAGCTTTTGTACCTTAGTCCCATAGAAGACATTTAACCAGCACTGAGTAGGAGCTGTGACAGAAGTCACCTCTGTGGGCTGCAAAAACACCTCACTTCAAGCATTTGAAGTGCCTGCTGCATGCCAAAGAAAAGATAGCAGAAATGTTTTACTGGAAACAACTCTAAGCAGCCACAAGAAGTTTTTCTGATGATACAACTGAAGCAAAGGTCACGACATCTAATGTAATTTTACTTTTCCCACCCTGTTCATGCAATTGTTTGCGGATAGCAAGGAACATGGTGGATGGGGACCATCCTCAGACACACCACAACATAGAGAGGATCTGGAAGCTGAGGGAGGTAAGGAAACAGTGAGGCAACATCCCTAGCCAAAACACTAAACCAGCAAGAGGAAGGTAGATTCAGCCTGACAATGTCTCATGTACTTCCTGCCAACTGGACCTCATTATGTACTGTGAGAAAACTTACTCATGCAGCACATTGGTTTACCTTGGACTGAGAAAGAGGGACTTCCTTGCTTTCCCCAGTCTCTGCAGGTGATTCAGAGAACTGTCATTGCCAGCTGGTATTTAAAGAACTGAGAGAAGTCTAATCCATTCGTGGTTCCCTCTCACTCATTTTCCCCTTTCCCATTATGGAAGGGCTGAAGGCATTTCTAAGGATGAAAAATGCTGAAGGCCACAAGACCACAGCACAGACCTTGGACTCCAGCCTCAATCACAAATTTTCCATCACCCATCACCAGCAATGTGTTGCTCTACATTAACCAAAACACAAGTATTATCTACTTCTGTTATGTACCTCCAGCAGGGTCTTCTGTTGTTCTTTTGAAGGCAGAAAATGAACACTGTTCAGCAGCTCTACAAGGACAGAAATAACAGGACAAATCCAACCTGGCCAATAATCTTCAGTAGTAGCTTATGTATAAAGGTACAGAAAGAAAGGAAATTCCTACCTTTACTTCACATGGCTCAAATCTGAAGGGGGCTGCTTTAGCTTTGTAGGACTTCATCTGCACTGGTATTGACCCATGCACCAGGGCTCAGCACATGGGGAGCATCAGCACAGCTGCCATACAGACAACCTTTTCTCCCTTCCTCCTCCAGGTCCTTTTCCATTTAACAACTTTCTCAATGCGACTCCTACTCTTATACAACGCTGCAGAAACATCACTGGCAAAGTTCTAAGTCCTTCCCAGTACTGCCAAGCAAGGCAAAAAGAGATGCCTGAAGCTTTCTTAAGTGCTGCTGGATTTAATCAAAGCCATATGAAGGTGGCCTGGCTTGCCTTCCCAAAGCAAGTGCAGCTCTCAGACAAAGCATGTTGTCCCACAGCAGACAAATATACTGGAAACACAGCGGAGTGCCAGGGAATCAGACTGCTCAGCCTCCCCCTTGGTTCCCAAACTTCCTTCTTGCAGTGCCCAGCAGAGTCACTTGTCCCAGGGCTGCTCCTCCACAAAACACCACCAGGCTCCAGGCAATGCAGAGCATGGATGACACGTGACAGCTAAGCTCCTCTGCCACTTTCCTGCAGCTCCAACTTGTCCATCAAAACATGTATTTCTCAGTGTCACCACCCCAGCAGACCCTCTCTGTCCTTGGCCAAGAGGACTCCTTACTTGTTGCAGACTGAAGTAGTGCTGCAGAAACACGATAACCTTTTGTTTCATCTAATGCAGCAGAGATTTACCAGAGTTTATAAAAAGGTTATGAAGCAAGGCAGCAGAGGACTGAGTGATGCTGAGTGACTACAAAGATGGGGCATCCACAACTTTTTTGGGGCAACCTGTTCCAGTGCCTCACCACCCTCAACATAGAGAACTTCTCCCTTATATTCAGTCTAATATTCTCATTGATACATTCAGCAGGAAACTTTATTTAAAAGCTGCGCTCAAAGTCCTCCCAGAGGGAAACCTCCCCTGGGTTAACCAGGAAGGCAAACTCTGGCAGCATGTACATGAAGCCATCAGCCAGCAGTGCCCCACAAAGGACCCTTCCAACACTGTAGCCTCCCTTGCACTTGGCAATCCTTACCATGCTTTTACATGGAAGGAAACTGGAGAAGCAGCAGGACATGTTCTACCAGGGGCTACACAGTTGCTCTTCAGCAAGCCATGCCCACTCCCACATGTTCATCAGCTCAACTGATCCAAAACTACCCTCTGCTGCCACAACAGACAGTCCTGCCTTTTCCCTCCTCCCCACTTCTACACATCCCAGTCCTCTCTACACTAGAGGTAGCAACCATCATCTACTTGATCCAGCTGGAAGCCATCTCAGAAATAAGAAAATAAAGGGGAAGAATTTCTGGCAGGAGAACAGCGAGAGATCAGCTAAAGCTGATGACAAGCATGACCTCAGAAAGATGGCACAGTGGTACATGTGGAAACCTAGATGAGGCTTCAACCCATAATATATTTGTTTTTGCACAGGGGTAAGTCATGTAAAATCAGTTTAACAGCTCCATTCACTACTGAGCATGCTCAGTCACTTTTCTAAAGACACATCCAAAACAGCCTGGTGATTTGCTCTCTGAGGTCTCCAAGCTAGGCTGATGCACCCAAACAGCAACACACCACAGCTATGCAAGCCTTGCAGCTTACCAAGGCACAGCAGGAAAACAAAATTCCTCCAAGAGGTTTGGGGATGGTTTTTTTTGGGAGGAGGGGAGTGTTTTGTCATAGCTGAAGGGTATTCTCAAATGGTTTCCAGGAGCAGAGGAGCAAGACCAAGCATATGCAAAGGATCTAGCAAAAGCTCTTAGGCAAAGCAGACAGCAGGAAGCTGAAAATAAATACGCAAAGCCCTTTGCAGCACTGAAGTTCAAATCCATCTGGATATTTCTAAGGCTGTCACGGCAGCCCATAGAGGGGATTTTCCAATTCCTTGCAGAGAAACCCTGGAAAATAATGATGGAAAAGTAGAAGCACAGGCTGAAACTCCAAGCCAGACTTTCATCCCAACTCGTGACCAACTTCCAACAGCGCCATGAGTGCAGAGGGAGGAGCACAACACAGCCCCACATGGTCCCCACAGGCTGACTTGTCCCCAGCACTGGGAAGCCTGAGCCCCCTCCACCCCCACCCTGCTTCTCCTCTGGCACAGGTGTGGATGGAGGGGTTGCTGCAGACACAGCTGCAGCTCAGGGTATCTCTCAGAGGGGCTGCCAGCACCAGCCTTAACACCAGCCAGTCACCTCACCTCTGAAACCAGCGAGAGGCACAGTCCCCACCTAAAAAGCACATGCCACAGAGCTGCACTGAGTGCAGGGAGCCGATCCATCAGCTTGCCCAGAGGTCCCATCCAAGCATTCCAGCAGCAGTCTGACAGCTCCCACCACAGAGGAGAAGGAGACAGAGCTAATCCTGCCTTGTTTTTCTGAGTTACACAACATTAGTCACACAGGGTTCTGCCGCAGGGCCCCCAGGCAAGCCTTGCCTTCCATGGCTGCTGCGTGCTCCCACCGAAACCACCAACTCTCAACACGATCAGACAAGCACAGTTCAAAAACTCACATTCGAGCCTCCTTTACACACCTTTCACAGAAATACCCAGAGCTGCCCCTCCACTTAATACAGCTCTTTTTTTTCCCCCACCAGAAAAAGCACCAAGTTACTCAAATTGAATTTCCATGGCATTAAAATCAATTAAGCAGCTACACATCTCCAAATGATGCGTTTCCAGTTTTTCTGGAAACTTTTTCTTTTCTAACTGTTACCACACAGACCACATGCACACCCCTAAAATATCCCAAAGCATCCTTAAGAAAATCATGGATAATAAAGCTCAAGCTTTCACCTCTGTAGAAATGCATGTTAGTTTTAAAAAAAAAATAAACCACAACGGATCAATTCAGGTCAGTGTTTACCAAGAAGAGCTTCAGAAGTCGGCTGCAGCTTGGTGTAACCACAGAGCTCATGTGAGGCAGGACACAAGAGCCATCACATCCACCATATCACACATCCAACATTCCTGCTGGGGACCTTCCAGTTGCCTGCATGCCACCTCCCAGCAGCAGGGACTTGGGGCAGAGCAAGGCTCCTCAGCTTGCAGGGAAAAGCAGCTCGCTGCACTCACCAAGACACCAGTGACCACTGACAGCAGATGGAAGCAATGCCCACTCCTGTTTCCAAGTACAGACGAGCTGCCAAAGCAATCAAGCAAGCCCAGCCCTTCAGCTGCACTCCAGAGGTCTCCTGGCCATGCCACAGCTCTGCTTTCCCCAGTGGGTTTGCAGCACCAGCAGGAATCGCTCTGCAACACAGTTCTGCAAGCAGATGCCTGCAGCGGAAGCAGCCTCCCGTGCACAGCCTCTTTGCTCATTTTAATGCAATTTCTCGAAATCAAACAAGAACTGCTAAATTCATTCTCTCTGAGCTCTGACAGGATACTGGCTAACCCAATCTTTTCATTTCAGTCTGCCATTTCCAGCAGTCAGAGAATATGGAGTAGAAACATTGTTTGAGCCACAAACTAAAGACCAGGGATGCATTTCCCAGGGTAAAGTACCCCTCCTGGCCAGCCTCTCCGGGAATGGACCCCTCTGCCCATTCAGCTGTCTCCATGCCAGATCCAGCACCCTGCTGTAGGTGATGTGCTGTCTCCCAAGTACTGATCTGATTGGATAGGCCACAGGATGAGGTCAGTGGAGATCCAGCTGGCATCCATGCCCAAGGCAGGAAAGCAGTAAGGGAAGAGATCCCTGTAAAATCCAGACAACAATCTTGAAAAACTGTTTCCTTGGACACACAGGAGGCTGACAACAGCCCACTGCCAAGGAGGGGCAGAGATACCCCCTGGCCCTTCTCTCTCCTGTTCCCTCCAGTCTGCTGGAGGGAAAAGCTCTGGCTGCCATGGAGCCTCTGCCAGCCCTCAGACTGAGTGCTGGCACATAAGAGGACGAGATGACAACAATTTCCATCCAGACTTTCAGATGTTAAAAGCATGGTGAGGGCAACACTGCAGGGAAAAAAACTCCCTGAGTTCTCACAAGTCTGTAGAGGGCCAGAATAACTGAAGGGATTTATAGACCAAGCTGAAAGCACACACACAGTTGCTGAGTCCACCCCTTGCATTGGCACATGTATGGTGCAATTTTTTCCACAGAAACTGGATTACAGCACCCTACTTTAGGAGGTGACTAATCGCATTTTAAACACATCAACTGGAAACAAGTTCAGCCCCTTCAGTAGTTAAGATCTTGTGGAGCTTATTGTTTTTCTCAGCTATATGTTACATATGCCCCCTGCCCACTCCAAATTCAACTTCAAGTTCCACCTGCCACACCTCATGGCATCTTTCTCTCACAGCATGGGAAACCCTGAGCTAACTCCAGCCAGATCTCTTTACCACACAGAGGTATCACAGCACAGCCATCAGGTCACTCCTGCCAAGCCTGCTGTGGGATTTACACCATAAGCTCAAGGCAGGCAGAAGGATAATCTATCGGGCTCTGCTCAGCCTCCAGACATTTAGAGCGTCTCTGGGAGGCCAAGTGATGGTCCTACCAGCCCTTCATCCAAGAGAGCTGAGTGCTGGGTGTCTGTCTACCATAGCTACCATCAGCCTGGTGAGCTCTGCAGCACACCTGATGGGAATGCAGCTGTGACTCAAAAATACATTGGTAAAGAAAAAATCCAGTGCCAGGCCATCTAGACTGGCAGCACCAAGGTGGCTCAATCATGCACCTAGGCCACAAGAGCCATCAAACAAATTAATACCTTGCAGGTCAGATACAGGTTTCCCAGTGAAACTTATACACCAAATCAAGGAGCAAAGCAAATAGTGAGGCTTTGAACTAATTTCAGTAACTTTATCTGGTTAGCATCATAAGTAGCAGCAACAACACAGGTAATATTTCTGAACCACTTTGTTACCACCAGAGGAATGAACACATTACATCTTCCTGATAAATCCCCCCAATCATATATCAACACTCTCATAATCACTTTTTACTCATGAAACTGAAGGGGGAGGGAGGAGAGATACGGTAAGAACAAGGCACTACAGTTTTTCAAGAAATTGAATTTCTAAATATGCAGATCATTTTCCTACCTGCTCCTTCATCTACTCTGTATTGAAATGTTTGACAAGACACATAACTCACTATCAGTGCTACCTTGCTCCACTCAAGCCCAAATCAGATGTCAGAGCTTTAAAAGAAGGAAAAGAGACACTCAAAAAATTTAACTTGGGGTGAGAAAACCACAGTACTAAGCTAAAACTTCTGCAGTCAGCTATGATGCAAACAGAATTTTTTTTTAAGAGCAACTGCAGTAGCTCTGACTGATACAGTATCTCCCCAACATCCTGCCACCACGGCGGTAAGTGGCAGATGTGGCTCTCGCACGCATGACCCTCGCTGATTAATGAACAAAACTGAAGGCTGGGGGAGGCAGGAGATGTAAAAACTCAAGCCAATCTGCTTTTGATCCTGATTTCTGGTGAGTGAATTAGCCCACAGCACGTGCATGAAGAAGGCAGGCATGTCTGCACAGCTGCTGCAAAGAGCAGAGATGCAGGAGCAGGCCTCAGACTTGGGCTGGCTGTCCCAGCTGCTGCTAGGTCAGCAGCAAAGCGTGCACCTCACTTTGCTCAACCAGCCACTCTCCCCCACACCTCCTGCAGCCAGAGGCACCAGCAAGCTGCTGAGTACATCAACAAACAAGCAGTTTGAGCAAGCTGGCTTTAGCTCTGCTGTCAGGACACCAGCAGGGACCCGAGTCCTAACTAAAGAGATCAGATATGTACTGATGGACACTCAGGCAAAGCTGGAGTGATGGGGACACACAAGGGGCTGAGCATCCCCAGCACCTGCTTCTTCTTCATTGAACTTTCTTCCCCCACCTTGGACTGATGACAAGGAAAATCCTTCACTGAGCTCCAAAAGATGAGGCAAGTGATTTGTTTGCTTGAACTTTGGGGTAGCACAGCACTGGGGCTCACTGGCACTGTGAGCTCCCACCCTGCCAGACACAACTGCTCAGCTGCTGCCTGCAGCACGGGAAGCTCCTCTGCAGAAAGCTGAATGGTGCTGGCTCCTGCGTTTGATTTCCAGGATCCAAGCCACAAGGAAAGCTAAAAATATCCCAATTAACCATTCCTTTTCTACACAAGACTTGATGATGGTGCCAGAAGGGTATTATACAACAGCAAACAGGAAGATGTGATCTGCAAATCGAACTAAGAAAAGTGAGAAATCAGGAAAAAATTATTTCTAAAAGAAATCAAACCAAGCTATCCAGGACTGTAAGCTCTGAATTCAAGCATGGACCTCATCACCAAAAAGGTAGAGAAGCTTGTGCTACTTGCAGTTGTGGTGGCTGGCTCTGAGGTGCTTGCAAGGTTTCTGGTGTGACACACAAATGGCATATAATTTTTGTTCTGCATTGATTATACGCAGAGAGCTCGTTCTGGCTATAGCCCATGCAAACTGTCTCCTGGATCAGCTGGCTGCTTAGCATGGTGCATGCCAGGAGTTAAGCAGGAAACTTTTATTCCCTGTAAAACCCATTGCAAAGAGACAGCTACGCTCTGGAGCTAAGGATTTCCTCACATGAAGATTTAGCAGCAGATTTTTTTATCACTGCCCAGTCTTTGCAGCGACATGCAGACTTTAAACATCGTTTGTGGGTAATACTGGAGTACATTACTCACAGCAGTGCACCTGGGAGAACCAGAAATCCTCCCCGTTTGAGCCCGAGCTTTAGCTTTACTGTGGAATTACATTTATCTCTCTGGCACTAGGCTCTCATTAATGGAATTACCAGGCAGGCTGCTTCAGACTTAACACTTGAGCGAGGCGGGCTGGGATGGCTCCGCTCCAGCCTCAGCCCGCAAAGCCGGCACTGTTTCTCTATCCTCCAGTGAGCTGCCGCCCGAACGAGCCCGGCCCCGTGACGAGAGCCAGGGAAACAAAAGGAACAACCCCGAACTGTCCAGGGCAATCAATATCTTTCTAGGAACATCCAGGCTTCTCGCCAGCTTTCCTCCAACCCCGATTTAGCTCTTCTGCAGTGCAGAGGGGGATGGCACGCGCAGGAGCCACCCGGCGGGATGCGGAGCCAGCAAGCGCGGCTGGCACTCGAGCAGACAGGGGGGACAATCCACACAGCTCCCTCTACAAACACCTTAAGCTGAGGGTGTCAGAGCAAACCCACAGCTACAGAGAGCACTCACCCACCTTGAAAATCAGAGCAAGCACTCCAGTCTGAATGCTTGCTTCAGAAATACCCACTGCTGCTTCAAACGGGGAGGTTTGGTAGCAAACCAGCCGAGGTTGCTACCCTCTTGCACATTCTAGAAATCTGCCTTCCACCACACAGCAGCTCTTGCAGTGCCACGCTGAGCAATCTGCAGCGTGGCACGAACCAGCCCCTTAAAGAACCCCTGCAGTGAAATGACAACTGGGATGTCCCAGGCTGCCGAGAGCCGAAGGGGTGCAGCAGTAACCTTCCACAAAGCTGCACTGATGGCTCTGCAGCTTCAGCATCTCTGGGGGCTGTTCTGCACACGGAGCAGCTGTAGGCTTCTTTAGGTGGTATATTCCCAGTCACCTGCAAGGCAACTTCTGTAATCTCAGCGTGGATGGAACACAAGGAGAAAACAGAGGTACACCGAAACCTGAACAATACTTGCCCAGCATTGTTCAGGAGCACAGTCCTGCCAGAGCAAGTGGAAGATAGAAAGGGGAAAGCAAGCACAAAGTTTATTTATTTGCAGAGTATACACATGTCCTTCCAACAGCTTGAGCTGTGGGAGCTGAACTACTCTCCCCTGTAATTAAAATGAAGGTGAGGAAAGCACAGGAATTACTCCAGCAGGACTGTGAATGACTGACAAGGTTTCAGTTTCAAAGTCCACCTTAACACACATTCTTTGGTGGGACTTTAATTCTAAAGAAAAGGAGAAAAGAGGTTTTGCTGTGGGAAAAGCTGCTGTACAACCTTGTTATTAAACCAAACGAGGCACAAATGAGGGGGGGCTGTGGCTGTGTTTGATGAAGCAAGGCTGAAGACAGGCCTCTCTTCCCCTTGCACCTGCATTTGCTCTGCCAGGAGCTCCCAGCAACATGATTCAGAGGCAGACTGCCCCGTGACAGGAAAAACACATATAACACCCAGGCGGTGAAACCTCACATCTGCGAGCACCTATGCAAAACACAGCCTGAAACACATTTTCCAGCTCCACAGAGTCAACTTGATACTTAGCAAAGCCAAGCTGGTGAAACACTGTAATGTGCGTTGAAGGTGAGATTCCTCAGCAGGAGAGACTCTCAAGCATCTCCTTTTTTTTTTCATATCAGAAAAAAAAACCCAAAAAAACAAAACAAAAACAACAACAACAAAAAAAAAACCCAACCAAGAAGCCTGGGGCAAGATTGTGGGGTTCTGCAGCTCAGGGTGATGTAAAAGAGACAGGAGAACATGAGAAAAAAAAATTTACACAAGTGCAATGCTCTCCAGTGTGGCACCCAGGGGAATAGCTACAAAAAATACTTTCTTTTTGAAAAAACCAATAAGGGTAAGGAGCCATCAAAATTATGAGTCAGGCTCCAAGATAAGAAATCACACTGCTGGATGGGTGCGGCTGCCTGCTTGTTTGGTCGCTGTTGGGTTTTTTCTTAAAGATAAACACGTCTTTCAGAACATGTTTGTTGGCCAATCTTCTCTCTGACAAAAAAAATAAAAAAAAAAAAAAAACCAAAAAACAAAAGGAAGCTCACAACCGTGAAAACGATAAATGAGAAACAGGAGGGTTTCCGAAGAGCTCTGAGGTCATGCTTCACAGGCCCTTTAAAGTAAGATGCTACACGTCAAAAAAGAACAAAAGAGGAGTAAATTTAAAATTCCAAGTATTTCAATAAAATATCATTCAGAGAACCTATTAAGCAAATTC
>VWZP01008827.1:266361-332728 GCA_013396995.1 Dicaeum eximium | reverse complement strand
CGCTCTGACCTCCACACGCACCGCCGCCCCACACACACAGCCGTAAGCATCCTGCCCGCCAAACACACAGCCCTTCGCAGCCCCCCACCATTCCCGGTCCCATTGCCATCTCCTTCCCATTCCGATCCCGGTCCCATTCCCATTCCCGCCCCGGTCCCGCTCCAGGTCTCACCGCGGGGCGGATCCTCCTCTCCCGGAGCGCGCCCAGCCCGGCCCGCCGCCGAGCCCCGGCCGTCGCGCTCCCGCGCAGGCGCACTGCGAGCCCCGACCGGGACGTGTAACAGCCGGCGGCGCACGGCGTCTCGCGAGAAGTGAATATCCCTGCGCTGGGTAGGGAAACAAACAGTGCGGGGAATTAGCTCAAATGGTAGAGCGCTCGCTTAGCATGCGAGAGGTAGCGGGATCGATGCCCGCATTCTCCAGCTACTTTTCCTACCCTCGATTTCCAGCCTGCCGCCTGCTTCCTTTCCACACCACTACTGGTTTTGTCCTTTTAAATTCCTTATATTCTTTGTTTGCTTCCTTGACGTTCTTAAGGACCACAGAATATGCCGAGTTGGAATGGACCCCCAATGATCATCGAGTCCAACTCTCGGCCCTGCACAGGACGCCACAAGAGTCGCACCCTGTGCCCGGGAGCAATGTCCAAACACTTCCTGAACTCTGTCAGGCTTGGTGCTGTGACCACTTACCTGGGGAGCCTTTCCAGTGCCCAGCCACCCTCTGGGTGAAGAACCTTTTTCTAAAGCCCAACCCAAACCTCCTCTGACTCAGCTTCAGGCCGTTCCCTTGGGCCTGTCACTGTCACCACAGAGCAGAGATCAGCGCCTGCCCCTCCTCTTCCCCTCAGGAGGAAGCTGTAACTGCAGTGAGGTCTCCCTTCAGTCTCCTCCAGGCTCAGCAGAGCGAGTGACCCCAGCTGCTCCCAGTAAGGCTCCACAGATAGGTTTGCCTATCCCAGAACACTTGTCTGTGTATTCCTGGCACTGCAAGAGGGTCTTTTGTTTCCTTATTGAGCATTGGACAAGGCCACAACAGTGAGCAGCACCCACTGCATCCAGTTCTTGCCACTGGCCCCAGCCCTCCCTTTCTCATCCTGCCCAAGAGCAGGAAAGCATTTAGAGATCCCTTCACCTGGACACCTCTGGTAGAGCCAAAACACTTGTTTGCCTTCTGTAAATTTAAGAAGGAATCAAAACACCTAAAGGAGGCATTGATGTAGGTGCCACTTATTTAAAAAATGAGGTCAAGATTTGCTCCCTGAATTTATCCAGGTGCAAAGTTCAACTAAGTGCTTCACATTCTGCTCCTATTCTACTGCAACAAGCCACAAGGAATAACCAAAAGCTTTAATAAAAAGAGAAGCAGTTTTTAAACACTGATGGTGTATCATGGAAAAAAACAACCTCACAGGGTTACACTCAGCTGGTATTTCCATCCCTGCCACAAACTGAACTGGGCATCAATGGAGGGAAACGATTCTGAGCACTTTCCTCAGTTACATGCACAAGGAAATTACTTTTCTGGCAAATTTCAATGACAAAGAATGAAATTCAGCTTTCAAGCTGCTCACATGCCCCAGCCTATACCTGAGGAGACTGCAAAATATCCCACCCCCAAACCTTTGCAGCAAATTAATTCTGATAATCCAAGGAAGAACTGGATTAAAGAGAGGATGCAGTGGGTTTTTTATGGCACAAGTCTTATGGGAAGCAGCTGAGGGAACTGGAGTTGTTTAGCCTGGGGAAAAGGAAGCTCAGGAGACCCCATCACTTCTACAACTACCTGAAAGGAATTTTAGTGAGGTGACGGTGTCTCTTCTCACAGGTGACAAGTTAGAGGATGAGTGGAAATGGCCTCAAATTGTGTCATGGGAGGTTTAGATTGGATATTAGGAAAAAAATTATTCTCTGAAAGGATGGTCAGGCATTGGAACAGGCTGCCTGGGTTAGTGTTGGAATCACCATGGAAGTGTTCAAAAGGCATGTGGATGTGGCACTCTGGGCTATGGTTTAGTGATGAACACAGTGATGCTGGGTTAGTGGATGTACATGACCCTTTTGAGATCTTTTCCAAATCCCACGACTCTAGGATACAAAGTGATTTTTTGGGGGGGGGGGGCACAAATACCCACGAATTCTCATGGGTACTCTCATGGATACTAGGGAGAGATGCCTCTACTGGCAGAGGACATCTGCTATTCCTTTCTGCAAAAAGGCAATGGTAACATGCAAACTGAAGTCTGAAAAACAGATGAGTGTATGGTTTGTTGGGGTTCTTTCAGCTTCAAGATTTCATTCTTGCCTTTTAAAGCTGATTTAAACTCATACTTCTGAGTCCTGTACAAACTCATGAAATAACCAGCTGTCCATACAGTGGCCTTCAAATTTTCAGCAAATCATTCACGTCTTCCTGTGCAGCAGGATTTAACAGGAAAGTGAAATCCATTGCAGTCTCCTATTTCATCAGCTGCTACACAGCTGGCATGAAGAGATTGTGTTGTGAAATACACCTGTGTTTCTGGTCTGGGCCTCTCATTTTCCCCTCTAGCTGTGGCCCCATCTCAGCCCTCAACCCCCGCAATGTCATGGTGACCAAGGGCAACCTCGGGATGAGGGAAAACCAGAGGACCAGAAGCCTGGTCAAACTGATGCTGCATCGCCCTCTGCAGACGGGCAGGCAAACACTGCCGCCGGCACAAGAGGCAGAAGATGAACAAGAAAAGCAGGGATGTCAGAAAAATTCCTTTGACAGTGCTTTTTCTGCAGGTGTGTTGGTTGATGAACATATCTGGAAATCTCCATTTTCTTGGACTCACTTTTCTTGGTCCATTTTCGCTGTGCCCACTGTGAAAGACTGTATCCACAGGGATAAAATATTACACATACACTCACAGCACTATTTCATTGTAATGCTCTCCACTCCCTCAAAAAACAAAACCAGTGCAAAATGGAAACAACAGCTTTTCTTTTACAAGAACAAGGCAACCACATCAGAACAGCAAGAATTTCCTCCTTAATGGTTTTCTTGTGGGAATCTATAATGAGCTGCCACAGTATGGAACATCCATATGTGTGTGCACACGCAATGCAAGTCAGGGTGAGCAATTGCCTTTATTGGCTGAAAAACACAAACCTTGCTCAGCCACCTCACTAACAGCTTGCTACCAGCACCTGTTTATTGACCTACTTTTATTTTTTTTTTTTTTTAGCTCCTGAGCCATCAGTTAAGCCACAGTGTCAGGTTCTCCACTCTAGCTCCACAGATATTTTGCTCCCCAGTGCTTAACAAGCCCATAGACTCTTCAGGAATGACCCAAGTTTCGCATTTCCTCACCACACAAAGCCTTACTTCAAGTTCTCACACAAGCTCAAGGAACAAATGGCTTCCAGCAATGGATCAAGTAGGATATAAACAAATCACTCACTGCAACAAATGGAGCTGGGCACATGCTTACAACTCACTGTTTTGATCTCCACAGCTGAATTTATGGAATGAATTTTCTGGTAGGCATCACATAGTCAAGTTAGAAAAAGATCTGTCAGTACTCCTACAAGTTTATTGTCTTTAATTACCATTAAGTATATGCACAGAGGCATCATAAGAACAAACAGAACAGGAAACTGCTAGGAGGGGAAAAGGCAGAGTTTTCAGTTTACACTAATGGCCTTAATTTAAGTATTCTTTTGTAAGTTTACTCGAGGATTATGTGAATAAATTTAGTTTTAAAATAAAGTCCTCTTAAATGCAGAGACACATCTCAACTTCCTCAGATCCCGGGGCACAAGACGTGCACTTCATGCTTTCGTGCCAGCTGTACCCAAAGGCAGCAGGGGCAAGATGGGCATCGCCGTGCTCTCCCTCCCTGCTACAAAGACCAAAAGAGGGAGAGGATCTAAAAAAAGGGGGAGATAAATTTGAATGAACTCAGAAAGGATAATGGGAAACTGTGACAAAGATGGGAACACAGGGCAGATGTCACTGCCAGACTCCTCAAGACATCTTTAGGGAATCAGCCTGAGCCTGTACAAATAACCAAATGGACATGCCTTCCATGTCAGGAGTCTTCCACTGCTTCTGTGGCAAGACATACACAGGTATTTCTCACTGGTGTTTGCTGTTGGATTTCTGAGCCCCATTTTATATAATTTCCTCTGGATCTGTGTGTATCTTGATGAGCAGGATGGCCTGGTCCTGCTTGCTGGGGAAAGGGCAGTAGATTTTTCCAGAAATGCCTTTTGTTGTCCCTATGGTGAGGGCAGCCAAAGGGTTGACAGGGAGACAGAAACACGTAACCATTTGGCATGGCTATTTGCCCTATAAATCTAATATTTCACCAACACAGCCCAAAATGTATTGGGTGCTTTGCCCAGGGCAGGAGGTCTACAGAAGGTCCACATGACACAAACCTCTCTGAAATCTCTACCAAACACTAGACTTTGTCCTTTAGAGACTCCTGATAAGTGCAGCAAAGCGGGAATCAAGAGCAGAGAGATGCCAGCAGTGGCTGGGTAGGAAATGACGCCTTTGCTTTTGGGCTGAATGACAGGCATCTGACTTCAAATTGCCTGGTTGACTGGGGGATCTGCCAGCATAAACTTTCTTCCTAATGCTAGTGGTCTTCCTGAAAGCATTGTGCCAAGCAAGAAGGGCAGAGACATCCTTCACCAGCCACAGCATCCCCTCCATTTGCCTGCCAGGGAGCTCTGATCATCCCCAAGCTCTTGCCTGTGCTTCAGCAAGTTTCAGGTCAGACCTAGAAGCACAAGGACGGTTCTAGCAAATTCTTTGTTTGGATGACCCTGTTTTCATGAGAGGGAAATAGGGAAGAGGTGAATTCTCTGGCTTTCCACTCTCTTCTGGGCACTGAGGAAGAGAAGAGCTCTCCTGGTGATTGGTTCCCATCTCCTCCAGGAGAAGGATAATAAAAGCTGGAGGGAAAGCCTCTAGTGCTTCTCCTGTGGCTCAACAAAGGCTCTGTTTCCCAGGCTATCATTCCACCATCATCTCTGTCAGCATCTGCAGCCACAAGAGGGAAAAACAAATCTGTCCTTCTGCTACAGGGTCATTTGCAGGCTATTGAACTATTAATTCATCTTCACACCATGGAGAATGGGGGAAGAAGGCAGGTTACTTCACAACTATTGTGCAATGCAGCTTGAGTGATGGCAGGGTTTTCCTCGAGGAGAAGAGCCTGTGGGAATTTGGGAGGAGGAGGTGTAGGAGTGAGGTCCATGCTCGCTGCTGAGGGACAGTTTTAGGGAGACACAGCCAGGGCTGTGCCCAAGGGACCCTTCCAGGCAGTGTGAGCATTCAGCTTGTGCAGAAGCAGGGGGCTGCCTGTGCCCCTGCTGGGAAGGGGGGTGCAGAACCCCCAGGTAAGGTGACAGGTAGGCAGTAATGTGCTCAGCATCACTCCTAGGCCCGGCAGGACAGGCTTGCCTGGAGAATGGAGAAACTACGCAAACTCCATCGTCTCTACTCACGCTTCAACAATACGGTGGCCTAATTTTCAGATGGATCCTTCAGAGACAACTACTCCCTAGCTCTGGGCTAAACCACGGCGAGTGGCCACATGATCTGGTGCGAGAAGTTAAAGCTGCCTCTGTCACCATCAAGGGCTTTTTGCAACATTTGCTTCGTCACAAACCAGACACAGCCCTGCTCCGCAAGGCCCTGAAGAGCTGCCACGGGAGGAAAAAAGCCGTCAGAGCCCCAAAGTGCTTCCCTCCCTCTAGCAGGCACCATGTGTACGACAGCAGAGGTTGCGTGGTAACGGCAGCAGGAAGGCGCCAGCTCTGCCCCTCGCTCCGCACAGAACCGGCCGCAGCAAGGTACGTATCAGCGGCAAAACCAGGCTCCGAAACTCCCGAAACTTTCCCTCCTGCTTTTCGGGGAGCAGCACGGAACCATTTTAAAGCCGTGCTTTGTAGGGAACAGCTGGTTGTGCTTAGTTGAACTGTTGTGTGAGCCACGGTTATGGGAAGAGGGTGTTAGTAGGAAGAAAAAACTGGGGGAGATGCTGAGATTTTGGGTGAGGGAGGGAGGCAAGTCGGGGTGTTGCCTAGTACCTCTCGGCACTTCAGAATCTTTCTTTGTTCCGTCTTGTGAAAATCTGAATGAGCTTTTATCGGGGCTAAAACTACCGGGAAACAATAGGGAGGGAGACAGGGAGTAGCCGGCAGGCGGAGGAGGAAGCGAGCCAAGGGATGACGAATGCCTTCCAGCCCTGACCAAGCGCTGCCACCCTCGCCCCAGCTCGGGACGGGTGTGCGGGACAGCCCTGGTCACTGGGGTCAGTGGGGGCAGTGGCACGGGGACAGCTCGGGAGGGCAACGGGCCTGGCGGCAGCACAAGCCCGAGGCGCCCATCCTCCACTGCTGTCACAGCTTCGTTCCAAAGAGCTCCGAGAGAGGCCTTTGTGCCAGCGAGGTGCAGCTCTCTGCCCTACGTGTTGCGCTAATGAGGGACGCGGATACGAGAGAAGATGTGTCGTGGATAGGACTGGTGACAGGGATGGGCAGCAGGCCCTCAAGCCAGGGAGACCACTGAGGATATTTTTGTTGTTTCCTGTTCAAACAATTCCTAGTTCTGAGCTCCCCGGGGAAGTCCTGTCTCCCCTAGCCGAGACCTTGCCGTGGTGCCTCTGCCCTGGCTGACCTTGCATGCATTCCCACCTTGCTCCAGGTCCCGGCACACAGCAGAGGCTGTTCCCCAGCCGGCTGGTACACTACCTCATTTTATGTTTCATACTCCCACCCTTTGTGCATCCCCTCGTTGTAGGGATTTCTCCTTCTCCTGTCTTGTTTCCTGTGTATCCCAGTGCTCCTGCTCGGGGGGAGAGCAGCAGGGAGATCAGGGTGGATGGGGGGAAAAAGGGCAACAGGACATAGGAATAAAAGGAAAGGGAGGAAAAGAGGATGAAAACAGAGAAGTTGGTGAGAAGATGAAAAAGAGGGAAGACACACTAAGAGGAGAGTTAACAGAAAAAAAGAGGGCAGAAAAAGCAACAAGAGAATAGTGAAAGAAGGGAGATNAGAAAAGAGGGGAAAGGGGGAAAGGTCAGAAAAGAGGGGGAGAGAAGCAGAGAGAAGTCAGGAAAAATTAAGCAAGGGAAAGACAAGTGGAAAAGAGAGGGGAAAGGGCGTTAAGTGTCAGAGTAGGCAGGAAAAAAGGGAGAGGGGGAAAAACGGAGGGAAAAGAGGAAGAAAAAGGGAGAGAAAGAGGAAAAGGGGGAAGAAAGGGAAAAAGGGGAGGCAAGGGAAAAAGGGGAGGAGGGACGGATCCTGCTCCTCCCCGCGGCGATACGAGGCGGAGCCGGGCCGGAGCAGGCGGCAGCTGCGCGGTGGCGGCGCGGCGGTAGGAGCTGGGAGCCGGGCCGGGCCGGGGCGGAGGGAGGAGCGGAGGAAGAAAGGCTGGGAGGGAAAAGCGCTGCCTGCGGTGAGGCAGGCGGTGCGGAAGGCGGCGGGGCGGTGAGCACCGGGGCGGGGGGACCGGGCAAGGGCGGCAGCGGTGGCGGCAGAGCCTCGGGATAGGGCCGGGCCGCTGCCCGGGACCCCGAACGGGATCCCCCCTCCGGCTCGCAGGAAGGTGCAGAACTCGGGGCTGGGGGGAGAATCCTTTCTCGATCTGGGCGGGGGAGGGCTGTGACAGTCCGGCTGCCACTGTCCTCTCGCGTGTCGCCGCTGGCTCCCATCCCCGTCATCCTGCGACACGTGGGGCTGTGGTGCGATCCCGCGGAGGCCGTGGGCCGGGATTCCCGGCAGCGCTCGCGTTGGGAAAGGAAGGGAAGGGCAGAGGCCGAGCACGTCGGTGAGCTCACGATGCCGCCGGCGCCGTGTCCCGGTCCCGCCGCGGTTGCCGAGCGCCGCCCCTCCCCACGTGGGTGCCGGGTTTGTTGTGGGCGCGACCCGACGGGAGCGCTCGTACCGGGCTGGCCTCCCTGAAAAGCGATGTTACGGCGGCGGGAGGGGACTGGGATGAGGGAAGACGGTGGCTGACTGCAGCTCACATTCCAATGAGATAGCTCAGGGATTATTTCTTTTTCGTGCCCCAGAGTCTGAGTCATGCTGGCCAAAGCAGGAGACCAGGGCTGCATTTTGTCACCAACTACAGCGCTGCCTTTAACCCCATCTCTTGTAGACTAAACCTAGAGCTCAGCCACTGGCCTTGGCATGTTTTTGTGCACGTTTATCTGGAGCCCTTCTGCACAGGGCTGTGTTTACATCACTTCAGAAATGCAGTTTGACTGCAGAACAACAACAACAACAAAAAAATCTGCTTACCAGCTTCTCTCTACTTGGATTTGCCCGACCAGAGTGATCTTTCAAAACTTGGATATCAAATTGTGGAGGAACACTTATCCCATCCATGCAAGTTCCACTTCTCACATACAGACACATATCCAGCAGGATTTTTAATTTGAGTCCAGGAAGTTCTCATGCTCATCTTCCTCGTTCACCCAAATTATCTCAAAAATACCCCAATTTTAAGTACAGCTTGAGAACCACAATGGGTCAGGTGTGCCACGCTGGTGGAACTTGGTGTCTGTGTGGCTCAGCAGTGCAATAGTGAGTAGCACTAGTGCCCCTATAAAGCTCCTTCTGGTTAAGCTCCTGTGGAGGTGGAAGGGGAATGTCTTATTCTCACACAAGCAGCCTCCAGATAACAGGCTTTTGCCATATCTCTTCAGGATTCCTGTGCTTTTTTCCTCTCAGAGGAGGGCCTTCCCAAGTCCCAGACAAAACCATTCCAAGTCTCCTGGCCTTATACTGGTGTTTGCAGGTTTTGGAAAATTGTAATCTGTCCCCCTTCCACAGTATGATTCATGGCTGAGAGCTGAGAGGACTGAAGAACATTGTTGCTTCTCAGTCAATTTTTTAAAAAGGTGGTTTTATTTTGTTTTGATTTTCAGGTGTTATCTCAACTGTCAAAATGGAGCTTGATATCCAGTGTGAAGAGATGAGCCCATCTAGATGGGCTGAACTTCTGACCACAATGAAATCCTGCAAAACCATCAGGTAGTAACTAGTTGTATATCCTCTCTTTTGAGTAAGAACTGTTGCACTTCTCTCCTGTGCTTTTCATCTTCAGAACTGTTTGACCTGGGACAAATTGCACAGTAACAGGAATGAGTCTACCTATTTTTATCCAGAAAGTTAATTTAAAGGGGGGATAAACCCCCACCCTCTTGCAAAGCTTTTTCAACTACATATAAATATCCTTTGGTATGAAGTAATGTTGTCCTGTTTCTTGGTGTACCATAGACTCAGATAGGTAATGTAATTTAAATATTTGACCACCATTTTGGTTATTCTGCCTTTGTCTCTCAAGAGAGGGAAGACATCTCTCTGTGCTTATTAGGTTGCACACTCTTTGTGTTGTAGGCTTGATGCTGTCAAGTGATTTTGGCTTCAGTAGTCAGGTACAAGCCGTGTGCCATCAGCTTTTAATTTTTCCCCTGACCTTCAGAAGTACCAGCCTTGTTTGTTGAACAAACAATGAGAGGGAACCATCTCCTGGGGTGTGAGGTGTAGGACAGGGCCCAGAAGAGTTGCTACTGCAATCTTTCCCCTCTGCTGTTTGGGAATTTACACTTCATGGGATGGCATCATCCTGCTGGGGCTGGAGAAGATGGGCCACTTCATGTCAGCAGTGCCTCAGAGAGCATCAGACCTGGTGAGGGCAACTTCCTTTTGTTTTGCAAAGGAGCCTTTTGCAGGCAAAGCTTCATGGGCCTGGCCTTGACTTCTCAAAGCCTGCCTTGGGTGGCAGAAGGCAGTGGGATGATTGTCTCCTGGGCAGAGGTTGGGCTGGTCCAGAGGCAGTGGATAAGGGTGACTGCTGCAGGGATTGTTTCATCAGTGTTGAACATGATCCCATGGAAGTCATGTCTTCCTGACATGAGGGAAAGGGAAGGAGAACCCTCATAGACAGAGCCTCAGTTTTCATACTGTTGTCTAAGGAAAAATGGCCAGGCAACTTTTGGCACTCCTGGCTGTGGCTGTGCCTGGGCCTGTACAGTTCTTAATGACACCTTCTTTTGGCTCTGTGTCTTTTCTGCCTCTGTCTACACCTCCCTGGCTGTCCTGTGCTCCTGATCCTTTCCTTGGCTCTCCTTTCAATTAAATTCATCCCCATCAATTTAGCAGCATCTAGAAGAAAGCTGGTGTCCAGTGGGAGAGGCTGCTGCCAAGCTGCAAACTCAGGGTTTGTGTGCTGAGATTGCTGCTGGAGGGAGATGGTGCAAACCAGCATGACTCACCTGCAAGACACCAACCTGCTGCTGAGTGTCTCTGGGGCTGGCTGCAGAGCCAGCTGGGCTGTTCTCAGTGCAGAACCAGTCTGACAGCCTCTAAGCTGGCAGGTGGTTTGTCACTGTCACTGTTTAAGTGGAGGTGCTTTCTCCAGCTGTAGGGGGATGATGTGTGCCCTCTTCTGTGCAGCACAGAGGAGGAGCAAGGCTTGGGAAGCTGCCATCCAGCCCATCCTGTGTGCAGCCCAGAGCACACCTTGGTTTGGGCCATGCAACAGCCAGCAGGTCCTGCACATCCCAGGAGGCATCCCAGGACCCACATGAACATTGCCCACTCTGCTTTCATGAGCAGTGCTCCAGCCAGGGAGAGCAGAGCAACTCTGAGGACTAAAGTGCTCCTTCTGTCCTTGTGTTTCAGGTTGGATGACTGCAATCTGTCCAGCAGTAACTGCGAGGATCTCTCTTCCATCATCAATACAAATCCATCCCTCACAGAGCTGAAGCTGAACAACAACGAGCTGGGAGATGCAGGTGTTGAATACCTGTGTAAAGGGTTGCTGACGCCAAGCTGCAGCCTACAGAAGTTATGGTAAAGCCCCACTGATTGTCTTGCTCTATCATGCCATCACAAATGAGTGTTTTGAGGTCTCTTAAAGAATCACTGGCAAAGGCAGGTTTAATAGAAAAGTGAAAGCACAACAATTTCTTGACAAGGTTCGCTCTACTACGTACTAGATGGTTAAAGCACATAGAGAAAAAGCAAACAGAAATCTAGAGACAATAACCAATGTCAGCCGAAGAATTATCTACATGGAGGCTGGGAGAAGAGGGAAGGGTCAGGGCAGGAAAGGGTGAATAAAGACAGTCCTTTTGAATTCCAGGGTTCAGAATCCTTGCTAAATAAGTCCTGGACTGCACCAACACTTCAGGCCTAAAAGTTTTAACAGCACTTACACTTAACAGCACTTGATTAATAGCTTGGGTTAAACAATTTAACAAAGGTTCATTAGAATTTACTATAATGCAACAGTAACTCACAGGCCTAATTTATATACCTAAAGCACTTAATAATCTAGGACAGCAACAGTCACAGCCCATTTGCTATAGCATATTCCCACTCACAAGCACACAAACATAAAGGAGTATGTACAAGGTGCTCACCTGTGGAAAATTACCCTCAAATCCAGTGAAGGACTCACATCAGATGCCTTTGAGGTTGAGCCTCATGGAGTAGGAGTGCCAGCCCAGGATCCGTCATCATTCAGTGATCCTCAGAATGCAGCAAACTGGAGAGTTCCCTGGCTCTGAGAGGCATTTTATAGAGGCACCCCATCACATTGCAGCATTAGTGGGCTTCCCTCAGCAGCCCTGGTGCAGGAGCTTTAGTCAGAGCTAGTGCCTGCTGCCTCTGCTCCTCAGAAGCCTCAAAGAGATGCTTTCTCTGTCCAGCATCTCTTCTGTAGGGTGCAGGAGTCTTCCAGCTCCCAAGGGGAATCTGGGATCCTCAGGACACTACCTTGTAAAAATAATTTTCCTTTTAGATCAGATATTAAAGTCCCTGTAATGAGGACTTAGGCAAATAGAAAGAAAGTTGACTGTGAAGCTGATAAACTGCAGCTCTCTGATGGGCCCTTCAAGAAGTAACTGTGGTACTCTGTAGTGGAAGACTTAAGTAATTTTTAAGAGAGTTTGCCCTAGGCTTCAGACTTCTCCACATGCTCAAGTAACAGCTTTGATTAGAGTTTCTCAGTTCTGTAGAAATAAAATTGTCCATTTTTGGGGTTCTGATAAGGTGCCTTAAATAAAAGAGAAACCAAATAAAAAGGAAATAAAAGGCAGAGGAATATAAAGAAGAATGAATAAGAGGAAATAAAAGAGCAACCAAACCCAAGTCAAACCTCCCTGCACAACACCTCTCCATTGCTCCAAAGTCTTATCCAATAACTCTATAAACACCCCATAGCAATACTAGCACTGTTCCTATGCTACTTCTCCAAGCCTGAGTGTTGAAGGATCAACTTCACAGATCTTTCTTGTACTATACCATTAAACTAAATTATAACCATGGTTGGATGAGATTTTAACTTCTACCTACTCTGGATCACATTTCTAGAGAGGGCCAGAAATTGCAAGATGTCTTGCCTTTATCTCTGGGGTCAGCCTCCTGATATTTAAACTACTTCTAGAAATCATTTCTGGGGCTTCCTGTAGGGTGAATCCTTACTCTGCTGGAGATGCTGTATGAGTGCTTACACTGAAGGAAGCATGTGAGCTATTGTTGCACAGGTTGGTAATTGATAAAATATTATGGCACACCTAAAATAATGGTACTAACCTGGACAAACGACTTCCTAGAGGGTTATGCACCATCAGAGTTGTGGTGTCCTTTCCAAGCTCCAGCCTCAGCAGATAAACCTCTCTGAGAAGAGCCCCTGTAATTCTAGGAGTGCATTTCCCTCACCCCTGTTGCCTCTCTCCTGCAGGCTGCAAAACTGCAATCTGACAAGTGCCAGCTGTGAGACCCTGCGCTCTGTCCTCAGTGCCCAGCCCTCCCTGACAGAGCTGCATGTGGGGGACAACAGGCTGGGAACTGCTGGCGTGAAGGTGCTGTGCCAGGGGATGATGAACCCCAGCTGTAAGCTGCAGAAGCTGCAGTAAGTACTCACTGGGCTTTTTTGGTCATCAGACGAGCCATGCTTACTTTTCATTTGACACAAGCAGGAGTTTTGTTGCTAGGTGTGGATTTGTTCTTGTTTTACCTGAAATTGTCATGTTTATTCATGCTGATGGCTCTTGTGGGTTTGGAAGTCAGATGTCTGTTCCCGTAGGCTTTGTTTAGCCCTCTTGGCAGTGGTGGCTGTAAATGCAAGACCTCTCAGATGCCCAGGAAACATCAGATTCTGCTGCCCTTGGTCCTTGTTTCATGACTGAGTGGGACCTGGGTGTATTTGCAGCCCCCAGCTCCCCCTAGGCAGGACCAGAGTTGAGGTTCATGATGATGCTGCAGTGCAGAGCTCAGCCCTGTGCTCCAAGCTGCCAGTACACTGGTTTAATGGAGATCTAGTGTAAAAACTGGTCTTGCTGAGGTCCCCTGGGATCTAGTTTAAGAATTAATGATTCCTAAAATGAGCAGAGAGATGCTGTTAAAAACTTAGAGTTATCTCTGGTTTTATGCATTGCCTGATCTCAACTCACATTGGCATGTTTTCTGCCCTGGCTAACACACACCAGGCTCAGCTGATTCTTGTGGTAGCAGGATGTGTAAGGAGGGCTGTTTTTTTGCCTGGACTTCTTTTCTTCTTGCAGGCTGGAGTACTGTGAACTCACAGCTGATATTGTGGAAGCTCTCAATGCTGCTCTGCAAAGCAAGCCCACCCTGAAGGAGCTCAGCCTGAGCAACAACACGCTGGGAGATACAGCTGTAAAGCAGCTGTGCCGGGGCCTGGTGGAGGCAAGCTGCAACCTAGAGCTACTACAGTAAGGAAGAGCTGGTCATCTCTAATGGCACCTAGTGCTGCTGCTAGTCATACCATCCATAAGACAGGAAAAATTGTTGTCAGGAATGTTTGAAATGTAGGCCAGATTTTTTGCTGGCTCAGATTTATATAACTGGAAACTGCACACAGATGTCTGGGGCTTTCAGTTTTGGAGTTTTTGGCACCCCAGTTTAAACCACCACTTAGTAAGGGAGGCTGCTCACCTGTGTCTCAGAGCAGAGGAACAATCACCCTCAGTGGCTCTAGTTCTTAAACTGGAATTACCAGCCTGTTGAGTATACTTATTCAGAGCTCTTTTTTTGCTACAAAACAAAGGTGCTGGGTTTGGCCTCATTTCTGTGGTAAAGCCTGTGAAGGGCTTTCTGGGAAAAGCACAATTCATTTTATCTTGCTCCTGAGGTTCAGCAAGGGTTGGCTCAGCAGGGACTCACTGTGTGATGCTGCCAAAAGTTCCTCTTAAAAAGGATAACTGATAAAAAGGGGAAGTTTGGCAAGAACGATCCTTGTGTTAATGCATATGAATGCCTGGGTCAAAGTGCCCCTGCAGCCTCATGAAAAGCAGGAGCAGTGTGTTGCCTCACCAAGCGTGCCGTCTTGGACACTTGTGTCTTCTCTGAACCTTGCAGGATGTAGCAGTGCCTGGCTGAGCTGCACTGGTTTGCAGCAAGGAACCAGCCCATAGACCCTTCTCAGTCTGAACTGGGGTATTGGGGTGTGTCTAGCACAGTGGGTCTGGAGCAGCAACTCCAGCTGTGTTTTTTCCTGCAGCCTGGAGAACTGTGGCATAACCAGCGACAGCTGTATGGACATTAGTGCTGTTCTCAGGAACAAGTCATCTCTGATGGATCTTTCTGTGGGGGACAACAAGATCGGGGACTCCGGTCTGGCTCTGCTGTGCCAGGGACTGATGCATCCTAGCTGCAAAATCCAGAAACTGTGGTAAGGGTGGGCAGAGGTTTCTTACATTCTTTCTGCAGCCTCTGAGGTGTTCAGGTTGTGCTGCTGGTTTGCTCCTAAGTGTAAATTTCTTATTTACCCTTTATGGTCAAAAAAGTGTCTCAGCTGCAAATGGGTTAATTCCCAAAAACTGGGCGGAGAACACCATGAACAAGTAGGGCCACACTGAAATTGCTTGGATCACATTCTGGGGAGAGGGTGAATGCAACTTAATGGTGGTATTGTCTTGGTTTCCAGTTGAGTTATGTGTCTACAAGAATTGCATATTTCTGCTTCTTTTTTTGTGTGTCACAAGCAGAGCTTTTGATGCAGCAAGTGGAAAGTAAGGAAAGGAGGAAGCTGTGTGGTACGATGTATGAAAGGACACAAGAAAATGAGACGATGTAACCAGAAATTCAGAATACTAAAACAGGACTCTGTTTTCTAATCTAAGTCATTCTTGGGACAAAATAACATTTTGTTCTTCCCTGCAGGTTATGGGATTGTGATCTCACAAGTGCTAGCTGTAAAGATCTCTCCAGACTCATCAGTACAAAGGAGACCCTCACAGAGATCAGTCTGATAGACAATAACCTGAGAGATTCGGGGATGGAAATGCTGTGCCAGGCACTCAAGGATCCCAGATCTAAACTTCAGGAGCTATGGTGAGCTGCTGCCAAGTTTCACATACCTACTGCCTTCTTTGGAGGCCTCACTGAAAAAGATGTAAGTGAAGGAATGCCCACCCAGATAGATCCTCAGTTGCAATGGGTCCATAAGCAACTCCTGCTGGTTGTTACTGAAAGGATTTATAGAGTTAAAAAGGGCTTTTCTAGACTTAAAATACTTTAAAAGGATTTGTATTTCTAAACTCATAGACACTTTGAAGATGTGCCCCATCACAGATATCCCATTATAAGCAAAAGGACACCAAGCATCACTTGCAGAGCTTCTAATTAATTGTTTTATCATGCAACAAATGGCAGTTAAGAGACTTTTGAAGTTTGAAAGGCCTGATGGAATAGCAAAATGAGTGCTGTGATCAGATATCTCAGGTTCTCGACTGGAGCTAAACTCTCTCACTGAAAAGACAAAGTTCTAGTGACATTCAACATTTCTCATCATCCTGTCCTGTTGACTGTGTTACCTTTTAGGCTGGGATGGTTTGGTGGCTGGGAGAGGAAATTTGTTCTGTCACTTAGAACTTGAATTTTCCTACATTGCAGATTCAGCTCCTGCCCCAGCTGGGTTCTTCCCCTACCCTGGTGGCCTGGAAGTCAATGGGGTGCTTCAGGAGTGCACAGTGGAGCCAACAGTGACTGTTAGAGCAGCACAGTTCATCCTTCTTTGTTCCTGTGCCTTTTGGGCAGGTGCCTTTCCTAGGTGCACATTCCAAGACAGACATCCCACATAAAGAGTGGGAAGGGTGCTGCCTAGAAAGGACTGAGCAGACAGGCACTGAGAGTACAGTGATTGCAGGAAAGCTCTGGTTCCTCTGTTCCCACTGTCTGGGCTCCTGTTAAGTAAATGTAAAGAAGCAAACAGTGCCTGGTAGTCTCTAGGTGTCCCACCTAGATCTCATCTCACTTTTACCTTGCAGGGTTAGGGAGTGTGGGCTCACTACTGCTTGCTGCAAGGCTGTCAGCTCTGCTCTCAGCACCAACAAGCACCTGAAAGTACTGCACATAGGCGAGAACAAGCTGGGAGATGCAGGTGTGGAGCTCCTGTGTGAAGGGCTGATGCACCCCAACTGCAACATCCAGTCCCTATGGTAAGGTGCACTCTCAAAAGTCATCTTCTCTCTTGCTGTCTGAATTCACTCTTTGACTTCTACTTCCATGGTCTTTATGGGTGTCAGCACAAGTGCTGGTCCAGCCTCACTAGAAGAAGCAGCCCTGGGGTGGGATTTGCCTTCCCCATGAGCCTCTTCCCTTCCCAGCTGGGCCCAGCTGTGGACTGTGTGATGCTCAGGGCCCCGTGCTTTTTCTGTCCATGCCACTGGACAGAAGCTGGAGTTGTGCTCTGATGCCTAAATTCACAGTGAGTGAGTGGAGTAGATGCGTCATGGGAGACATCAGTAAGACTTGCAAGTCTGTCCCAGAAAGAGATGTCTTTTGACCACTTTAAGCTACTTGGTCATCAACTGAGAGGCCTCAGTTGCCCTCTTTAGAGAGGTGGTTGCAAGTCTCAAGTATAGTAATAAGAGATGATGATGCATGATGGTGAAATTTGGTATAGCTTCAATGGGTTTCTTCTACACCCATAGTCACACACTTATGCTTTGGGGTGTTCAGTCACCATGAGGGCAGCTGTCTCTGTGGCGAGACCACAGGCCAGCCCCTGCTGATGTCTTGGAGATACCACCTTCACCAGGATCTCTGCTCCATGCTGGGGATGGCAGGGTTTCCTGGAGCCAGGGCTCACTGTGCTGGGCTCTCCCTCCTCTCCCTGCAGGCTGGGTAACTGTGACCTGACAGCAGGCTGCTGTGCCACCCTCGCCACCGCCATGGCCACCAAGCAGTGCCTCACTGAGCTGGACCTGAGCTACAACCCTTTGGAAGATGAAGGCATCAGGAAGATCTGTGAAGCCTTGAGGAAGCCCAGCTGCAACGTGCAGCAGTTAATGTGAGAGATGGTGGTAGCCCTGGCAGGGGTGGCAGTCTGGTGCTGGTGAGGGACTAAGGGGGTCCTGGGCTGTAAAGCCAATTTCTAGCTGCTCTCAAAGCTACATGGGGCCCTTCCTGGCATATGACCTTCCCATACTGGCCAGTTGTGCATCTTTCTCTTCCCTTAACAGGAGGATGCTCACTAAATCTCGCTTGCTTTCTTGTTTTGGTGTAGTTTGTACGACATTTTGTGGAGTTCCGAAGTGGATGATGAACTGAGAGCCTTGGAAGAGTCCAAGCCTGAAGTGAAGATCATTTCATGAGTGGGGACTGCCTGCAGAACAACGTCAAAGCAATGTCCTCTTCTTAATCTGAACTTCTCATACGTAAAACTAATTAACTTAATAGGGAATTTTCTTGTATCAAAATCATTTGTGGATTCCCTGAGTGGGTGTCTGGGGAGCTGCTCGACCTTCTCTGCGTCTCTGGATGTACTAACTCTGAGACTCATGAAAGCTGCAGCATCACTATCCTTGAAATAAACAATTACTGTCTTGTAGAAGTGGGTCTCTAGCCTTTAGGAGCTCTTTAATCCTATAATCCCTTCTAACGAATTAGTTGGGCTTTAAAGAGAGCTCCTTGCCCAAGGCAAGAGAACTACCCACTGTATTGTTACTGGGTGGTGCTTTTGATAGGTCTCTGGGGAAGGCTTTCAAAAAAAGCTAAATGTTTTTAATCTAAAATTGAGCTCTCCCCTGTCTTTCCCTAAAAGAGTTCTTGGAAAAGCAGTGGTGGCCAATGCACTAGAGAAAAAAGAAATGAGCAGCTGTTCAGCTGTGTAATGTCAAAATTTATGTCCTTTGAAAAGCGATTTTCCTACAAACAAAAGATGCTGTGTGCATTTCTGCTAGTATGGGAAATGATTAAATGATTGATATGTTTGATCTGGCAAAGAGTAGTTCTACAGGAACTTTATACTTAATTTTTCTACTTATAAAAATAAAATATATCTGTATATTTCTCCTTTAAGACCAATCTAGTTATTTGTGAACTGCAATACTACTAACACCTTGTTTGCTTTTGGTAAGTCCCTAGCTGAAACATGCCAGGAGAAAATCTTAGTCAAGGCTTTAGGTAAAGAGCAAGCCTAGAAGACATTTCAGTTTTCAGGGGACACTGGGGTTTCATGCCCAGAGTTGTAACAAACCCTTGTTCCAACAGAAAATGCAACTGCTGCACACCTAAACCACAAAAGAGTGAATATAGCTTTAAAAATACAGAAGGAAAGCTTGGCATTGTCCTTGGCTGGCCTTGCAGGATGAATGCCAAAAAAATCCCATTCCCCAACGTGTCTTCCTGGGGTGGTCACTTGATGTTTCATTCACTGGCAAATCCTGTGTGGCACCCAAGCTAAAGGTGTTCTCCAGGCTTGGCTTTTTGCTGCTCACATTCATCCTGTAGAGGCCACAACAGGCTTTTCTTTGTCCTAGAAGATTTGACCTAAGCACTTTCTACAGTAGCCTTCACAAACCTAAAACAGTGCATGAGAAATGGCTTCGTTTTGTCTTCAGGCAGGTGTGAAGGATAGGATTTGGTTTTTCCTCAAGGCACGTCTCTCAAAGCTGCCCAAAATGCTAAAAACCCACTCCTTTTGGCTTTGCTCTTCTCCATCAATAAAAACTTACCCATTCTAAGGGGCTTTTCAGTTCATGGTCTCTCCTGAATTTGGTATGCATGGATGCCCAGATTACTTTCATGCTGCGGGAGAAGACAGGGCTCCAGAGGGTAGAGAGATGTGTAGGGAGAGCCAGAAAAATCAGGCATCTGGGAGGGTGTAAAAACAGCCCTCTAAAAAGACACAGCAAACAGAAGTGGATTTTCCCTATCCTGGCTACCTAAGGGGGGGGCACTCCGCTCTTGCACTGCAGCTGCAATGCCTGGAAAATGCCTCCTCTTCCTCCCCCACAGGCAGATGAGCATTGGGAAGGGTCTGCCACCATGGCCACACTGGGGGCGTTCAGCCTGGGACAGCCTGCTCCCACCAGGGCTGAAGTCCATGCCTGCCTTCCATCCCAGAGTGGCTTTGCATTTCCTCCAAGAATGCAATCAGAATTTGGAAAAGCCTCTGCAGCAAATGCCACGTGTCCAGCTGCCAGCCACAGCAAGGAAAACCACAAGAGCCCTGTTTTGCCTCCTCATGAGCTCAGGGCATCTCAGGCCAGGCCAGCCTGCTGGAGCTCTACAGTTCCCCCAGGATGGGGGTAAATCTGTGCACTCAGAACCTGTGCTGTGCTTGGGTCTAAAGTGCAGGTAGAAATCCCAGGATCCAGGAGCAAGCCACTGTAGCAAGAGACACTTGTACTTATGAACAAGACTCAAGCAAGGATTTCTATTCCTAAAAACTCATTTGTTTCTATTCATCTATTTGTTGGTCCAGCTCACTTCCACCACAAACCTTGTCACAACCATGAACTTGGGAGAGCTACAAGACACAGGAATTTGCTTCTGCATTTTAGATGTGTGGGTGGTCAGCATTTTAAGCTAAAGTAGTCAGGAACTGAGTCACAAACCTTTCATGTGGACTAGGTAGTAAGCTGGCAGGCAAAGCCTTACTTATACCAAGATCATAGCTGGAGAACTCAGCAGTTCCTGGGACATTGAAGTCCCATCCTGGTTCTCAGGGCAAATGCTGGAACCCTTTTGATACAGTGGTTTGCATGTACTGACTTTCTACCAGTAAAAGCTGAGTTTCACCTCATATAATGAAGCTTAAGGACAAAATTATGCAGCCAAAATAGAAGATTAAGAAATACAAGTATGACTTTCACTTTAAACAAATACTAGAACTTTAAAAGACACGTCCCAGAGGTCTTCAATTCAGAGAAAACAGGTCTGTATTTTGGACCTCAGAAACAGCAACAGTGGTTTAGGGTATAGTAAAACTTCAGGTTTCTGCTAGTAGTTTCAGATTCTACAATAAATGTAATTTTTCATTCATCACAGCATACGATCTTGAGCTGGGAGGTCACAGCATTCCAGTTAACATTGCCAGAAACAGTTAAATATTACTGTCCTCAGAGTTTAAACCAAACCTCCTTTTTGCTTTCGAACATCAAGTCATGGCTGCCCTGGTATCCCTGACTGTTCTCTTAGTGCCTGGGCTTTTTGGAAAGGAGTTCCAGCACAACAAGGCCCCAGGTACCAGCTTCAAATAATAGTGATGCTACCAGCAATTACAGTGCTCCAGTTGAATCTGAAAGGGGAAATCAAGCCCACTGTGTTTGAAGAGTTAACCACACACAGCTCCCTGCTTTGAAAACAGTCCTTGCCATCTGAGTCACTCCCAAACCTCTACTAAAACAGTCTAAAAGGGACTTACTTCTTGCCTGAATTCCTCTTCTGCACAGATCATTGTGATTTTAAACTATAATTTACAGTATATTCACTCCTTTCTGTGTGCTGATTTCATCAGTTGCCCCTTCTTCCACCACAGCTCTATTTCATCTTTTACTGAAGGGGAAAAAACATGGGGAAAAAAACCCCAAACAAACCACTAGGCAGGAAAGTCCCTCTCCCCATAAGGTAAGAAGCATTTTTATCTACTTTACCCATTCCCCTCCTCACAGCTGCAAATGAACCATGGACATTTCTCCTGGGGCACAGCATCACAGCCCCCTCCTGACTGAGTGATGCCCACTCTGGCACTCACACCATAAATGCCAGCCAGTCCAGTGCACTCCCAGCTTGGCAAGGACTTGCAAATTGGCAGGTTGATGAACATGTGAGGTTAGTCCCCTCTCAGCTAAAGCCAGCTGCATCCACTATGAGAGGAAATATAGTCCCCAGCCAGAGGAAGAAACTGTGCTAGGTCAGATGACTGCACAGATGATAAGCCTTTCCAAGCTAGAGGGCAAATTAGTGGCATGTGGGATGCAGGACCATGTTGCTGGAGGGGATGGAAACTTTAATTGGCCAATATCATGTCAGAGCCTATCTGGTTTGAAATGAGAGGCAGGTATGCAGTGGGAGAGGTGAATGTTGGCACATCCTCAAGCCCTTGAAGATGTTCCAGAGCAAACACTCAGGAAAAGTCCTAAGCCAGGCTGTGCTACCCTCAGGCTGGTGCACAGCAGCCCATAATATCCACAGTGGGAAATAAAGTACCAGCACAGCTGTCACTTGCACAGGCACCCTACATGCAGCTCATGCAAATCCTCTTCTGCTGCTCCCTTCCCCACTTCACTGGTGATTATCACATGGCAGGAACAGCCCGGTGCCATCGGGGCAGCACACAGACCTAGCACTGCCCACCCCAACTGCTTTACATGCTCTGTGTTGCTTCTGCCTTGTCTACACTTCACAGAAACTCTGTTCAGACCCCAGCTTGGCAGATGATTAAAGCACCTCTTTGCTCCTGGGTACAGAAGCGCTCTGCAGGCCATGTTGGGATTGTCTGGGAAGTGCTGCCTGCCTCCATGAGTTCTGGGTGCAGCTCAGATGAACCAGCTCCTCGTAACTGGGTTAGAGGTGTCAGCTCACCTCTCACATGCCACAGCTGCAAACCAGGGCACGATGCTGCACTCAGAGATAATCAGAATATAAAGCACCAATGAGTTTGCTCCATGGCACTTCCCACAAAGAGGGAAAAGAAGGCTGTTTTGTTCATCCCTGACTCCAATGGGGACTTGTTGCTTTCTACACATCAGACTCTCAGAGGATCCATTCCCTGCTCTGTGCCACAGGATGCAAAGCAAATCTAAATTAGACACACTACACGGCATGCAGCCCTGTCTCCTAACTACAGCAGGATCAAAGATAGCTGTAATTCCACCATCAGGGCTTAGAGTCACCTAATTAATGCTCTGGGGAGGAAATCTGGCTGGATTTGGATCACTTGAGAGAAAGCAAGCAGAGCTTCCAAGGCTGAAGAGAGAAAATGGGACCAATCCAAGACTTCTCAGAGAAGTTCATCAAAGCCCAGGTGGGATAAGGAGTGAAATCCAGATGAGGGAGGAAGGGAAGCACTGGAGGATGGTGTTCTACATCCTTTCTCACCTCCCTCCAGAGTTCTTGGCTTTGTAATCTCCATGTAATTTACCATCATCGTCTGAAAGAGAGAACCACTCCTGCTTTTCAGATGGCTCATTGCTGCTAAGTGTTTCAAGCCTTTCTAGGTTCCTGGCAGAACTGAAAGGGTATGGGATGGCTTTGGCACATCTGAGACTATGTCTGCAGCTCCAGAAGTGTGTGCAAAGATTCGAGTATTCACTGCTGGCATCAAGCTGCTACAGGATCTGTTTGTCAAAAAAAAAAAAAAAATCCTACTGCTTTGGATAGAGAAAGTAGATTTAAAACAACTTCATAGCAAAAGCATGTGGAAAGCACATACTCTTGGACTATTCATTTATGCTGTGCCCATGAAAGGTTTGCAGCACTGGAAGGGCTTCACAAGTCAATATGGATTGGTGTCACCAAGTTCAGCAAGGGGTTAGAGTTACTCTCCTGCGAGCCTTTCAAGAGCTCAGCCTTTTCCTTCATGTCCTGCCTGGTGCCCGCTGGGCCTCTCCCAGGACCTGCAAGGGAGCAGGTACGGAGCACCTCTCATTGTGACTCCAACAGCTGGATTTTCCAAGCAGGCACCCAAAACACCAGCCCTCGACGGTTTTGCTGGAGCTAATGAAGCAGCAGCCTCTCCACCTTGTATGGCCTGCTCTTCCCCATGTATGCCCTGTTCTGACCTGGCCTCACCAATATTGGCTCCCATCTTGCTGAGTGATTTCTCTTTGGTGAATGACTGTAAGTTAATGAGTTTGTTTGGAAGAAGAGTGTCTGCTGAGGAGATGGAGATGTGCAAAATACACCCTACACTGCAGCTAGGGAGCAGGGCCTTACCTGGAGCCTCTGGCAAAGGACCTCAGAAGAAACTCAAGGTCAACCATTATGGTTTTGGACCTGGAATTATCGAGGACCAGAAGCCAACTATACTCCCATTGCAAAAGAGAAATCAGCAGCCTATGAGGGAGCTCAAGCCACCTCAGGAGTTGCTGGGACAGAAGCATCTTCTTTTGGCATCACAATTGCCTGTCCTACACTGGATGTTCCAATGAAACATTTCCTCAACACATCACATAACCAGCACTAGATGGAGTAAGTGGGTAGCATTGCTTACACAAGGAGCCCAAATGGGAAAACCCTATTTCCTAGGAATCCTAGAAAAGATTATGAACTGACCAGAAGGCAGAGATTTTGGAACAGTGCCTGAGAAGATGACTTGTGCCCGAGAAGCACCACCATACGAGTTACCAGAAAAGCAAAGAGGCTATGGGAGCTGGGAATGTTGATAACACACCTGCATTTTGGCTCCTGCTGAGCAGCTGTGTCCCTGTGGCATTCCTTCTCCCCCATGAAGGGCCTGGGAGTGTGTAAGGTCCTGGGAGGGGACACATCCAGGCCAGCTGACCCAAAGCAACCAAAGGGATATTCCATACTATATGACATCAGCTCAGATATGAAAACTAAGGGCAGGAGAAGGAATAGGGGGCATTTGTTATTCTACAGTATTTGGCTTCCAGAGAATCCCCACTGATGGGAATTAGAGATGAATGTTTCACTTTGCTTATGTATGACAAAATTTTTGTTTCCCTTTTTTTGCTTTACTAAACTGCCCTACCACAACCCAATAGTTCCCATCTTATTTGGCACACAGCCAAATGGCAGGCCTTTTTTGGAATTTAGTCTCAAAAGAGAGAGGAACCCAAGACAAAATATTTTCTACAGAACATTTCACTTCCATTTCTATCCCAGTAATATCAAATCCTGCTCTTTCCCTCAAACATAAGCCATTCCTACATTCCATTTATATCATAGTAATAGAAAATATTCCTCTTCAACTCCAGTAGAAGGTATTCCCAGGTGTGCACCACATGTGCTACCGAGTCCAAAATAGAGATGCAAAGTAGAATAGAATAAACTAGAACAGAATGGAGCAAAACACAACACAAGATATTTTACATGCAACATTGCACTTCCATTTATATCCAAGTATCAGAAAATCTTATTTTTTCACTACAACAGCTCTTCCCATGTGTGCACCAGGGTCAGGATTGGAGCAGTCAGAGAGATGCACAACAGGGAAGTAAGGAGATAAGCTCCTTGGGATGCAAGCAAACCATGGTGCAGAGGTATCACAGTGTGGGACAGGGACCTTAGTTTGTTTCCTTGCGCATTAAAGGGAGCTCCAGAGCTTTTGAAGTACAAGACTAAGAGAAGTGAAAACACTGGAAGATGAGTTCCTGGAGAAACTATTGCAAGATTGCTCCTCTCACCTGATCAATAGTTTTAATTTACTTCCTTCTCCTTTATCCATCTTTTAAATTTTCACTGAAAAAAAGCAATTGCAAACCTTTCCCATACTTTTTTCTTCCCTGATGACCAAACAGATCCAGTTTCTTCTCCCACTCCAGCCCGTGTCTTGGTTACTGGATGTAGTTTCCAGTAAAATTAATTCCTCAAGTTCCCCGTGACCTTCCTGCACTGGGAGGAGAAAGCCCAGGCAGGCAGCTCTGCAGAGAGGAAATAGCTACCTCAGCAACAGGAGAGAGGAGGCAGCACCAAAATACCACTGACAGCTGCTAAGAACAAACTATTAGAGGCTATTAGAGGGTTGCAGCTGCTCCTCTGTGATTAAGAGACAGGAGCAGAAAAAAAAGCACTGCAAGAGGAGGATTAAAATCTGCAAGAACCTGTCCTGCATGGCCAGGAGTGAGGGAAGTAGCCTATGCTTAGTTACTCCCTCTTGCAGCACAGGCTGGGCTGTGCATTTTATTCACTGTCCAGCCTGAGCTAACATGCAGCTCCTCAGCAAGGCCATGCTCTTTCCAGCTCTTTCTTCCCACTGCTTGAACCAGGACTAGATGCTCATGTTATGCCAGGGGTTCTGGCTGTACCACACAACCCCTCGTGGGCCCCCTGGCTCTACTGCAAAGGCACCAGGTCTAAACATACATTCTTTTCTTACTACCACTGTAGGAACAGGAGAGAAGTTCAACACAACCAGACTATGAAGATCCATACCTCTCTTTTCCTCTTGTCTTCATTTTCCTTAGCTGGAGTTGTTACAAACTGACCTGAACAAGCCACATTTCTGCTCCATCTCCTCCTTCAACAGGACCAAGGACCTCAGGAGCATGAATTTAGGACTCCTGCCCTACTACCAGAACCAGCCCTTCCTGCCCTTCTGCCTGCCTGCCTGGATCCAGCTGCTGAGGCAGGTCTGATCCCACATCCCCGGACTCCAGTGTGTGGTCCAAGAGGGCAAAAATGGGTGGTGAAGAACTGTAGCAGACTTGAATTTGGGACACTCTGCTCCCTGCAGGATGCTAAGATAGAGGAAAAACACCCTGAAGTGGGAAGTGAGACAGGGTGTGAGCTCAGTAGCCATAAAGAAGGGTGCCTTGCCCAGAGAAGAAACGTGTGGTGGTTTCTGGAGATGACTCCTTCTCTTACCCCTCTGAGGAACAGTGAGGCAGTCACCAGGCCTCATGGTACAACCAGATGAGAGGCTGGCCCTTTGCAACATGAATAAGACCCCAAAATTGCCATCAGCAATCAGAAGGGTCAGAAAGCCCAGAACCCCCAAAATATTTTAGCTTTCAAACAGATGTCCTACCAATTTCTTGGGCATTTTATTTTTGGGCTCTGCATTATTGATCTAGTGGGGAGGAACTGATCTCCCCAAAATCTGTGTTTCATTTTTTAACCAACTATTCTCTGCACATGATCTGCAGACACCATGGGGTGGCAGTAAGAAAGCACATGAAAGAGAAGGCTTTGTACTTTGAACCCTTTCCACATTATGCCATAGTGCCCAGGAGCTCAGCTGGAGGCAGAGGGAAGGGGGTGGTCACCCAGAAATCCAGAAATCTGGAGTTGCACCACCAGCAGGATAAAGACAAGCTGGTACTACAGAGCTGGTGCAAGCTCACAGCTCTCCAGGTGTTAGTGAGGGGTGTAACCAGCCAAGGATTGATGGCTTTCCTCGGGCCACATAATCCTTCTGGTCTTAGGCATGTTCGCCCCTTGCAGGAGTAGCCAGCAATTGCTGGCAATTTTGGAGCAAGTGCTGCTCCTAAAAGCACTGCTGGACTAGATGGCTTGAGGCTCTGAACCTGAGTGGCAGTTCCCACTTGTTCTGCAGATATCATGTTCCTTGACAAGTGTTCAGTTGCACATTATTTCAAAGCTTCTTTGATCTGGCCCCTAAGTTTTCCTGGGGTAGCAAGCAGAAACCCAGGGAGGTTGGACTGGATGTGGGAAATGGCTGCATGCTGGAGAAACAGCTGTGGAGGGGGAACACAAAGAGGGGACTGAGGCTGAAGCCATGTGTAAGCACGTGCAGTGACAGCCCCAAGCTGCCATGGAGCAGGTGTGGGCAGCTGGCAGAGGACATGCCCTGTGCAAGGGAATTCCAGCATTCTTGGCCCTCCACACAGCCCTGGCACTTTGCATGGAGGAAGGGCAGGACTCAGCAAGGTCAGAGGGGTCATGGCCTCCACACAGCCTGTTCAAGGTGGTCTGAGAAAGGGGGCAGGGTGACTTAAAGCCGCTTGATGTCCAAGAGCACTAGGTCATTAGCTGGGTGGAACCATAGCAGAAGAGGTTTTTTAGGGTGATACTACTGAAAGAAAGCACCTG
Organism: Dicaeum eximium; assembly: GCA_013396995.1. Lineage (NCBI taxonomy): Eukaryota > Metazoa > Chordata > Aves > Passeriformes > Dicaeidae > Dicaeum > Dicaeum eximium. Next base: position 305,741 of record VWZP01008827.1, on the reverse strand, counting down.
AATTTTCCTTCTTGACATGGGCCCCTTTGCTAGCATAAGAGCCCAATCCTGACTTCCCCAAAAACCCGATTGTGAACGGAAACACATGAACACAGGCCCTAAAAGCAGGCAGCACCCCATGAATGAGTTCAGCTGTGTACCATATGGATGCACAATTGGAAGATAAAAAGACACTAAAAGACTGATTGATTTGTCTAATCTCAAACAAGAGATGTAGCTGGGAGCTTGAATTTCTATTGAGATCCTCTCTGGCACCTCAGAAAGCCATCACCATTTTTCTTCCTAGTAGCCTGCCAGGCTTGGCTTATTAGGACTTCCACATTTGTTTACAGAAAGAGTGAAAACAGAGACTTTGGGGATATTGAAGTAAAACTGTCTTGGTGTGATCCCTACTGTGCTTGCACAGGATGGGTTGGATGGTCTCACATCATCCTCCTGCTGCAGGCACCTGTGATGGATCCTCAGGGAGGGCTGAAGCTGGATCTGCCTCCCCACCCTTTTTCTCCCCACTCCAGCTGGATCTAAGGGCTCAAATGTTTTCTGCACCCTGAAGGAGCAAGTTTAATATACCTGATGACATTTTTACTGACATTAATTCTAATGAATCCTGATATTCTTCCTGTCCATATCTATTTAGTCTCTTCTTTTACGAATCTTGACGTACTTTTGCCCTTGGGAATTTCTGGGGCATGCTCATTGCATGTCATAGGGGAAAATAAATTAAAGAAAAATAGATTTTCACAGCTTAAAATTTCCTGTCACCTGTTTCACTGTCATGATGTGATAAGAGAGACCCATTTATCATTTCCTATACTCCCAGCCTGTCTTGTGACTGATTTCCCAGGCTTTCAAAGTGGCAGATTCCCTCATAAAAGAACCATCCTCTGACTTGCCTGCAGGCAGGTGTGGGTTGGAACGCCAGTCTTCCTTTGTTTTGCATTTTTTCTTGGTGGCACTGCTTAAAAATCCTGCCACTATGCCCTAGTCACAAGACATGTAAGGTTTCACCTCCCGAGAAACCTGTTAAATGTGTGGATGGGTTTTGCATAGAGTGTCCCAAAAATAAAAGAGTAAGGTCACAGAGGCTTATGTTGGTGTGGAAAGCAAGTGAAAGGAGGCCAGTAGAAAAGGGGAGGGAGGGGGGGAGGGAGAGGTGCTGGGTTGAAATGGGTGGCCCTGCAGCCATCCCCATCTTTGCACAGTTCCTCTCGTGTTTGCTTGCCCTACAGAATGTCTTTGGGTGGCAGCACAGGCCTGGCTCCTGGGTCCTGTGCAGGCAGAAGAAGGAAGCTTGGAGGAGGAAGAGCGGAGGAAGGCTGTGCTGTACTGCAGGCTGGAAGGGGTGTGGGAGCTGGGATGGGGTATCCCCAGAGGCCAGTGTCCAGCTCTTTGGAGTGTAGCTGAGGTGTCCCCAGAGCCCGGTGTCCAGCTCTCCAGGGTGCAAAGCCCAGACAGGGCCATGGTAGTGGGTGACAGCTCAGAGTACTTGCAGGAGGTTGGCTCCTGGGTGCTGGAAGCTCTCCACATAAACAGGATTTCACAGCTGCAAGGAGAAAGCAGAAAGTAAGAACTCTTTTTGTCATCTCCTGTCCACCCCTTCCAGCAGAGGCCAAATGTAATTTGGTTGTCTTTGAGGTCCTCCTCCTTTCATCCATGACCATTTTCAGCCCTTCTAGGCTTCAATCTCAAAGCTGTCCACACGCAACAGGAGCAGCACTCTTTGATGCCTGTCACCCTGACTGCCACTCTGGGGCAGAGGCTTTCTCTGGCCTCTTTGAGGATGTACCACTGTCTCGGTTTAGAGACAAGTTTAGGAGAAGACATTCTGGAATGAGTCGAATCTCTAAAAGGTTCCAACAATCCCTTCCCATCAATAGGAAATGAATACTAATGCATGAAAGCGGGGAGGGAAAAAACCCAACCCAACAGTTTATTAACAATCAGAATGCCCACAAGGCAAGGGGAGGAAAAAAGAGTAAATAAATGCTAGATATTAAACTGTCAGATCTTATCCCCCGCCCACACACCGGAAAAAAACCCCAAAATGCCCGGGTAAATACTCGCTCACGATATGAGGCGCGGGCCAAGATGGCGCTGGCGTCCCCCTCACGGAAAAGCCCCAAACAAACAGGAGCTTCCCGCAGCAGTTCGGGCAACAAATGAAAACCTGGTGACTCTCTGGCGTCGGCCTCCTCTCCACGGCAGAGGAAGCAGCTGGGCTGGAGCCTCTTGGTTTCTTCTCTCTCCCCGGCTCGGCTTCCCGAGGTGCAGGGCCGGAACGGAGCGGCCCCTCTCCCACAGGTGGCGTTTCGTAGTCTCGGACTAACAAGGTGTGCAGTTCACCTCAAAGGCAGCTGAAGGATTGCTGCTGCAGCTTCCCCAAGGCCAGGGAAGGGAAAAGCTTCTTGCCTGGCCTAACAAAACCAAAGTAGCCAAGCAAAAGCAGAGCGCACCGCATCCTGTCTTTGGGGAGTGAGGCTTAGGGAAAGCCTAAGCCAAAGAGCTCCAGGCCACCCCCTCCCCCGGCCACACACCTCAAAGATACGACAGCCACTTTGGGGACCTTTTTGGCACTGAGTGGAGGATCATGGAATAGATTATCATCATAAATCACCCCAAGACAACCACTTGCTCAGGTGTTCTACGGTGGACAGTTTTTCTGTCCCAAACACAATATATTAGATTTGGCTTGAAGTTCACCAGGTCTGGTGCTGTGCTGCCTTCACGTGAGCATGAATGAACAGCAGGTATTATTCCAGATGCAGCCAGGGGATGCTGAGTTGAGGAAGAAAAAAGAGGCTTATAACTAAATACATAGTATTTTTAGTATGTCTATAGACATAGTATATCTATACACAGTATGTCTATATAGTTTTATAGACATAGTATGTCTGTAAAAATTATTTAAATGAATTCGGGCAGAAGTACAGACAGTTGGGCAAATAGCTCTGCAAAACTTACCAGGAAAATATCACTGGAGCAAAGTACTGTCAAACCACAGAGCCATAACTTTCCTTTCTTCCTCATGCAGATTTGCCTATCTCAAGGCAAAGGTGTGGAGAAAAAGCAGCTTCTGGCTCACAGGTGAAAACACTGATTAGGAGACTGTTATTGCACCCTTGATATAATGAGTCAGTGTATTTATACAGTTCAACTATTAAGATAATTTTATTCCTCAAAGTCTCAAAGCTACCATAATTACCCTCTGGCAATTTAGGTTTGGAGCTTTTAACATGAGTTGGAGGTTCATTCCTGTACAATTGCCTGTCCTGGCTGTTGGCCGTGTTCGACTGGTTTAGGGGTGCCTGGATAGCTCTGACAGTCAGCTGCAGGCTCAAGTCCTTACACAGCTTTCCTGCCTACCTGTAGTAACCACAGGCAATGATGTTCTTGGGATTGTAAAGCAAAATGCCCGACTGAAGTAGCAAAAAATGTTTTGGTGATGCGCTGGAGTCCCAGGAAACACACAGGGACTGGGAACCATCTGAAAGCAGCACAGAATAGAGACATGAAAGTTTTTCCCTTTGGTCTGTGTGTCTTCAGCAAGAGGCCTTAATTACCTGGGATTATTCCTTGTGTTTTTCAGGGTTTGTGCTTCCTTCTCCAAGCTTGGCTTTCTAGTGCCAGGCTCTCATGCAGGTACCAGCAAATTTGCATGAGCTCAATGCACAGCTGCTTTTCTGGAGCCAGGATCCAGCTCCGAGGGCCCAGTGCTAGTTCAGCCTGGGGCCAGCAGAAGCCCCCAGCATCACCAAGGTTTCTCTCCACAGACTTCATGCATTGCAATGAAGACAAGCTTTCCCCTACAAATGGCTGGGAGGGAAGGGCTGAAGAAGGGAAATTTCTCACCTTGAGCTCCAGTTGTCTGTGGGACAAAAGTGTCACACAGTTTGCTTTTCTCTTAAAAACAGGGCTGAAGGGACCTTCTTTATTTAATGTTTATGTAGCCCTGGCAAAACACCACGTAAGTGGACTTGAAGCAACATGTCCAGTTCAACCATACATGAACACCAAAGTTCTTAGATCCTTTTTGTTCTACACTCATGTTATATCTCAGACTATGGCAAATCTGAGATTCATCTCTGGAGACAAATTTTGGGGTCAAACCAGTTCAACATTTAGTTACAAGTCCCCTAAGCCGCAGTGTCCTATGCTACGCTGCCATTCTGAAGGGAGGCAGGATGTGTCACTGAACACTTTGAGAGCTCTGGCATCCAAAACTTGGTCCCAGCCAGGAGAGTCTTCAGACAAGGCTTGGCTGGTAGAAACAAAATTATGGATTTGCCACATTGAACGGCACCTTCCTTCAGATGTTGGCCAGGAAAGATAATTTCAGAGGTGCTGGCAGCCAGCCCGGGCACATGGGTGCAGGATTGAGCAGCCTTTGATCGGCTCAGTTTGTTAATCTGCCCACACGTGCCACATGTCTACTCCCCAGGATCTCACAGCTGCTTTGGTGCCTGGCAAACCTCCCACATCCACCCTTCCCTCCCTCCTCCTCTCTCAGCACCTGCTTTCCATGGCAAGGGAGGGAGTGGAGCCCTGGCTCTCCTCATTGCTGTCAGCCCAGTCCTTGTGCAGTGCAAGTCCTGCTCTCCAGACGTGTCTCCTCAGCTGAAAGGAAGAGACAAAAGGCAGCTGCCCAGATCATGAGCTGTGCATCAAGCCCAGGCGTCTCCCCCACCATTCCCATGCTCTCTGTACTGCTGGGTCTTTGGCAGCCCTCCCACCTAAAGTCATTCCTGACTGTGCTTCTCATGCCCCACATGGGCCCTTTGGGTAAACAAAAGCCACCCAAAATCTCTGCCAAATGTGAGTTCTCCCTCCCCTGCCTGTAGCAGTCAGGCTGGCAGCTCCCTGCCTTGTACCCTGCTGGTGTCCCCTCCTCCTGGCCTGTGCAGCTGTCTTTGGGGACAGTGGCAGCTGCTGGAGTGGGGATCTTTCAAAGTGCCAGTTTGTGATGGGCTGACATGGGAAGGAGTGGAAAATGGGGAGCCTTGCCCTGCTTGCCTGCCTGTGTACCCTTAGCTACCCTCCCTGGCAGGGGTGGGCAGTCAACCTCGAGAGGACCAAACCAGATCTGGATGCTGTTTCTCCTTTGCTGTTGACTTGAAAAATCAAATCCAGGATGAATTTAACCCTCCTGGATGAGCACCATGACAGTGATGGTACAGTGCTGTTTGCTGGTGAGGTGAAACAGCCCATTTACCTGTCCCAGCCTTCCCCCACCATCCCTGCCTGCCAGTGGCTGCTGCTGGGAAAACCAGCAATGCATCTTCTCTGGAAATAACAAGCATGTGATTGTTCCTAATCCGACCTAGCCAAAGCAGTCCTGATAAGAAAATCCCTCATCCGGAGTGTTCCTGATGACCTTGGACAGAAGCTGCTGTCCCTCCCAACCATTCTCAGCTGCACCAATATTCCTTCAGAATTATTTCCTATGAATACAGCACCCTACTCCTCCAGAAACACCAAACTTTGGCACAAACTTTGCCTTTGGCACACAGGGCCTGATGCTGGGCAACATCTTCCACTCAAACTGGAGTTCCAGACAAGAGTAAACCATCACATGCAGTGAGAGGTCAAAAACAGGGAGTCAGGAAGCACCCCTAGCTGTGCCTGCCCCCATGCAGCTGCATTCCCCCATACACCCCTCACACACTCTGCATTAGGTGTATGATCCCTCTGGGAGCTTCTCTGTGTGCTTTAAGATTATTCCTGTGCTTGCCAGGGCAGAAGTAGTGTGTGCCTGGGGCAGCTCTGTGTCTGCTCCCTCATGTGATGTCACACCTCTGCCATATGGTCCTCACCCAGCCTCATCAGGTGGTGGTACCCCATGGCCCCACCCAGGCAAGCAAAGCAGGGAGTTCTACCGACAGCCAGCAGAATTTGTGCTTCCTTGTGCCATTCAGAATTTGTGCTTCCTTCCCGCTGTGTTTACCCCACAGAAACAAAATGCAAATATGTGTTTAAAAAAACAAACTGCAGAGTGCTGGCAAGGGACCAGGTGTTATGACTGTGTCACTGTGTCAGCTCTTGCAGGGCCTGCGGCAGCATCACCAAGACAACAACCTTTCAAAAGAGGAGCATTCGGTTCCCCTGGAGATCAGAGCAGCAGCCTGACCCGGCAGCCTCCAAGGTCTGCTTGGCTCTAGATAAGCATCTGCTTCCCCACACAGCACTTATCTCCTTTTCCAAGGCTCTCATCACTGAAGCTAAGAGGCTTCATGACTGATTTACCTTTTCCAACAAACTAGCTGGGAGATGAGCATTATTTCATGCTAGAGATAAGGGCATATGGATTGAACTCACCTAGAAAGCTTGTTAAAAAGATGGAAGAGAATTTAAACCTGTGGAGCCCTGGTATCGCTCATTGGCTGCAGGCAGAGACTTTACTCCATGTGGGAGTGCAGCTGATCTCCCTACAAACCATTTCTCACTAAAGGCCCTGCTAGGAAACCATTTTATCCAACCACCCCATGGCTGGGGCAGAAATGAGAAGATGAAATGTGCTGCCCGGTAGTAGCATAACATTTACAATCCTGGGTTAAAATCGGGGTTTTTTTAAAAAACCCAGGAGGTTGGGAAAGTGTCAGGGGGATAACAGGTTGGAGAAACAGAAGTCTGAGTTCCTTATGCCTCTAGGATTTGGCAGAGGGATCCAAGGCAGTGTGTTTGGCCCATGTTGCTTAGTCTGCAGCCCTGTCTCCCTACACACTCGCCCATGTCAAAGCTGAGGAGAGCCACGGCTCAGCTTTTCCTTGCTGAGGACCCACCGGTGCCCCACTGTGGGCATAAACAGTGAGCTGAGCCTGGCTTCCTGCCCCGGCCGGTGCGAAGATCTCACACTCACTCCCAGCAGCTTCCTCTTCCTGCCGGTGCAGGGGAAGCCCAGCACCCACCCCTGCAGACACCCCTGCTGCCACTGCCTGACTGGAGCTCGGACAACAAGTGCAACACATCCTCTGGCCAAAGGGAAGGAGTTCCTGAATGGAATGCACGCACCATTCGGCTTCTGGCTCAGGCAATAGCTTGCTGTGGTCTCGATGGGGATAACAACGTGGCAGGAAAAACTACACTGGAAAAAAAGACACGTGTGGGGGCTGAGGTGGGGAGAGGAAGAAGCAATGTAAGCAAAAGGAGGAAGTGCTATGGTGAGCCAAATGAGACTGCAGGGAGAGGTCTTCATGTGCCAGGGATCCAGCCAAGCACTGACTTCACTGTTGTTCTAAAAACACTGGTCCACTCGGACCATGACCCAGAGAGCTTTGGGAACAAATCCTTCTGTTGCCCTCTCCTGGAGCCAGCTCTGCTCCTACAGGGAAGGTTTGCCCTCCAAAGACAGCTGGGCAAGGATGAGAGAAAAAACTTAAATCTGTTGAGTGCTTTTTGGTGCCCCAGCAGTTAAAGATCCCATCTAACATCATAAGGACACCTAATTTTTCATGAAATTTGAATACATCCTGGAAAACTCAAGCTTCACCAGAGTGGCAGGTTTGGGCGTCTGACTGTATGTTGAATTTTCCTTACTCTCACTCAAAACAAGCCTGCAAATGTTTCTTGCATCCTTATTTTCAAGGGCAACAGTTGAACAGTTTTGGGGTTTTTTTTAAGTAAAGCAGGACTGGCAGTTGGAAATGCCACATTTCAATGAGCACTGAAAACTATAAATAAGAGGAGTTCCTGAAATGAATTCAGGTGGTACACACTGCAGCATGCTCTGTGTTTACACAGGGTTTAGAAATAGAAATTTTTAGAAATAACTACAGTGCTGGTGCCCCAGACTGTTTGTTGCCCAATTGGTGCAATGTTTACTTAAGATTAGGCCCTATCATCCCAGTCTCCAGGCTGTTTAATAGGAAAACGGTACCTTTGTGCCTTTTTTAAAGGCTTTCTGCATGGGAACTCAGAAATGTTCAGGACTGACATTTTGGAGATGCCCCTCTCACCATCTTTATCTCTTCTATGGCCCTGTGTTGTACTGAGCCATTTTCCTAAGTGATGCATTGTGGGAATTTGAGAAAATACCCTCAGCATGCAGTCTGAAAACTTGCTGTTCTCACTCACTGGAAGTGAAACAATTCCTTTCCTAAGAGAAACAGAGACTTGTGTTTTTGGGTCAAAACCACACTAAACATATCCCTTCTGGGGAATGTCCTTGACATCTGTTTATAAACGTGTGTTAATGAACAAACCAGTGCCTCCAAGCAGAGTCACGGCTCCCAGAAGAACATCATAATCATTAACCATGAACTGCACAATTTCCCTGCAGCTTAGAGAGCAGGGGTTTAGCTGGAGATCTTGTTAAGGGCCATCAGGAAACATCCCAGCTCCAGTGCCTGCAAGGCACTGAGCAGGGACCACTCACAGCCCATGGTGCATTATTGCTTACATCAACTGAAGATGTTCCCCCCAGTTACTGCTCTGCAGCAAGCACAGGACTGAACTCTGATATACATCCCAGGAGGCCTTTAGTTTGCTCTCTTTACAGCCTAAAAAGAGGTCTCTCCCCTGGATTCCTCGTATCATCCCATTTTAATCAAAAGCATCCAGACGTTGCTGAGCTGTTCTCACGTTCAGTGGTTTTCAGATCTGCCCTCTAGCACGCAGGAGGGAGAGTCCAGGTCAACCCCAAAAGAGTAACTAGGCTCACAAAAACACAAAAAATTTTAATCAAGGCATCCCCAAGCTAATTTGTAGGTGGTTTGGTTTGGTTTGGTTTGGTTTGGTTTTTTTGTTTGGTCTTTTTTTTTTTTTTTTTTGGTGTTTGTTTTTGTTACGTAGTCAGATATTCCAATAGCCTTGTGTGAGTGCAGGGAAGCTGCACTGTGTGAAACAAGTGAAACCCAAGGTGTGACCTTGGAAGGCAGAGTTTACTTAGATTTTTCTTAAGGCTGAGGGCAGGGGAGCCACTTCTGGAGGCCCAGAAATCACACTGGTGGTTTGCCTTGCAAGGAAGCTGCCCCAGGGGCTGATCACCTCCCTTTGTCAGCCCAGCACCTTTATCAGCTGCCCCACAAACGCTCTCAGTCCAGCCGGTCACGCGCGCTCTACAAACAGAGTATTTGCTTTCAAATACTGAAGCCAAAATTGGTTGCTGAAAAGGACATCCGGGTACCGAATGGCCTGGAAAGAGAGGGTTGGTTTCTTTTAATGTCTGTGTGTACACAGGACACATCCAGCCAGCTCTGTAAACAAACTGGTGCCATCAACTGAAAGTTCACAGGGTTTCCAGCAACAGGAGGGGGAAACTGCCATGGAAAAAGAAAAAGCAAAGTCTGCAGCCATTGCCAGGCACTCAGAAGCTGAAGGAAGAACAAATTCAGGTTACTGGGCCAAAAATATTCTCTTTTATCATATATTTATAGAGCTTGTGCAGCCCTTTCCCTATACCTTAATGCAGTATCCAAACAACTTTGTCCTCGAAAGAGGAGACAGGGCTGAACAGCTTTTCAGCAACTCATCAATGCTTACACTGTTCACAGAAATTCTGATGTAATAAAAATATGGATGCATTGATGACAAGGGCAGTGACCAGTCTTCTGCTCCATATTGGTGGCAGGTAACAGTTAAGCCAAGAAATGTATAATTTAGCTAGGGTTTGAGGAGAAAGCACTATTGAAAATAACCTTTCCCCTTCTGACAACCTCATCTTCTGTGTTATCTCTTCTGTAGGATTAGGATTCCTACACAAAGGGTAGTTGGCCTTTACATCAACTGCCTGGTGCTGTTTCTTCAGGGAGCCCCTCATTCTTCAGGGAGGATTCAGGCAAGACCAGTGAGTTCAGTCCCAGTGACCTGAAAGCCACTGGGAACTGTAGGAGAAGCTTATGACTAAAGCTTCCCCTGGGGAAGGATCAGAGTCAGGCAAAGTTATGTTGCAATTTCTGGGTCAAAAATCTGTAAATAAGCTATTGTCCCACTGAACTCTAGCTACAAGAAGAGGATAAACCAAGTAGGAAGCTCCACTGAGCTCCACTGGACCCTGAATCCTGCTCCCTCAGGTCAGGTTCTGGTGAACACCACTCAGAGCTTTTAAAATAGCTTCTTTGAGAATCATCACCTACTGCTGCTTCAGCTGGCAGCATACCAAGATCCACAGGATCATCTCCAGTTTGACCCAGTGGAGATGAGCTTTTAAAGCCCAATTTCCTACATCTTCTGCCCAGTGCCTTTGCAATTTTACTTGTGTTTCTTGAGCCAAACACATCATCGTGTTACACTTCTCAGAGGTCAGCAAGCTTGTGCTCACAGAGCATCCAGTTTTGCCAGAGCCCATGCAGTGATGCAATACCTGCAGCTTTCCAGAACAAAGCTTGTTCAGTAGATGCATGATGCCAGCCTTACGCTACCACTGAAGGAACCAGTACTGGAGGTGAGGTTAGTCCTGGAGCAAAATACTCTGTGAGAACAGAAAGTAATTACCTTACAGATTTGGTCAGATCCCTGCCAAGATTTCTAGTCCACTGAACTGTTCAGTGATGACTTAGACTTGACATGAGGAGTCCAAGACTTGACAGGAGAAGAACATAAGGTCCTCAAGGTAATGTGAACCTGCTTGTTAAGCCAAAGGCAAGAGTGCTAAACTGTGACTGCTACAAATCCATACTGGAAGAGTCCAACTGAAAAAGCTGTATCCAGAGACTTCATTTACAGCTGAATTCTGAAAGCCCAGGTTTCTCCCACAGGTGAAGATAAAAGTGAAACATTACCAGGAAGTCTGACATCTGAGATAGAAACTCTTTGCAATATATAAATATTTCAGTGGTAGACTGTTGTTTTGTTAGTGCTCTGGATGCTGCATTCTTACACTGAGCAGCAAGTGAAAGCAAGAGGCCTAGTTTGGGTGTCTGAAGACAGTGAGGATGCTGGCATCCCCTTCCTCAGGGCATTCCTGCCTGGAGGACCTTAGCTGGATATCCTCACTCCAGCATCCCAGGTTCATTTGAAGCCACTCTCTTCTGTTGGCAGCTTTTGGCTCAGTCAGGAGGCTGTGAGCCATGGAGCAGCCAGGCAGAAGCAGAAGCAGAAGCAGCATGAGGTGGAGATTGGGAAGCCCCTTCCCTGGAAGATCCATGGTTCTGTGTTGCAAGGCCCTGAGGATGCCTATTGAGAACCAGTGACTTGTGCAACAAGGGCATTTTAAAACTGGTATTTACAGCCTCTCCAGTTCTGTCTTTCTTTTCCATCCCTTCCTCTTTTTTTTGTCTTTACTTTCTTGGGAAGTGAGAACACAAATTGTGACACAAAGTGTGGTTTCACATATAACACCGCTAGAGCATTCAGCCATGGAAACTTCTGCATAAGTATGACTGTCCTGGATTGTTAAAATAAGATATTCTATTTGCCATCTGATAAAGAGGGGGTTGTTATCTGGGCAGGTTTCCCTTATCTCTTCACAAACAATACCTCCCCTGGGAAGACATTTTTTGTTAATGGGCCATTGAGTGCCTCCACATGACTGATAAGATTACATTATTCCCATTGTGAGGTGCTCTGCCCAGGGGGAGGGGCCAAGCATTTCTACTGGAATAAAAAGAGACACTTTCAAAGCAAAGACAGCCTGGATTCTCCACTGGATTTGCAGAGGAAAACCAGACCCATCTGCCTACACTCTTCTCTGCTGGACTGTTGTTTTGATAGAGCCGTGGCTCCCACTCTAAGAGAACTGCAGCCACTGCTCAACTGGACTGTTATCCACACCCTGCCCCAGGGTGGCAGGTCATATCTTGACTCTGTCAGGGTTTTTGTTTGTTTGTTTGTTTCTTTTTGTTGTTTGCTGGTACTAGTACCTTTGTTTCCTTTAGTTTTTTTCCTAGTAAAAACTGTTATTCCTATCCCCATATTTTTTTTGCCTGAGAGCGTTTTAATTTAAAAAAAAATTGTGGTGATTTGGAGGGAGGGGGTTTGTGTTTTTCTTCCTTAGCAGACACCTGTCTTTTTAAACCAAGACAATGACTTACTAGTTCTTATTTTGTCTTCTTTTGATTAAATTGAACAGTAGAAGGGATCATAACCATGAGATCCACTTGCTCCTCAGGAAGCATCACTACCTGTCAGTTACTCAATACTTTTCTAAGTGTACAAATACTTCTCATATAAATATTTTATAGAAGCCTGCATATTTCTAATTAAACTGAGCAAAAATATAGAAAAAAATCAAAACTAGTTGGCAGAGGTCAGAAAGGAAAATAAATGAAGACATCAGGAAAAACTTCCATTTTACTTTAGGTTGCTCATGCTTTCAGACTGGAGTGAAAGGACCTCAGAGAATTTCAAAAACCTGAAGTTTGTCTTGAGCCTTCATCCAAAACAAAATTAAATGTAAATGAATTATGATTAAAAAAAAAAAAAAAAAAGATCTCATTTCTAAAGACATGCTGGTATTTTTCCAAACAACTCTAATGAGGGATTTGTGGAATAACCATTTGTCTTTGCAGCTGTAGCCTTCTAATTAGACTTTCATTCTAAGGTGAGTTTTTAAACCCTTCAGACCTGAGACATTAGACACAATCCTCTATAATCTCTTCCTGAGGAAATGATTGTATTATTTAGTGTTCTTTGTGTTGGGTAATTACAGCAGGCTTCTTTCCTCCTTTCCATTCCTTGTTCTTTTTATGTACATTTGCAAAGGGTTCCTAGGGCCACAGTCTCTGCTGCTTTCCAGTGTATTATTCTTCACTGAGATGGATAAAGAAGCAAGGGACACGGGCTTAGAAAGATTATTCAGCATGGAAAATGTGGGTTTTTAACACAGAAACTGCAGTACCCTTTGTCTTCAATACGCATGTCTAGACAAACACAGCATAGCAGCTGTCTCAGGCTGTAGGAGGAAGTGCAACGGCAGGGAGAAGAAAGCACATGCAGAGAGGAAACTCTGAGAGTTTCCAGATGGCAAACACCAGAGCAGAGGTCAGCAAATGTTTGAGCTGATTGCAGGCAGTGTTTTTCCTCTGCCCAACCAAAGGCTGAGTGTCTTGCTGGGGAGGAGATCTCTACCTCAAGGCAGGACACAGGCAACTGGTAATGCTTCAGCTCTGTTCAAGGCTGTGCCTTTTGGCTCTCCTTTGTTTCTCACTTGGTGGGAGCTGGGAGCTTCTCATGGATGCCCTCACAGAATGTCAGAGCTCTTTAGACAGCAGTTGCCAGCCCTGGCTTTAAAGGATCTTCAGAACTGTGGGCTTCGAAAATGATGAAGGATGGCTGATTCCCAAGGCATATTTTATTTTCATAAGAAGAAAACAGTGAATAAAAGCAACATTCCCTAGGACTGGCAGCAGAGGCAGCATCTGTAAAGCTTTCTGCGAAGATATTTAGTCCAGCATACTAGGCTAGAATTCAAGTGCTGTGTGCTGTTGCTGGCTCTGCCAAAGCATGCCTGTGACCTGTAACAAACCCCCTCACCTCTGCTCTCCTGCCTTTTGTAGCAGCATTCCTCAGACAAGCACTCCAGTGCCTATAGCACATCTCAAACAGCTTCTGCTCAGGATGTTTTCTCCAAAGGCAGGACTCAGTGTACTCATGCAAGGCAGACTGGACTGCATTCAGACTTTATTAGCTAATCCCTATTTAATGAGACTGGTAAGAAGCCATGTATATATATATATATATTTATACACACACACATAACCTTGTTTGTGCATTGTAATGCAATAGCACTTAATGCTGAGGTAATAGGAGCTCTGCATACTTTAAAAATGAAAGCCATAAAAAGTGAATCTTGCATTAGGAAAAAACAAGTAGCCTGTTTTTTAGTGATCAGCTTTGTTGCCTGGGTACCAAGTACAGAAGCTTCTTTTTGCTTCTTGCCAGGAGCCTGTAAGAGTATGCTGTATTTGATTTCAGTGCAGAGCCATTATGGCCATTTATCCATCTCCACAGAAGTGCTCCATTTGCTGCTTCACATAGACCCAGGCTGGCATCAGGGACAATCCTCCCTGCCTGGTGAGGGAACTTACCCAAGGCTGCCACAAGCATCTTTCAAGGGAGGATTTGAACTCTCAAAAGCCTTATTGTCTTGGTAAGGCCCAGAAAACAGTGATCCTTCACCTACCTGCTTTTTTGTAAGCCACTGAAAGAATGCAAGGCTGTGCTGGCTGGCAGCTGCTAGCTGTATCAGGTGGGATAGCTGAACTGGGGTGGAGAAACAGCAGCAGAGACCACTGGACTTGGGATTTTACCAGCTTGGAAAAGCTGTGATGAATTGCTGATGTAGTCTGCAGCCAAGACTGGTGTCTTGAGACACCAGCAGATTCAGTGTGATTTAACACAACATCACTCATCAGCTGAACCTCAGGAACTCACAGCACTGCAGTTGGAAAGCAGAATACATAAAGCTGAGGTGCTGGCACTTGGGCTAAGGACAGTCATCTTTCTTTATTCTGCAAATTAATTTGCTTTCTCATTTTCTATTGCAAATCAGAGGATTCATTCTTCAGTTCCAAGTCCTAGAGACTCTTGCAGAATTAAGCCAGGTTCCTGCCTTCCCATCAACATGTCTAATAAAATTGCAGGACATATTAGGTTCCTGAACAACATGGCTGCAAGCCTCAGTGCCCTTCAGGGGCTTCCACAGCCATAATCACAAAGGAGAAATAATTACATCCACCTGGAGGAAAACCAGCTGATTCCATTTAAGCTGCTGTACAACCTCAGCCAAGTCAATATGTAGGAAAAAGCAGAAATTCTTATTGATAGTAGCAAACTTTCAGACTGAAATAGTAGCAGATTTTCAGTGAAAGAGAGTTGCTTTGCACAGTTAACATTTCCATGTTTTTCAGACCACTCTTCCAAGCTGCCATGAATAAAAATGCCAAACAATCCTGGTGAAATTTTCCCAGAAGTATGGTCAGTGATGGGGAACAGGGATTTTCCAAAGTAACTTCTGACCCTTAATTGAAGAAGCCTAGCAGTGAAAACACAGCAGTTCTCAAACAGTAAGAGGTGAAAATACTGGTAAATCTCAGCTTCTTCTTGCTATGCCATGTACCTTTGCATTTGGTGGAAAGGCCCAGAGTCGCAGAGAGCAAAAGCTGCTGCTGCTTTTTGCCACTGTTTCTCCTTGCAGAGTGTG
This sequence comes from Dicaeum eximium, assembly GCA_013396995.1. NCBI lineage: Eukaryota > Metazoa > Chordata > Aves > Passeriformes > Dicaeidae > Dicaeum > Dicaeum eximium. The sequence continues at coordinate 290,668 of VWZP01008827.1, read as the reverse complement.
TTTGCTGAGGAAGGGCTGGAAACAAACTTTTTCCCTAATCAATTCTGTGAAGAACAGCAACTCCAAAAATAGTGTTATTCTATTTAGCAGCATCACCAGTACTGAAGATGTTTAATTTACTAACTTATTGTATCCAGTTCAGCCCAGAAATACCTACTTTTCCAGTTAAAGAGAAAGCCTTAAGACTACACATGGAAAATGCTTAATGAGCTGTAGTGAGGCACTTTGAACATGCAAGTGGTTGTAGGAATGATGGGGTACACACTGAACTGGGCCAATTCCCCACTGAATCACCTCCAGGTGGTGGCTGAGATGAGCTGTCTGGCTAGACAAGCAATACCTTCCTTTAAAAGTAAAAAATTTTCCTCAACTCTTATACCAAAAGTCATCTTTTCACCAGTTAATAGCAGGTCCAGAGACAAGATCTCACAAAGTGGATGTAAAACCCAGCAGCTTCAAGAAAGAGCTCAAGCACAAATTGTTTTTACAAATCAACTGAAAGGAGGATTAATCAGTAGTTTTTAAACTGCCTTTCTAAAAAGCAAATCAACTTGACCATAACCATTCTGAAGCTAAAAAGTAAGAAATACTTAACTACCTTTATACTAAGTCTTATGAAGTACAAACATTTAAATAGGTGCTTTATCAGCTTACAAATCAGCTTTAACATTCAGTGACTATGAGTAAGAGAAGGTTTTAGTCCAGTTCCTTTGTCTACTCCAAGTTCCTCCAAGAAAACAGAAGGAACTTGCCATCAATAGGAAAGACTGAAAAACATACTAGGAAGTGACTAAGCATTGTCTCTGCTCACAAGTGTTAACTTACCTATGTCCCCACCAGGTGTACCACACAACACAAAGGGGCATCGAACCCTTTCAAAAATCAATTTACATTACAGAAGGCACATGCTGGAGCATGCTTTGCTTTCCTTCAAGGTCTTTCCTCACCCTGAGAGAGCAAGCAGAAGTGCTGGTGTACAACTGCAGTTCTGAGACTTATCCAAAGCATCTCACCAGGGTGCTTGAGTTTCCTCTCTGAATTTAAGAGGCACCACAACTCCCTTGAAGGGGATCACCTCCAATCACACCTTTTATTACAGTTAGCACTAGTGTGACTGAGTCCTCTTCCCTATTTGGTTCTGAGACACATGAAGTGATGAGTCAGTATCCATGGGTGGTTTCTCAAGAACTTCAAATTGCCCTTGGAATACTTTCCAAGATTCCAGACATGTATTACATATCAATAATATTTTCAACTACCTGCAAAGCCTCATTCTGAACTGTTCCCACCCATTTCCCTATACTGCCATTTCCATTGAGTTTGCTGTGTGCAACAATACTGTAAATGAAGCCTTCAGCAGCCTAGAGAAATGACCTGGCTGTTCATACTGGCACACCACAAAGTGTGTGTAGTAAAATTGCATATGTGCTGGTACCTTTTACCGTTGCTTTGAGGGTAGTCCACAGGGCAGGTAGAGTGAAGTACTTTAACTAAAACTTTTCCCACCTCTAAAGCTACAGACTTAGAAACTGATGTTCAGTCTGCTTTTCATTGCTTGCTTTAAACTCCTTTCTATTAGAATTCAATTATACAATAAATGCTGAAGACACATTTAAGTAGAAGATATATCCCAGAGCACAAAGCCTGTACACCTTGGTCGGCCTTGGCAAGGATCCAACAGAGATTAAGGCCAGAAGTGGCATCTATTTTATCTTGCAGCTGTAACAGACTCAAGAATATCAACAACAGTGGTTTTAAGTGCTTTATATTTATTATAAAGTATTAATAACTGAATGTATGGAAAATGATTCTCTGTACAAGAGAGTAACATGACAGCTTTTACAAGTTCTGCTATACAGTACATGAAATGCTGCACATTTTTTCAGCCGTTTCAAACAGTATTTGCTATACAAGTCAAAAAGGGTAAACTTAGAAATTTGTTTATAATACAGTGTGTTAGAAAGCACAAACAACATTCAAAATAAACAAGCTCCCAAAAATCAAAAGAAATCTTAAGATGTCATGTACACAGATTATACTCAAGTTTCAATATACACGTTATTGTTCCCCACAAGACGCTCCACTTTACTGGATTCCTGGAACATGATGAGAATTGAAGGTGCAAGAAAAGCACCTCTCAAGCCACATAAGAACTGGATGGGCAGAACAGCAATTTCCTGAAGTGCTTTCCACAGTCTTTGGCTCTACTATTTACTACAGCCATATACTGTGGCAACACAAGAATAGAGACGGGCCTCAATTACCAGTACTGTCAATGCCAATCCAGTTATCTGGGGAGCTGCTAGAGCAATTCAAGGCACTCTTCCCAGTGCTGCCAGCCCACAGAACCCCCTGTGCAGGACATAGCATTTTAAGAGACCCAGGCTGGGCTAAAGCATGTTCTTGAATGACATGGAACAAACAGTTCAAAACAAACTCCTTCAGAATGTCCAGTTCAAAGCTCATTCGTACTTCACTTCCCAGGCACACCAGCCCAAGAGAAACATTCATGTGTGTGTCACTGACACTTTAAAGCACACTGCTTCAATGTGTTTAGTTGCTTCTGGTTAAAGTGGTGTAAGGTATCGGCAGCTTTGAAGATAGTGTTCTTGGGGCATGGTGAACCTAAACTCACAGTAAGTTTTTAAGCCTACTTCACAGTTTAGCAGTTGTCTCCTTCGCTTTTCCTTCTCCTTAAGAGGCAGTGTCTACAACGAATCAGCTTTTACAGCTGTTCCACTTACAACACAAACCAGAATGCCAACACCCCCCAAAAATGTACCCACAGCATGTTTGCTCTGATGCATGTGGTATGGACACAATTTTAAGCTTCACCCATAATACAAAATAGCTCCGAGATTGAAAATATTTAAAGATATTGCATGGTTGTATTTTACTTTTGCCTCCCAATCTCATTCCAACTATTCACAGAACTGTAAACAAGTAATTTTTATAGTCCTCAGTACTGTACACCTGCACTCCCAGGAACTGGAATTCAGTGACACCTTCATTAGAGATACAGTAGCCTAAGCACAGTGAAAGTTCTGTCCAGCTGCCCTCTTCATACAGTAACCAACAGGCCACTCCTCCCACATTCACACCTTCAGCTTTCTCTTCTGATCAAAGTAGGCATCAAATCTGGATAACGCATATTCCTGGAGAAATAAGGGACATTCAGCATTCAATACAGTAAACAGCTGTTTTCATTTTTGGGATGGGGAAACAATGAGGTATTAGCTGTGTTACTTTCCTAATCCTTCATTTCAATGCACTAATTAGCTCTATTCAGAAGGATAATCTCTCCAGAGGTGTTCTGGCTTCTTAAAATTTCCTCCAGTTTTGTTTCAACTCTAACACAATTAGCTGCTGCCAAAATGTCAGGAAAAACAAGTACTAAAAAGGCCAAGACTTCACTGAAAAGGGTGGCTCCTGCAACACTTCCAGTAAGATACTCCATGTACCTGCCAGTCCTATCACTTTACAGTACACTGAGCACAGACCAAGAGCCAGACTGATCACTTTCTCAAGTACAAGCTGCTACCTGGCACAGGTACCTGCACACTGAACATCACCATGGGACAACATGTGCACTTGGAGTACTTAGTTTGAAATTCTCTCTGCAGGTTGGCTTCTCTCTTGCCTGGGATGTCTTCTTATTGCAGAATAATGCTGCAATGTAGCTGGACACAAGGCTATACAGTCTCTACATAACCATGGGAACAATTTTGAAGTTTTATGATCTTAGGTGCTCTTTACATTCTTAAGGAAAGAGTGCAAACTATTAACAAATGGATTTTTAAAAGCTTTACACCACTGTGAGTGGCCATTCCATTGCCTTTTCAATAATGTTCCAGAGGTTATTTAGATTATACGTTTTCAGCTGTGTAAAACTACAATTATAAAACTTACCAGGTACCCAAACTCAATGGATGAGATCTTTGCTTGTATAATAGACCACAGACCCCAGAAGAAGTGTGATGCAAGGGCAAACCTGAAATTACAAGGTATGTTATTGAAATAAATGCCCAGCTAAGTCACAACACCTTATTTCCATGTGCTCTTAGAACAGTATTCTTTTGTTTGGGGAGGCCCACACCTTTGCTTCAACCATGATACTATAAAATTCCCCATGAAGCAGTATTCTGTATAGTCCACTATTAGTGTATATCACACATCCAATGTTACAGTGGACAGATCGTTCTTTACCACATATAAATGGCTTTCAATCTCTCTTGGCTCAAGCTCCTCCACCCTGTGAGATATATACAAGTATAGGTACCACAGTGGAAGTCTGAAGATACAGTTGTACAAGGCAAGTTACCTGTTAACTTCTACCAACACTTCTTCTTCTAGTTTGGACTTCTCTTCATTGCTCAGATTTTCAAAGCCATCATGGAATGCACACAGGTAACTGGAGAGGAAATGAAGCTGGAAGACAAGTAAACAATTGAGTTAAAACTTTTTATCTCAAGATGTATTTGTTTCTTTCAGGCCTAGGCAGACCTTCTAATAAGTTGGCATTTATGTTTTTCCAACCATCAACAATGTTGGAGTTAGCTTTAAGATTAATGGTGCTTCTAACAATTGCTTGAAAGTCTGGTTTAAGAAAGAAGTCTAGTTATAATATTAATAGATTTAATATTATATTTATTATATTTATAATTAATAAATTATTCTTATATTATAAGAAGTTTGGTTATAATATTAGGCAGCATATTGCTACTGCCAACTAATTTCATAGTTGCAGTCTACAACTACTGGACTGTGTGGTGGATGGCTACACCACACATAGTAAATATTCTTTTCTGAATAGCTATTAAGTTACTATGATTTTTAAAGCAAAGGTAGCCAGGATTAGAGAAAGTATTACACTTGAGGAAGTCATGGAGGAAATATCTCGGGACACTAAGCCCAAAAGAGAAGTGAAAAAGAGTTAAGATGTGGAGACTGTGGACACTGGCATTTAACTGTCTTTTGTGTCTACCTGCTGTTTCTTTGAGGGATATTTAAGAAAACTGGCTTTGAAGAATGGGTACTTCTCATAGGAATAATCATACATCCATTCACAGAAGTGATTTCCAATGTCAAATCCTCTGAAAAAGAAATAAAGACAAAGTACCTCAATATTTGCAAACTAGCAATCTGAGGGTTTTTTTAAGCAAACCCAAAATCAAGTTTAAAACCACTGAGCTGCTCAGAATTTAGTGCAGTTTTACTGGAGGTAGAGAATTGATAACCAGAAAACAACTTCTTGCAATTTATTATAAAACAGTTATAAAGAGAGGCAGTTAAGAATGAAAGCTACTAGCTACATGAAAATATTAGACTTTACCACCAAATTTTATACCAATGGAGACAGTAAAAATACATGAGTATGCATTACAGCTCAGTGTGAAGTCAGACATCTCTAATATTGGCATTATTGCAGGCAAAGAGATCATAATTCAAAGTTTTCAACATATTCCACGTTGACATTATTGGAATTCACTGTTTTATTATGTTCCAGCTATGATGATGTTTAATCCTGGTGACTATACACACTTAGGTCATCCTTAAAAACACTTAACTAGAGGGCTGAGGGAAGAAAAACAAGCATGTTGCATAACCATGTAGTGAAAAACTTATTCTCATCTGCATAGATGAAAAAGCCATTAGAAAGGACAGAAGGAAAAAACACAAAAGCAAAGCTGCCCTACATACATATGCACACAAAATCTACCCTTCCCCTCAGCTTCCCACTAGAAAGAAATTTTGACATGCAAGCAAGAAGCCATTTGTGCATAAACAAATCCTCTAGTCTGAACAACCAAGGAGTCCCAACAACTTGGCCTCTGTTTTGTGCCTAAACTCCACAGCACCAGAACCAGAGCTGTTGTGATTAGTTATATTTGCTAACCACCACTCTCAGAGCAGAACACAATTCACTAGAATAGACAATCAGTAATGCAGCACTTGGCCTCCTTGCAGCATGCAGAAAGGAACACACTCCCATGCTGAAGAGAAAATTAAGTGTTTACCGGTAATTATAGCTGCTGTATTCAAAGTCAATGAGCATCAGCTTTTGGTTTTCTGAACTCTCTCTGCCTTCCAGAAGTAAGATATTACCTGAAAATTAAGATAATACTGCATATTTAATAATGCAGGAAAATCAGAGAAAAGCAATACTGTCTATCTCAAGGAACATTGTTCAGCTAATCCCAGTTATCCCTTATATCTGCAGGGAAGAATTATAGGTGTGCTGGTTTTGGCAGGGGTAGTTAACTTCCTTCATAGCTGGCACAGTTGGATGTTTGGATTTGTGGTGTTGATAACACAGGGATGTTTTTGTTACTGCTGAGCAGGCTTCTGTAGAGTCAGGGTCTTTTCTGCTTCACATCCCTGCCTAAAAAGAGACTGGGGGTGCAGGCAGAGTTGTGAGGAGATACAGCTGAACAGCTGACTAAAAGAATATTCCATACTATATGCTCACTATTTAGAGTGGGAAGAAGGAAGAAGAGGGGATGTCTGGAGTGATGGTGTTTGTCTTCCCAAGTCACTGTTGTGTGTGATGGGGCCCTGCTCTCCTGGGGATGGCTGAACACCTGCCTGCCTGTGAGTAGCAGTGAATTAATTTCTTTGTTTACTTTGCTTGTGTGAGCAGCTTTTGCTTTCCCTTATTGACTGCCTTTATCTCAGCCTGTGAATTCTCACTTTTACCTATCCAATTCTCTTCCCAATCTCACTGGGAAGACTGAGTGGCTCTGTGAGGCTAAGTTGCCAGCTGGGTTTAGTTAAACCATGACAACAGGAAACGCCAAGTTGCACTGGCTGTTCACCAGCTCTCTGGAAGTTGATATATATAGCTTTACTTGGTAAAGCTGAAAGCAAGAAAGTTTTTTCTGTACAGGGAGAGGCAGATTTGTTCTCCCAAGGATCCTCTCTGCCCAGTTTACCTTGCAACTGGCTCAGGTGGCCCTGTCAGCCTTCGTAGTCCTTGCTGCATTGTTTCTTTCCACAGCTTGAGATCTATAAATTTCACAGCACCTCTCATATCAGCATAGCACTATCACTGATCATACAACACTTGGGACAGAAATTGCTTTTCAGCAGCCTGAAAGTCAGTCTGATCACTCCGCTGTTCTGTGTGGCACAACCAGTACCTACACAGAAAGTTTAGGTGATAGCTTGTGTCTTTCAATTCACACAGTCACTATAATTCATCTAAAAGACATCAAGTTTGCCTCTGTTGAGTACCAGTCCTTACAAAAATGTAGAGCAATGAATGTCAAGTTCTGCAGTAGTGTGACCCCTCTCTGCAGGTACATCTGTTCTCCATGCCACACTCTTGCACCAACAGAAAAAGCAGCACATCCCCCAAACCACTTGGAGCTTCAGGCTCCCCAGCTTGCCTCAGCCCTATTATACTCTGACTCCTCCACTAGTGCACTTTGCCAAACCAGCAAGGAGACTTCAAACTCCACCACTACTGACATCTCAGGTTACTGGCCTTTTCCCCTTGTTCTGCCTATCCTTAAGTGTCTATCCTGCAGGGCAGTTCCTCAGCCTTAGCTGACAAAGCTGGGACCAGTGACAACAAAACAGCCCTGCACACAGTCCCACTAGAGCATCCTTCCAGCTCAGCCCAGCTTATCCACTGTTAAGATGACAGGGCACACTAACACAGCATACCCAACACACCCTCAAGCCTTGCTTCCTCCTCATCTTTTTCAGTAACTGGCTCAGGAAAATTGTTATTGCTTCCATGACTCCCAGAGAACACTAAAAAAAGATGGATAAGGTTTTCCTAATGTTTCTTACCAGTACAAGTTAAAAACTGCCCTGTCAAACTACCCTACTCTCCATTTTGACCACTCACTGCACTTCTTCAGCATCTTTCTTTTAAAATGACTCAAGTATACCCTACTCTGACCATGTATATTGCAGCAAAGCAAGATATGGTCTAAACAGAAAACACAAGGCTCCCATCATCAACTGACCTGTACTAACAGAGCATGAGTACATTCTTGGCTTAACCCAGGCATGACACCAGAGTTCTCTGAAAAAGACTGAAGAGTTGCAGAAGCCCATACTTTGCTTCGGTACTGTAGCACACCAGTCAAGGCAGTACCTCCACGATGTGGCTACCTCTCAGAGAGCAAACAAGTAACCAGAAAAGGCTCAACAGTACATCACTAAGCAATACTGAAATATTTGCAGCTTACCCTCTTGACAATCATTGTGGCAAAATACAACTGGTGAAGAAGTAGCTTCAAGCATAGCTCTAGAAAAAAGTAACAGAGCATCTTTTAAGTAACAAATCACTAAGTTCAGTTCCACTTCCAGGTAATTTTGTTGTAAGACTTTGAAACACTATTCCCTCCCAGCAACAGCCTATCTTAATTAGGAACAAAACATCAGCACAATGAAGTTTCACTTCATGGTCAGTAAGTCAGATCAGCAATTTCATCATAGAATTTTGTATTTGTATGAGACTCAAGTTGGTCACAGAACCAAAAAGAATTCCTCCTTGCAAAGTAAAATGAAAATAAAGTGTTATACTGTATGAACAAGTATACAAAAATTCGTCCACAAACTGTGGAGATTAGAAGATAGTGATAGACAAAGTAAGCCTACCGTAGATTTTTCATTTCCTGGGGGAGATTGTAACTGAGAAGTTTGTTCAGTTTTCTGGTTTGGGATTCTCTGGTAAATTTAATTCTCAGCACTTGATTTAGATACCTGTTAAAAAAAGAAGAGACAATAATACAGGATTTGTAACAATGAGTGTATTATTCTTCCCATACTACGATAGCATTTCAACTAAAATCAAGGAAGTTTGAGAGTTACTGAAGAAAACATTACTGTTCATCAAGGTAACCTAAGTCCTTCATGTGATAGTTTCTGGGTACAGTGAAAGCTTGTGTTCTCAGGCATTCAGGAAGAATGATCTGCTTATCAAAATTACAACAGGTCACCTATTTTCCCATAAAGTATTGCATAACTTACTTTTCCATTGTTCCAAAAAGCCACTTGGGTTCCTTATTAAATGGCATTTTCATGCCATGAAATCTGGCCATCTTCTCAGCTATTTCAGCAGATATGTTAGGTAAGCTTAGTTCTTCAGTGCTCAGTTTCCTGCTCTGTAATAAAATACAGTATTTTTAAAATACAGTGATGAGTTACAGAACGGTGATTAATTATAAACATTAGCATTAAGGCTCCATGTAGTATAGTGTGAAATACTAGCAGAGTACTCAAACAATACTCTTTTTTGCTCACAGATGAACTTATAAAGTTGCTGCCTTTGGAAAAGCTGTTAGTCAGCCCTACTTACAACTTAATCAGTTCACTTCTAGATTCAAGACCTGGGGAGTATCACATCTCACACTAAGAATATCTTCAAAGCAGATCAAGTATAAATATTTATAAACATGAAAAGCATCTGCTCTTGTTGTTGTTAAAAGGAAGTGTTACTCCACAGCTTCCCCATGCTATGTTTGGTATCTAATTGGCTTTTTATCTTCATTTATTAGCCTCTGCTAGAGTAGAAAAGTTTTTAGATATCTCCCCCTGGCAAGAGCTACAATGGGGCTCTCCAACACCCACTCTAACCGGATCAAATTACAGACAGCAATTACTACAGGAGGCCAAGTATTCCATTCCCACATCCCTGCTTTTCTGGGCAGTCCAGAGATCTTCTTGTCATGATCAATTAAAACAGCTTCCAGCAGCCCACTAACTAATTATGACCAGGACTTACGGGAATGAATTCCTCCAGTCGCCCTTGTGGGAAGATTCCGTACAGCTTTGGGCCAAGTGCTCTCTCTGCAAGAATGGCAAACATAACACTTTCCAGAACCATGGCTTCTGCTCCCTACCAAAAAAAATGAAAGCATTAGTTGGTGCTTGCACAGAAATTAATGTGGGTGTGCACAGTAGCTAAACTGTTACCAAGTGAGAAATTCTGGGGCTAGCTTTGAAAAGACTCAACCTTCTACTAATCAGAGTTTCTTGACTAATAACCTTTAGTCAGCATGGGAGCAGTACAAGTATTCTGCTTTCAAGTTTAAAGCTGGGGAAGAAAATCTGTATTGCTTAACTTTTGGTGGGCCAGGTCAAAGGAAAACTGCAAAAACCACAACATCCTCTCCTCTCCAACCTGTAGGAACTCTGCAAATTCATTCCCTGGAGGAGCTCATCCCACTGAAACAACACAGGAACTACAAATACTATCCTATATCAACTACTTTAACACTCTTCAGAACACTGCCTCTCAAAAGAACATTTTAGGTACACAAGTTAATGAAGTGAACAACTGAACAAAACAACAAAAAACCTTTTCATTTAGAAGAATGATTTAAAATGTGCTTAATGGAAGGAAATCCTAAGTATTCTTTCTTTTTTTTTTTAAGTGAGGAAGTAATTTAGGCTCCTACTATGTCTGTGTGAATAAATGTTCTTCCCTTTCTACCACCAAACATACCTCAAGTTTCAGTAGCTTTTCTCTAAGCTTTTCTTACATTAATAGGCTTGGTTCATAACAATGACAAGCAGACAACTTTTAAATGTGAATTTAAAAGTTAATAGAAATATGAAATATTTAGTCTCAAAAACAGAAGTCACTGAAGTGTAGCTTCTTGGATGGGTAAGATTATCTGTAAGCACACAGAGGTCACATAATAAGTATCTACTTCTAGCAATTATGTTCACCAAAATCCAGCTCTACTCAAATCCTAAAGATCTGCCAAGCCTCTGCCTACTTTTGAGCAGCTCATCTCGAAGTCAGACCTATAACACTTAAAAGTGTAAGAATGAAGAGCACAACATTAAGAAAGCTCTCAGGTATTTCTGACCACAGATCCTTTTGCATTATTGCAGTCAACACAGTATTAGACAGTAAATAACTCAGAGTTCCACTCTTGAGTACACTGCAGGCAGCACTGTTGATAAATTAGTTTTATTATTGTCTCACACATTCTGAGATCTTCAACCAATTCTAGATTTTCATATTCAAGTGTAGTAAAGACTCATGAATTGGTGTTCTGAAGCACTGAGACTTGAAGACAATTTGCATATGAATGTATTGCATCTATGTTCTTCACCATTTTTTCATCCCAGTTCCTCAAAGCTTTATCACTAACACACCAAATATATGTTTTTAATGATTTCACATACCCTCACCATCACGGATCTGAACTCTCTCAGCTCAATTATGAAACTTAATACCAAGCACCAAAAAGGAAATTAGTTACCAGCTACTGAATGTCCACTCTGTTATTAACCAACACTTACTTTGGCTGCACCTGGTACAACACCAGGTCTTTTCAAGTCTGGTCCTATTAAGGTATCAATTCCTTGTTTCCATATCTTACTGAAAAGCAACTCACTATTCTTGGATAACAGAAAGTACAAGTACTTTTATTCATTAAGACATCTCTTCATGCATCAGAAGTGACAAGCACTAGGAGAACTTGCCTCTACTGAAACCAAATGGTAATTTGACCACAAGTCCAATGAGAGTTTTGGAACAATACCATCCATGTAATCTCAGGCACAAAGGCTTCTCCTTCATAATACCCAAGGGACCTCTTACCAAGTCTCCACTCCATACACTACTGTCAAACACAGGATAGGTGTGGAAATAAACTACTAAAGGACATTAAAAAACTCTATAGCATACTTCATATGGACACTGAACAAATCGAGGTATCTGACTCTTCAGACTAATGTTCACCTAATGATGACTTTAAAGGATCAAGCATTGTAACATCAATGCCTTTAAACACTTTGCAATATACTTACACTGCCAAGACAACATTTTATAAGATCTAAAGCTCTCAATTTTGACTGGTTTCAGAGATTCATCCATAAGCACTTCTATTTAGATTTCTGGAGAAAATTAGACCACTTATGTTTTAAAATGAATACTTAGAGATCAATGTTTTATTTCAAATCTAGCAATTATAGGCATTTTTTACAAGACTTTCCCAGGATGCAACTCCCATACAGGCAAGGAGAGATCAAAAGCCTTTCTACACTTCAGTTGGAACTGAAGCTTCTGTTTTTTTCCTGCCTTAAAAAAAATTTCACTTTAAAACACAAAGTAGTCAAATTCTAAGGAAAATTACTGCAAATTATAGCAAAACCAAAGTAAAACAAATAAATTCCTGTTAAAAGGCCTTATGAGCTGACAGAAGACTATCCAATGTCTAGACAATTGTCACACACCCGGCAGCTCAGAAGCTACAATGACTTTGCTAGTGAACCCAGAGAATTTTATCCTCTCTAAAGGATGTAATCTCTTCTCATAACCCAGACACAAGAAAATTAACAAATCCACCCAAACAGTAATTCTTGAGAACACTGATTCAACAGTGAAATTTCAGCACTATGAGATTAATAGCATAAAACCTATCAGCAGAGAATCAGTATTTTCAAGCAACAACCACAAATTAAGTTCAAAACCTTGTTTCCTGTACTGCTAAATTTCTATGAGCTTCTGTCAACCAGGCTGGGGCTAGTTTGGACTTTTCTTTTATAACTTTAAGGGGTTTTTTTACATTATTGTGGTAGAGGAGAAATCAAGCCATCTCCATTTCTCATCTTTGAAAAAAAACTGAGGTTTGATACCAGTACATTTTTCAGTTCAATCTTGGTTCAACTGATTGAAGCTGTTCCAGTAAGCTAAACAAAGTTCAACAGAACTTCAAAAGCAGTCATTCAACAACAAAAAATTTAAAACCAGTTTCAACTTGCTAGGAAAAAAAAAACCCAAAACCAAACAAATGCTTGAAAACGTTTCAGATGGCATTCCCAGAAGGCAAAAAATACAAGGGGAGAAAAGCAGCACTTATCAATTGAGTAAAATGTACTTTTCCCTAGTCACTGCCAAAATCATTACAGAGCTGAAAACAGAGTACATAACAACCAAGGCATCTGGCTAGCATGCTGCAATGGTATCCCTTACTGAAAAAAAATACTGCCAGGGTAGAAATCTAAATTACCAAACCCTGTTCAGATGACTTTAGGAAAAGATACTCAGCTAAACTTTATGCTGCAGGAGAAGAATTATTCCAAAAGCAAGAACTTCAAAGTCTGCAGAGCAGAGATGATCCAAGCACAGTGCTAATCAGGAACACTTCATGTTCAAGAGCAAGTTCTCTCCAGCTCTGTGTACTTTCCTCAGAGGAGTTCATCAACGTATTAAAAAATTAGGGATTAGGTAAAGCAGAACTGATGTTCATTTACTTAAGAGTCTAATACTAGAAATAGCAGTACTGATACCAATATTCAAAATGGTAAGAAACCATTTAGGTTTAGGATAGAACTGGGGGGCTGTTTCTTCATAATGTGGGATGCTTGAATCTTTCCAAACTACATCCAGCCACTCACATAATGTTGCTTCTGTGAGCAAAAAAAATTCTCTTCTTCATTACTTTTTACATTTTCTAGACACAGTCCAGGTGGAATAACTACCAGTTTAAAACAAGCAGGATCACCACATTTCCCTATAATCTATAAAATAAGCAAATTTAATTACTCACTTGCAAGTCATTTTCCTTCTGAGACTGTACAGACTCTCCCTTATTACAGGACCTCTATGAATGAGAAAAAGCAAACACAATGAGAAGATGAAATTTGAAGTTATTAACCTGCAACCACCAGAACAAAGGGAGTAGAAGTACCAGCTACAGTTAACTAAAAGTCTCAACACTGTCTTGGATCTGTGACAGCTACAGCACTAGTATCCATCTGACCTCTGACCACCACACTTTCAACAATTCCAAAATCTTTCAAAAGGATGTGCCACTGAGACCAAACCACTCATGTAAATACCTGATTCTTACTTACTTTTATTGTTTCCCAGTCTTTCAAAACAAGATTTCAATGCACCATAAGCTCAGAGGAATGTTTTTAATTAAGAGAAAACTAAGTCCCTCTGCATGACATCTGGGATGAGATTCTTCCAGCCAAAGCACTTGAGACACATTACAGAGATTACATAAAAGCCTTAGAAGGACTATTGGAAGAGTCAAGTTATGAAGGTTGCAAAGCATTTTTTTTTGCTTATTACCTTTTTTTCCAAATGTCTTGTGACTAGAATTTCCTTATTTAGCGTGTGCTGTCTTGGCTGTATGTCCAGTGTACCACTGGCTATGCAAATCCAAGATTTCTCTTAGAATTAATTGCCCATGTAAGCTAAAGGTGTCTCAACAGGAACCACAGTATACTAGCAAAACTTTAACAAGTTCTATGCATAATGTATTGTGCTAGGGCTGTTAAGAGTCATTATAAAGCAGTTTCAGAATATTAAACCATACCCTCAGTAACTGAACCCTCAATGGCACATGCTTTTAATAGAGCTGCACATTTAAAAATTCAAGATGTATTAAAAACCTTGTCCTTTAAGGGGCTTGAAGGTAAGGAGAAGAGAAAGCAAGTATCTGCTTAGAATTAGTGACAGTTTGTGGCTGCTATTTATGTTGCAATTCCACCATTGACTGTTTAAACCAGACTAGCTTTAGAGGCCCATAAAGGCAGCCTGCATCTCCACCTTTTGAACACAAACATTGCATTCACAGAACCAGTGCATACCTTCCTGTTCCAAAGCTCTAACAAGTCCAAAAGAAGGGTGGAAATATGAACTTAATGGAATACAGTTAAGCAACACCAGCTGCCTTAATTACAATACAACAAGCTAATGACTTACACAAGCTCTGCAGTTACAGTATTTCAGAAGCTATAGAAGAAGGATAGTTAACAAGAATCGATGGTCTTTCAGCAAATACTTCCCATAACACTACTATATAAGTTTAAAACAAGACAATATGGAAACTACTATTACTTTATATTACTTTCAAAGAAATTAATCAAGTCCAAACATACTCACTACAGCTAAATGTGTAACTACTCAATAGCATTAAAATCATTTATGGAGGGCTTCTCTGAACAAGCATGGTCTACATCAATACCACTCTCACATTTTTCTTGAACAGTCAGAAAGTTACTCACCATTCAGGAGTCTTTCCTGATAAATGGTGCTCTCAGATGGTTCAGTTCAATCAGAAGGTAAGCACATTAGACTTTTCCCTAAAACCTGAACTGGCATCTGCTTTACAGACGTCATACTGTATAAAGAGCTAGCCAGTTCCAAGAGTCCACCTCAAATTAGTGTTGGAGACAGCCTAATGGCATCTACTGTGCCATTAGAAAGGGACAGTTAGGGCTTTACTGCAGTCATCACAAGAGGAGACTTCTGCAACATCCCTTCTCTCTTTTCTGTTCCCTCAGCATGAAGCATTAGCCTCCAGAAGAAAATGAATACAAATATGTAAACAACTTGCAAATATGAATGGGAGCTTGGAGAGGATCAGTCTTCATGAGCGGCCGTGTACTCAGCCTAGGATTAGGAAATTCTTCACTATACATGGGCAAGGAGAACAAAGTAAGCAGGATGCAATATTATGTACCAGAAATTCAAGAGTTTAACAGCTTAAAGTAGTAGAATTTGATGATTTCCTGATTCCACACTCACCCCTGAGAACAGTGGTTCAAAACAAGGCATCTCATATAATTTGATCAACCTATTTAGCTCACTTGTTCTTGGCAAAACCAATCAATTTCAGTTTTTCCATAACTCTTAATAGCCCACTCCAACTAATGTCCAATTCTGGGAGCTATTTACATCAACAGAAATAAGGTGATTTTAATTACCTGAAAAAGAGAATCACTGAGTAGGTGCTAGAGCTTTTTAATTGCTCTCTCTACATGGAAACTAACTAGAAAAGGACATGTGTTCTACAGCCTCAAGATTTCTTCAAATATTTGTTCGGAGCTTTTTTGTACTGTGGGAAGACTTAGTCTCAAAGCCCTGAGAAAGTTCACTACAGTTTTAGTAAGGGAGGACAACTATATTCAAAAGAAGTTGTTTAGAGTCTAATTTGTGATCATGTAAATTGATTTTAATGCAGGATACAAGCTAGAAGTCCTAGAATGGGAAACAGTACACACTCATCTGTGCTCAGATGACCAGTGTTTATACACCTGGCCATTTGTACAGAAAATTAAGTTCAACATTTTCTTCCTCATGCCCCCAATTTATTTCTTCTCTAGCTGAAAGATTAAATCTCTTATCAAAAAAGCCAAATTATGCTTGACCAGAGAATTCTGTACAGAGAAAGAACTTTTATCTTTTTTTATACATAACTTTGAGCTCTGCTCACAAGTGTAAATATAACATAACTCAATTTTTCTGAGCTTACTCAGCTTTAGTTTTCAATATTTCAAAATACTGCAATACTTTGAATTAGATAAATCCCCAGGAATCCAAATCTTAAATCACAGCATTACAATTAATTGCCTCAGAGGTTAGAGGTGACCTGCACTGGGGAAACTTTTCCAGAACTGTTGGCAGTCATCAGTTTGAACTTCAGTGTATGGAACAAAACCAGCTTTAGATTTAGCAATAACCATTTCTGCTTCTAAGAATCTGCCATTGATCACTTATCCCTGTCAGACCTGAAGGAACTGATACTAATTTGCTGAAGTCCTAAAAATCTAGCATGTGAAGAATTCCCAGTTCAAGCTCTACAAAAGCCACAACTCCAATCCTCTACATTTCAAGTTACCATTCTGTTATGAGGGAGCAGAGAAAAGGAAGGGATCATTTTTTGATATTCTGTTATTGCTGTAAACATTCAGATGCACAGACAGTAGCTGGTGCTACTTAAGGCTTACTTTTAAACAATGAAATCCAGTACTAAAGAAAATGAAAGCTGTAGAGAATGCTCCACTTCAGAGATCTCATACTATACCGTGAATCGTGTCTGTCACCTGGAAACCAGAGTGCTCTAGGCACGATCGCATGGGCAAGCCTGCAGCAGAGAACACATGCATATACAACTAAAGTGGTACATTACCCCCAGAACACCCTTAATGCCACCCAACACAAATATATCCCCATAAGAGGTGCTTGGTTTCTTTCAAGCCGTCTGCCAGTGCCAGGGATTTGTAGTTACTCCATGCTACAAACAGACATGGACACCAACAACCACAGAAGACGTTGATAATTACAGTTACACAGCAGTCTGCATTTTATTTAGTTACACAAAATAAAAGGCAGCAAGGCAGGTATGGAAAAAGATTTACCACAGAACTATGGCAACCATTTATACTCATTTTGCCATCTGCTCACATAGAAATTGAGAGACCAGAAAGGAACATTAGGTATCCTGGTTTGTTTTTCCTCATTTGTAAACAAGATTTTGTTTTGGCTGTTGTAAAGCAACAGAGCCCCAGTGAGTCAAAGGTTCTTTTAACATGTATAAAAGAATGGGAATCAATCCCTGAGTTACCTTTTGATAGGTCAACTTAAATTTCTGAATTTGAGCTTATTTTTTGTTGATGCCACCTTATGTTGAAATCCCATTAGCATTTTCAAGATGCTATTTTGAATTTAAGTAGAAACACTACAGTGATATGAATATGAAATCCAATTTTAAAGTCTGGACATTAAATGGCATATTGTTGGATAACCTTTTGTTTCAGTTGTTAACACTAATACAACCAACAGTTAAAGACATTTTGTCACAAGTTTTACTTTCAATGCTCCCCTTTAAATTTAGTAACTAAGCTGGAGCAAGAATAAGTGAAGCAGAGTAAGGCCCTTTTTTCAGTGTAGGACATATCTGCATTGTGCCTCAAACATTGGAGTTTTAATGTGGTTAGTACTTTAACCTGTCACAAGTACAATACTTGTCTTAAAAAAAAGTTCTACTCAAGGATATACTCAAGAGAAGTCCTTGATTTATAAACATCCATGCCAGTGCGACCATTCATAATAATGGCCGAGCCAGCACAGTTCATGTCCACCCAGCTCCCCCCAAAACAGTCATGCACACAAAAAATTGGCTTAAACATATCAGCTATGACAGAGGAAGGCACAAAGCCTTCCCTGTGTGGCAGCTTTGGCCAGCTGGCATGGTTTATATTGGATGAGTTTCATGTACTGACATTTGTGTCTTCCAAGAGTCATAATAAGCAAACTGGAGCTATTTTCAAACTGCAAAAAAGGTTCCTTTAAAAGGTGGCTCAAAGAATTACAGTGCCAGTATCATCATTCATTCTTAAGTTAGTAATGAGGGATCCGTTTTTCACTTGTATTCAAAATTTTAACTTCAACTTGTCTTCTGTATGTACAATAATTTGGTGCAGGTTGGTATAGATACACAGTATTTACAGTAAAGGAATAAATAACTGATATCACTGGTTTGTGCTCCAATTTCAACAGAAGGTAAAATGGACAAAAGTTAAAACATGCTACAAAGGCTCAAACAAGCAAGTGGTAACTACTAATACCCAGTGGCAGTTACAATTAAGTCATTGAGAATTAAGTTGTGATTTTAGCATAAGGTCTCAAAACTCCACTTAAGCAGTGTTCCTTAATTTCTACAGGGTTTTTAACTTAAGCAACTTTACTAAAAATGTCAAATTACTCCCACTTAACAGGCTTGTCATAACATTCTGCTTATGCCACCCAGAAACTCATCGAAATCCTATGTGAGCTTTTAAAAACACCCAATAAAACAGTTTGCTTATATTTTAACTTGCATTTAAGGTAGAGGGGCTGGAAGAGACAAATGTTTGTTGACAAAAATTGTGAACCTCAATGCAATCAAAGTTTTACCTTGGGACTTTCTCTGCTTACTTAACCATTAGTGAACTGCACCAACAAGAGCAGTCATTTCACTGCCACTATGGAAATAAAGGAAGTTAGACATCTCAAAAGATCCTTCAACACCAAGAGCAGAAAGGTTAGAAAGTTATGAACACACTTTCAATTTTCAAACCAAATTAGTTCTGATTTTAGAGCCCAAAAATTTATTTTGATTTCTTCAGTGGATAGGGGCAGAGAAGAGGCAAGTTAAAAAATACCCTGAGGGAAGAAAAGGGCAGCCAAATTCTAGAGTCCACTTTATTTTTCCTTTGAAAAATAAGGGAAAGGCCATATTTCTTTACAGCTCTTGGGAAACAGAAGCTCTACCACTACAAAAGTTTTACAGCCCATGTTCCTACTCAAGCTTTCTACATATTAACTCAGCATTACATTGAAACCATTCATAATTCTTAAAAAAACCCCAACTTAGCATCAATCCTAGGAGTAATTTTGAAAACTAAGTTTCACACCCCCTTTTTTCACTCTGCTTTTAGTGAGAGTGAAGCTAAAGACTATTTAAGCTTGCATTACTGGACTTCTACACACTTTTTTTTTGTTTAAGAGTTTAACTTTCCCAACACACATATGGTGCTGTAGCCAAGCAATTCATGCTATTCCAAACCACTGGAATATTTTACATATTTCTGGTAAAGTTTGTTACCATGGGAAAGTTAACAACTTGCATAATATAATAAAGGAACACTTCAAAGTCAGTAAAGCAACAGTATCTAATGAGACTTTTAATAGTAAGTTTGGTCAAGAGAGCAGAAGCAGGAAAAATGGGCTGAAATTTCAGGTACAGAAAATCTTCTGCAGATATTGGATCAGTTGTTCAAAGCAAGTGACTGAGTACTGGAAAATATAAAATTAATGGATAATAAAACCAGACCCTCTAAGTCAAATAGAAGCAATTGCCAACATACAGATGTGATGTTATGAAGCTGCAATTTTTCATAAGGTTAAACACTTACATTATGATTGCTTATTTACAATATAATCACATATGTAGCAGAGATGGGTAAGAAGATCTGCTGTAAAGTCCTAGAGTAACAGTCTGTCAGAAGACTGTTAGAAGACTACAAAACCGTCTTGCTTTTAAATGTTACTATTTGAAACAGATTTGCCAACCACTTCACTTAAGGTGTGACAAATTTCAATACTATTTACATTTTACTCCCCAAATAAAAGTAACATTAAAAGAGTTTGACAAAATATCTGGTTAAACTTCTATGCCAGCTATAAGGCATTTCACACATTCAGGAAAGCATGTTTTGGAATGAGATGACTGTACAGTATTGATGTCCATGCTTCATTCTTATTCTAAAACTATAGATGAAATTTTCTAGCAGCACAATTACCCATGATACCTAATAAAATGCTTGAGCAGTGTACAAGCTTGACAAAACCTTCAACTAATCTCCAAGATTCCTAAGTGCTATCAAGACTAAAATTAAGCAGTTAAGTCTCTTGCAATCTAGCTAGTTAAATCAAAGTCCTGCATTCTGTACAGAAGCAAAGTTTTCTGCAACACCGCAGTCCAAACTTAAGACCATAAACAAAACATTAGTGCCCAAACAAACAGCAAATGAGCCTTCAGCTAATTCACGCCAGTCAGGATCTGTGTAGAAAGGAGTGTAAGTTCTAGACAATAACAAACCATAAAGAAAATGCTTTCAGCTTGCAGTCTACTCCCACCACAGAAACATTCCCTAAAGGATAAAGCTGCATAGTGTCACAAATGAAGGTCTCCAAACATTACAGTGAAGCTACAGAAACCCTCTATGTACTCACCATCTGCAGGATTGCACCGTATAAACGCAGGAGAACTGTCCGTGGTTCATCTGCAACTGTCTCAATGGAATCGGGCAGCGAGCACTGAAACAGCATGTTGCTGAGGCCACCTCTGCAGACAAACACACTGATAAGCACACCTTTTGTTTTCAACACATTAGAGGTGCAGTAAACATCTTTTGGTGTGATTAATTGCTCTATTCTAACAAGACAGTTTCCAACAGTACCAATAGCTCATAACATGTGAGGCTTCCATAAAACAACGGCAGCTTCGTGCTTCTTAGAGTACAGTTCATCACCCAGAGCCATCGATCCAAATTACAGCTCAAGCTATTAACAAACTGATGTAAAATGCAACAAACCAATGCAATGTAGATCTAAGTAAATTATTTTAATTGATCCTGGAGTCTTGTCAGATATACTTGGCTGCACAAGCAAAAAAAAGCAGAAAAAAATTTAAAACCATGACGTGAATATAAAACTCCAAATTTGAATTAAGAGCTGCTATCACTGGAATTGGCAGCTACAAATTCAGCTATAAAGATTTAACCTGAATACTTGTGCTACAGCATTGCTGATGGAAGTCTTACTTCTGCTGTCTTTCTTAGGGACACATGTTCAATTTTGAAATTTACAACTAAAGCAGTTCTTTATGTGAAATAAGTTGCTCATGTATTTGTCAAATCTAAAATCACACTCAGTTTCTCTGATGTAGTATCTATCTAGAGCGATAAAGCTGTGGAAAACAAAATAAATGCTGTGACTTTTTCCTGTGAAATATTGCTGTTAAACAGTAATTACATGAAAAAACCAGCAAGTTTGTGTACAATCTGAATGACTGCAGCATAGATTTCCCTAGTTTGTGTCTATCTAGATGAGATTCTAAGTTTCTTGATGTTCTTGTAGCTCTTAAGAACACCCATCTACTCAACCCACATTTTCTTAACTGCATTGCTTTTCTGAGTTATTTTCATTATGTTAATGAATGAAATGTTCAAGTCTTCCTTCTGCAAGTGATTTTGCCTATAACATATAATACCTTGCAGTGACCTTGGCTTACAAGAATCCCCAGCAGATCCAAAATGTAGTGGCTAAAATGCAGTTCTCAGTCCTAATCTGACATTCCTTTCAGTAATTTTTCAAATATTCTTCTGGGCTCTCTTTCAACACAGTGGGGAAGCAGAAAAGACTTTCTGGGAAAAAAAAGGCTACCAAGAAGGAGACACGGGCTGGCCTACATATCCAAAGTCGACAACTGAGAAGAAAAAAAGAAATCTCAAGAAAACAGGGTAAAACAGCAGCTGCACAATATGCTTAAGAAAGGAGACAGAAAGGAACCAGGTGGCTTGGCAGGCATCCAAAAAAGGATGTTTAGAGACAAGATATGAAGCAACTTTGAACCATGAAGGTGAACAGGTTGGAAAAAAACCCAAGAGACAGATGGAAAAGATATCAAAGGAAGAGCAGAGTCAGCTATTCAAAGACAATCCAAAATTTAGTTAGTTATACAACTACAGTTCTGGCTTTACCTGAACTGTGCTAGAGAGATTTTTGTGGGGGGAAAAAAATGCCACTTTTTCTAAGCCTCTGATGAAAACTTTGGTGAAAATATCAATAATTAAATAGAAAAACTAAGTACAGTGAAAAATACTTTACAAGAAATACTGGACTAAAGCTCAAGACTCTGTATGACTTAACGATGACTTAAGCAAATGCTCAGCCTGCACAGTATGTGAAAACCCAGAAATTCTTTTTGTATACCAGACAAGCCAAAGTGGAGAGTCTTAGTGATGCTGAACTCCACTAAACAGAAATTTCACTAGAGCAATTAAGACTTCAAAAGTTTCCTGGAAAAGTTATCAAGGAAGTGCATACAGGAGCATAATAAAAGGCACTGTTCTTAAAGTTCAGTCGACTCAGCAGCTTGTTTAAAGGTCAAAAGGGCACATCTCACTCATACAGATAAAGTTACCATTTACTTAACTGACAGATGTTCAAGAACGTGATTTTGCAATAATAATGGACACACTGGAGAATGCACACTGACTGAAACCAGAATCAGCAAAGCAATATGATGCATCTTCCAGAGATTTAAGTGGTAAGAAGACTTTTGCCAAAAAAATCCCAACTACCAACTAGCACGGCTTTAGACATTCTTACGTTTCAGCTCATCTTCTCTTTTGCCAAATTTGGAAACCACCAAGCCATTTTGAAGTGTTGTCTCCCATGAGAGGTTTGCAAGAAATGCAAAGATAACGGTGCTAAAATGTAAGGCTTTAGAAAGTAAGCACCAAAGTCACCAGTACACACTAATAAAGACAAAAACTTAATTAAGCAACTCAAACTAGACATACAAGACTAGTCTACTGTTTAGGAATTGTATTGGTTTTGTAAAAATCCTCTCCCTTCATTAACTCCTTATGATCGTGTCAAGTGAAGAGAAACGATCTAGAAAAACAAATACTACCTGCACTGGGTCTCAGTTGTCAACTGTGTATGCTCCCTTAGGTACCTAGGGGAGATGTGCACATGTTTTGTGTACGGACAAAAGTAGGAACATAGGGAAAGCCAACTAACAACAGTATCCTTGGAAACTGTCCCTGACTATCTTTGATCAGATAGCATGATCAGTCTGGAAGATCTGAGACAAGCTGTGCATTAAGGGGAAACTCTGAACTAACATCGGTTTAGTTAAAGCAAAATAAAGATGCTATTTAATTCTGCAAAGGAGGATCTCCAACACATTACATCATATGGCTTCCAGAACGTGCCCAATTTACATATTCCTGCTGCCAACGTGCTGAGTCACAAGCACTCGTTACTGTGTACTGTAGGAGATGACTCACATCGCCGGTACACCGCGTTTACCTGATCATTTCTCAGTGCGGAGCAGCCAGGGCCAGCCCGCAGGGCCCTTTCCCGGGCACGGAGCTCGGTGCAGCGGTTTCTGCCGGCTCCATCCCTCTCACGGCCGGCGCGGGGCCCCTCCCCCGGCACGCGGCCGAGACGGGGCCGTCGCGATGCACCAGCAGCAGCAGCCGCCGCCTCCCCGCGCCACCGGCACCGCCCCCGGGACCCCCGCACCGCCCCCGCAGCCCACTAAACCGAATTCGGGAGGGATTTAAACGAATAAAATGAAATTAAAGACGGAGCCCCTAGCCTCCCCCGCTGCGGTCGGCTCGGACCCGCGGCGCGCCCCCGTCCCCGCCCCCTGGATGGGCCACCTCCCCCTCCGCGCTGACCTGATGGGGCTGATGNTGCGTCCCTTCGCCGTCAGGGCCGGCGGCGAGTGAGCTCCGCGCTCGCGCCCGGCCCCCTTTTTATACGGCGTCTCGGCACGCGGGCCCGCTCGCGCCTCACGCTTCACGCCCGTTTGCCTGTGATTGGCTGGAGCCGGCTCTCGGTTCCGCCTGTGGAGCGGGGGGGGGTAGGGAAAGGGAGAGGGCGGGCGCGCGCACTCGNCCGCGCTGACCTGATGGGGCTGATGCGCAGCTGCTCCTCCCGCAGCCCCCGCCAGGCCCCCGGCAGGAACTCCTTGCACCAGAGATACGCCCGGCGCCGCGTCCGGGGGTCGAGCGGCGGCGACTCCTCCTCGAGCGGTGGAGGCAGCGCCGGGGGCGGGGTCGCGACGCCACCGCCTCTGCCCGCCGCGGTGGGGTCCTTCCCCTCGGGGTCGGGGTGAGCCAGCGGCGAGGGCGGCTGCCCGGTCGCGGCGGACCCGCGGCCAAGGAGGAGCCCGAGCGGGGACGGGTCGGCGTCGCCGTTGCAGAACTTGGTTTTCATGGCGCGGCGCGGGGGGGGCGCGGCGGCCGTTGGTGCGGC
>VWZP01008827.1:209436-266321 GCA_013396995.1 Dicaeum eximium | reverse complement strand
ACCCGGCTCGCGGCCCCTCCGGGCGTCTGTGATTGGTGCGCGCGCGTGAGGGGAGCACGAGGCGCTCGCCCGCGGGGCGGGGGCTGAGCCTGAGCCTGAGGGGAGCGCTGAGGGAAGGTGAGAGGGAGAGAGGGAGAGAGGGAAGGAACGAAAAAAGGAAGGAGGGAGAGAGGGGACACCTCACGGTGAGCTGTGCCGTGGAGCTGCCGCCGCTGGGTCCGCGGTGATGCGGTGCTGGAAAGAGCCGGCACCCCCTCAGGCAGGGCTGGCCTTGCTTAGGGCTGCGCAACGCGCCGGTGTTATTGACTCCGTGACGTGACGCCGAAATATGTGGGAAATCTCCGCACGGTGCGAAGTGGGTCGCGGCAACCAACAATACGCTTATTTAAAGTCCGCTCCTTACTGAAAGTTACCGAGTTACTTAGTTACTATGTGACGGCTGGCTCATGCCCGCATGGTGAACTGGTCTCTCGTGGCTCGGGAGAGGATCGCGCCTGAACAGAAGGGTAAAGCTACAGGACCAATAATAATGTCTACACGCAGTGCTTTCGAACTGAGTTTCTTTTAGTTTTGGCATTGGTAATACGCTTTCCTGTTTTGGGAAACGCCAGCACCTGCCTTACGGTCCCTCTGCCTCCGCAGCCGAGTGTGGGAGCAGTGATGTCACAGCTCGCTGGAGGAGCCGCTTTCCACCCCTCCAGAGGGACGGGTGGGTTGTCACCTAATATCTTATATCACCTCGTCATAAATGAGCAGTAAAGCAATAAATCCCTTCAAGCCTTGAGCTACCTCTGCACTTCCCTGATTTTATTTTTTTTTTCCTCCTTTGGCTGTTCACCCTTGATGATCTTTTTCTGTAAATGACAGACTTGTGGCCACTTCTAATAAAAGTTGCCATTATTGTGGTGATTGTTAAAGCTGGGGATTGCTGGGTTGTGAGGGAGTTCTTGATTGGCTCTTTCCCTCATCCTTCCCCAAATTATTTCACCACACGGGCTGCTCTCTCATTTTGTTGCATGCTTCACTTTGGCACTCCAGTGCTGGAAAACCCCCAAGGAGCCTACGGATTTTCTAGGAAGGGGCAGGAAAGCTCCGGAACTGGCTTTGGAACAGACTTTGTGCTGGCAAAGCAGCTTCAGCACAACCAAAGCTCTTTTGGCTGAGGCATACCAGACCCTAGTTAAGAGGAAGAGTGATGTATGAGTTAGGGATGCCAAACTGGGACAGAAGAGACAGAGATTTCTTTTCTCTTTATGCCTCGGCTCTTCATTAATGAAATAAAATCCTTTAACTCAGGCACAGATTAGGATGCTGGAGAGGAGACATGCAGGTTCTACTGGAGGTGGCTACTCAGGACTGCAGGGAAGTCCTTTCTTTTTCAGGACTCTGCTCAAGTACCTGTCAACATCAGTGATGTTTAATAGCTAAACAGAAAACAACATGTGGGAAGAAGTGATGAAAATAGCAAAAAAATTTGCCTTACACACAGGCCCTTCTGTTTCCAAGTGCTTGAGTTTCACACTGGTTTGTCATGATAGCATGAATAACAGAACTTGGGGTTTTTTCCTGATTAGAGTTAATTAACTGATTTTTTTCTAGATTGCTATCAGTGTAGTAAAATCAGAGAAAGGAAACATCTGTTTTTCCTGGATATAGAGAATTCTACCCACTTTTATTCGACAAGAAAACTCCATTTCATGGCTACTGGCCATTTCACTGATAATTGTTTTAAAGCTTTGCTTCAAAACATCCAATAATCTCTTCCAGTGTATCAGAGAATTTAAAATATCAGCTGGTTTTTTTTATAACCTTTTTATTACAACACACCCTTTCTTACTGTAAGTTTAGCTTGGGTTTCATTCCTTTAATGACTTCCGCTGTGATAAGTATCCTGGATCCATGTGAAGGCCACATGCGTGTTCCCTTCAGACGTTTGCTCTGCTCATGACACTGTTTGTTGGTTTCATGCTTTCTTAGCAGTGAGCAGCTCATAGCCATTCATTGTTGATTTTACAAAAAGGGTGTAACTCGCCTGAAACCAGTTCACTGTGTTTTCCAACAAACACGGGGAGCCACGAGGGTGGACAGCACAACAAAGGCAAGAACAAAATACTCATAAGAGAACTTGTGATGTTGCTTAAGGTGAATAATCATGAGGGGCTGCAGGTTTAGTTGATATGAAGGCAAATAGATATGTTACTTGCCAAAATGATTTTTATTTCATTATGCCTAAAAGTAAATATTGGTTATTGCTTAAGATTGTGCTCATGTTTACATTGTGGGTAGGCGTTCTTTTAGCCACGGTTCCCTGCATTGTACATGCCAAGTGTGGTTGGCTGGAGTGAGCAGGAAGCAATGTGGCAGCTGTGGCACAAGCTTGCTCTGACTGAAATCCTAGGGCCAGAGATATGAAGTCCATGGTCTGAAAACATGATTCAAAACTCAGCAGAGTATGTGGAAATATAGGAAAATAAATCTGCTCTTTACCAATAAAATTTTCTGCTGTTATCCAAGAACTTTCTTGGTTTGGCTCAAAGCATTCAGGAGGAGCAATGCATCAGAAATTTATACTGCTCTTCTTCATGTGGTATGCATTAAACAGATAAACAGAGTGAGATATTCTCCTTAGAGAGCTACTAAGATGGACTTGTCATAAGTTTTAAGTCCACATTCAAATAAAACAGGAAAAAGAGAAAGCAAAACCATTTCTTCTACTTATATGTGCAATATTTTTCTGCTCCTGAGGAGGAATCAGTTACACTTAGGTAATGCTTGTAATCAAATTTAACAAAACTAAGGCTTCTGCTAACTTCAGAATATATTGAAACCTAAAAGGCATCAGAAAAAAATAAAAACCTTAAAGAAGAGAATTAAGTACTGAATTAGTGGCTCAGAATCTCCAAGACTGACTGACTAATTAAAGTACTGAACCTGGGTTTGTGAAGCCTGATTATGTACATTCTCAGCAGCTACTGATGTCTGTTTCCATTTAGAAGCACCTTGTTGTTAGGACCAATGCAATATCCTATCTCATGGATTAGTCAATCAACCAGCCATCTTCTTCAGTAATGGGAAAAGGCAAACATGTCTTCATGATCCTTATGTTGCATTTTACACCATAGCAACCGAGCTGCATTAGCACACTTTTGTAGCAGGTGTGGGTTCTGTATTTATGTTCAACTTCTACCTCAATCTAATAGGTTAATTTGATGTAGCATCTAATAAATGAGGCCTATTAGGAGAATAATTCCTCAGCTGCCTGTATCCCCTGGATAACCTGGCTTTAAAGCCTGTGAAGGAAGTAACTGAGATAAGGTAGTTTAGGCCACAGACAAACACATAATGGCTAATTCTGCTGTAAGCAAGGTACAAGCTGGACTAAGCTCCCCTCTTCTGGTGTGAGCAGAACCTTGAGACTTTTTATGACCTCTGCTGTCAGCATGGAGGGAGACAAAACTGCTCATCACAGAATCTCCTTCCTCTCAGACAGTAAAACACATTTTTTTTCTCTGTAATTTACTTTGCCTTCAACTCCATACCATGACCATGTAATCTGTTCCTTCATTGGCTGAACAGAATATAACCGTCAGTGAGTCCACTACGTCCTTTGAAGTAATGGACATAGTAATGCACTCTGCAAAAGTCTTGATGGAAATTTTTATTTTTCATTGCCTGTGAGTGCAGCCTTTATCACATATTCTATCAGAAAATAGTCAATCATGTCTCTTGTCTATGACAGTATAATATGAGCCTTTTGTTAATTTATTAATTTGTGTCATTTAGTAAAGCGTATTGGAATATTTTTTCCCCATTTTTCTGTAAAACTTGTATATCTGCAGCTAAGGGAATTGCAGTTGGATTGATGCAATTTTATGTGATTTTATTCACACCGATTGGATTGTTACAGCAGATATTTCTTATTGCTCACAAAAAAGCTAAGTCTACAATTCTGACTCATAAAGCACTCAGCTTTCTTTCAGAAGCCTCTCTCTTTTATTCCAAGCAGCAGCAGGTTTTACTGGCAAGATCAAATGCCATCTAAGGCCAGATCTTCCACACAACATAGAGAGAATGAGGGTGCAGATACTTATTTCAGCTGAAAAGCTTGCAGACATCATAATAGCAGTTGTTGGTAAGTTGTTGGTTCTTTATGAACCAGTAGCAGGTTGATACTGAGTTTGTGAATCCCCTTTCTGCAGTAGGCTGAGCCCAAGATTTTGATGTGGGAACTTTTTGATGTGCAGTTGTTCCAGTCTGGGTGAGAGTCTGGGGCTGTCCTTGAGTTCCTCTGCCTCTTGGCTCACCTCCTCAGTGCACTGCTCAAAGGGGAGCATTTTGCCATAGCAAAGCACTCCCAGCCTAGTCCTGCATTCAGGTTGCACTCGGAGCAGGGAGCCTGCTTTTGTTTTTCAACTCCTTTGTTCTACATCTGGTAAAACACTTGTTGAATTTTAAACAAAAATGAAGGCTGCTGTTTCTTATTCCCTGCAGCAACAGCCAAAAAATGCTACTTTGAAAGACAGGGATTCAGAAGGTTTGCAGGTTTGCAGTTCTGTTAGACACCTAGGCAAGATGCTGCTGCAAGAGAGAGGCTGCACAGCTGTCCCCCTTTCCTCTTCCTCAGTGATAGAAAGGGTGGTGGCATCATGGCAGACAACATTCTCCTAGATCTGTGTCTACAGCAAAAATACTGCATGGAAAAACAGACAATAAGCAGTCTAGGGAGAAAAGAGGAGCATAATATTTCACCCAAAGTCCCCTTTGCTTGTCCCTTCCCGAAAGAATTTGCATCTTCTGTGCTTTGACACTGTGAGACAGAGAACTTCAGGCTTAAATTTGAGACAATCATAAGTAGTTTTATTTTCCTGCTGTGTTTTTTAGTTTTCAGCACCAAATACTAGCAAAAAACCGAGGTGCAACTTTGGCCCTTGAAGTATACCTGCCAGAGCACACAGGGTTAAGGAGGGTAAAGGGGAGGGGTTTACCCTAGGCACTGCTTGGTATTTGTGTCTGTGAATGCAAGGGGTGTGTTCCACCAGGAACAGCCCTAGCAAAAGGATAATATGCTCATTCATTTGCTGTGTTGGTCTAAGGTAACCACAGAGACCTAGAGCTTGTACAGTGCCAGGTACTCCAAGCAGTACAGTAAGATAACATTACCTGGCCCTAGTCCCAGAGAATGACTTTTCCCAGTGTCAAATTGACCAAGCCTTTATTGTATTACAAGATACTTAATTTCTTACTTTGCACCAATTTGGGCTCATTGAAGAAATACATCTGGGAAACTTTCTTAGGACCTCAGGTTTAAAAATCCAGTAGCAATAAGATAAATATTCTCTTACATCTCTTAAAAACGCTAGCCTTGAAACTCCTGACTGTGACATGTACTGTGGTACAACACCAACTTCCAGCCAGCTGTAGCTGCAAACGACAGAACAATACACCATGATGTGAGTACCACTTTTAAATAGAGGCTCTTCAACATCTGATTTACTTTTGGACAAGAGTCAAACTCTTCCACAACCCTATCCCAGATCCACCCCCCACCCCCCGCCCCCCCTATCCCAACAGAGTTCAAGAGTGCAGCCACGCAACATTTGTCAAACGAGATTCTTGTAGCAGCCTCCCTCCCCAGCCTGGGGACTGCACAGAAATCCCCTTGCGAGGGAGTCCCTCCCAGCCTATGCTTAAAGAAGAAAACAGTTGCTATAGTAACCAGTTCTCTACCTGCACAGAACTGGCTCTCTCTTCCCTCTTAATCTTCTCTGGTTTTATTAGTTCTGGGCGAGAAGCAGCTCGTCAGATCAGGGCTGTGCTTGGTTCTGCAGGCTGGAGGAATGCGTGGAAGGCACTGGAGGGGGCAGGGGGTCCTCACCCATCAGGTGGTTGTTGCTTGCTAACTTTGCCTGCTGAAGAATGTCCTGTGAGAGGGTTGCCAGCGCTGTCCTTTTGTGACAGAGCCACCTGAGCTGCAGAGGGACAGACACTGCTTCCCCTTCCTGCCCCAGCTTGTGGTGGAACCCTACTGCTATCTTGTCCAAGAGCAGACCTGCCACTTGCCATCTGTAGCCCATCCTTTGCAGCCTCACTGGGATAAATTTCAGTGGACAAATAAACTGAATACAGTTTATTTTCTTTGATAGCACATTTTTGCAACTCTTCCTAGGGTTAAAAATTACCACGAAACACTGACAACACTGAGAAAATTCTTAACTTTTCTAAATTGTATCTTTTCCGATATGTCTGCTGTGGCCAGGCATTAGACTAGTAGTTTTCTGCATTACCAATTCCATTGTGGAAGTGTACAGCTGGGAGCCAAACAAACCCGCTGTAAGGAATAACATTGCACACCCACCTCTAGTTCTGTAACAGACAAACTTCCTGCACAAGGTGGGGTGTGTTCCCCTTACAGCAAGTGGACTCAGGAGGGTATGATGTGGTGACAAGGGAAGGTGGAAAAAGACACAGAATTAACTCCTGTAGATGTAGTTATGGCCACTAATAAAAGGCTACAGAGAATCATGTAGGACAGAGCAAGGCACCAGGCACTGTCACTGCTTGTGTTAAATGCTCAGAGTCTGTATTCTCTGAAGGAGCCAAAAGCATTGACTGGACACTGGGACAGACTAGGCAGGAGCAAGCCAACTAGAATACTTCCTTCTTACATTCATGTAGCTGTCATTACCATGATAGTAACTGCTCTATTTTTAAGTACAACACAATAAAAAGATTCCAAAACACACCCACATCAATATGTTGCTTGAACAACAGCCAGTAGTAAAATAGAAATGTGTACACATTTCTAAAACATTTCAAAATCTATTATTGATCCAAATAATGAGGTAGATCACAGACTAATCTTAAAGTTATTTGTAGTTCAAAAATACCTTTTTTTCCCTCTGTTTTTGCTTGTTATGCAACAATTTGCTATGCTAAGCATGCATAGCAATGGACTAATAGCAAGCTGAAATAACTGATTTGTGATGGAACTTGCAACTCCAGTACTGCTGGTTATTCAGGCATGGTGCAGTTTCCCCCTGTGTTAGGATGTAAAAAGGTGGATTCCAGATATGATTTCCAGACACCATAGTTTTGACTCAGGTGCTGATTATGCTTAAGCAATTGGCATAGCTTTTATGGCATCCTGGCAGTTTCCCATTTAAGCCAAAGAATGGTTTCTAGCTGGTTGTTTCCTCATGGGCCATTAAACCCCTAACAGTCAGCATGAGGAGGTGGCAGAGGGAAGTTTTGGAATCTTTGAGGAGCCAAGCCTGCAGCGATGGCAGCAGTGGAACTCTGCCTGGGGCAAGACACATGTTCTAGGCGAGAGCTTCACCTATTCACCTCACTCAGACCCATTTGTTCCTTGCCAGTGATAACAATTAGCAGTCTGAGGTTAAAGAAAGGTCATTGAGTTAGCAAATGATTCCAAATAGGCACAGTGTGATTATTCGTGGTGAACTGACTGCCAAAAACGTGGTCACTGGACTTGGAGCACACACGTGGAGTGCAGACAGGGTAAACACAGGAGGGTCACCAGAGCAAAGAGGTTTGAGCATTTCAGGCGCTGGCTACGTTCTTCCTCACACACATGCACACACACTGATTTTCAAGTGCTCTAGCCTGAAACCTAGAAAACTACAGGTCTTGTCTGTTTTACACAGTCACTGACAATTTCTTAGCCTATCTGATATTGCTATGTATAGGAGAAAACACATAACTCTAAATTTTCTGTGCTCATTTATTTTATATATATATATATATGTATAAATTCTCCCAAAAGATCAAATAACATTTTTAAAGTCAGTTCTCTGACGTAGTATTTTTGACTAACAATATTTTGTCATTGCAAAGGTCTTTAGACTTTCAATAATCTTTTAATTGCCATATTGGCATGAGTGGAGGGGATTTTTGTGTGTAACACTCAAAATCATCCAGATAAATGGTCTTCCTTCAGAAACAGTCACTGATAATGTCTGGGAGGTGAGGGTAACTTTATAGACAGCCAGAGTGATTTTGTGTATGCCTAAACTACCTAAATGTAACAGCTGTAGACTGGTTTTTGACCCCAGAATTAACCTCGTTGTTAGCAGAATAGTGCTGTACACTACAGAGCTTTTTAATGTAAAATTTTGTAAGTAACCAATTTAATTCTAATTTGTTTCCATTTTTGAAACACTCATTATAACAATTACTCATGATAACTAGTCACCAAGAAAATACCAGTCACCAAGAAATTAATCCAAATTAGAAACCCTCTGAAAACAGAATGAAACCCATTGTCTCTTTAAGCAGAGCACGTAGTACTCTGTTATAGGTATTTAATAGATTTATTATTTAAATGCAATGATAGAATTAATTTCCCCTTTTCATTCTGATGATAGCTCGTGCCGACTGAATTTACAAGTCTGGTTTGTTATGTATTAACCAGTCATCTGGGAATCTGATTGAGTAACACAGCAGTTGTTGCAATACCAAGACTCCCATATAAATCATGCCTGAGTCCTAAGTCAATATTGGTTCAAATATTGATTCCCATGAGAGATAGGGCTGCAGTTGAAGAGGTTACAGGTGCTGACTGAACCACTTCAGAGAGGACTGCTCCCTCCGTGTTCATTTGAGATCAACATCAAAGTGCTCACTTCAGTTTGAAAGCACAAAAACAGAGCGTTTGCCTTCACTTTTGATACTGACACTTTCTATCAGAACCTGGTTTTGATGTGCTATAATCAAAGGTATCACATCGTGTTTAAGTACTAAGTTATTCAGTTATTTACACTCCAGAGAGATGTAACATCTGGGAAGAGGAGAATGAGACTCGAGAAGTTATTCTTTATGGGGCACTAAAAGATGAAGGGAGGGGGACATGCAGGTATTTTTTCCTGTTTATAGATGCTGTAACAACTGCTACACAAAAATAAATGAACAAGCAGAAAAAGGAATGTGAAGTTAAGGAAACGTTGAACATCAAAATTAAAAACTGTCTTCAACACTTTGGAAAATAGGAGTTTCTCATCAGCTGGAGGAAGCTCAAGGGAAAAGGAGTGCTGCATCCCATTTGTTTTTACTCTAACAAGAGGTATTGTGAACCACATCTACACAGGCAATCTGCTCTTCCATTGCAATACAGAGATCTCCCTCACTTAGCCTGGAATCCCAACTGTTCTGAGTAGGACAAGCACAGATCCTGCTGGATACATTTCGTAGTTAGAGATCTAAACGAGAATGAGTCTCCCCAGTCTCTTGGGCACTGCTGTCTTGGCAAGTCCTTAGGCAGCAGTTGGAGAAAAGAGCATGTCTACTCCGTTCCAACCAGTCTGAATCAGTGGACTGTGAATAACATAAGGCAGGTGCTCTAAATCTTCATGTGTTGTAGATACTCATTTTAGGAATGGCTCTGTAATTGCAATATTGACTAAACCAGTTGCTAAGAAAAGCACAAAAATGAAGTTCCTGTTTTGAGCAAAAAAAAGGTGAGTACATTTACATAAAAACAGCTCAACCTGGCCTACTTCTATCTCTTTGAATAGCTCATTGTTTCTATTATTTAAAGGCACAGAAAATAAATCTATGCATTATCTTGGCTTTCAGACTAACACTGTTTTCTTAATAATATTTGTAACAACTGTTGGAATAAATGCTTAGAGCGTCACACCACATGAGACATGATATAAATCATAACATTTGGAAGTAAATAATACCTAACTAATCACTGAATTCAGACTAATTAAAATAAGAGAATATCCTGATCTGAAAGGGACCCATGGGAATAATAAAATACAACTTCTGACTGCATGCAGAGCAACCTAAAAAAAGACTAAACAATCTAAATGTGTTACCCAAATGCTTCTTGAATAGTAACAGGCTTGGTGCCCTGACCACTTCCCTGGGAAGCCTGTTCCAGTGCTTGAGCACTCCTTCAATGAAGAACTTTTTTCTAATATCTAACTAGCCCAATAAAACATTCTCTAGGTAGCATCTTTACTATGATATGCTTTCCACAATACCATAGCATATAGCAGAAAATTGCTCCTTGAACGCTGTGCAGACTCTCCTTGCCATGGACACGTCCCATGCATGCCAAACTGAATACTTTAGGCCTCCAATATCTGCTGTGGTTGAGCCTCCCTATGCTCCATAGAATGAAGAACAGAGCATATTCAGTTATCTCCCCATTCCTTCTAATTGCCAATAGCTGTAAGACAAAATCCCTACATATATCATTCCTCAGCACATTGTGCAATTTTAAACCCTTTCCTTACAAAAGTAGTTAGCAGATTGTTCTGAATTGCACAATCGGTTCCTTTGTCCACTGGTTGACAAACTAGTGAAGTGTTAAGGATAATTTTTGCTATTGCAATCCAGCTGTTGAAGCCAAACAAACATGATGGTTCGCAGCTCATTGTAGCCATATTTTTTCCCCCTCTATCAGTCACAGGAATTCAGTTTGCCAGTCCTCTTCAAAATGAGCTTCCTTTTTGGGACAGGCTTTGGCCAGGTGGAGGTCTGCTGTAGCTTCTCTTCAAACTTTGACATGGGCCTGGCAAATCCACCACCTTGGAAGTGCAAAGGACCTCCAGCAGCAGCATATGGGACCTCTCTCTTGTGAATTCCAGTAGGACATCAGGGATCTCAGCTATACAGCTCATCCAAACACGTCATGCCCCACAGCCAGACATCTGATGGTGCAAGGAGTGATTCATTGCTGCATCTGGGCAGGAGGATGAGAGTGATCTGTGGCCCAGCTGCCCGGGAAAGCTTGTGCAGCCATTTGGAGAAATGCCAGCAGCAGATTCAGTGGCAGCTTGGAGATCCAAAGCTGTGTGGTACCCAGCAGAATCACAGCTACGTTAGACATATGCTGAAACAACTAATTTAGGAACTAACTTCAAGAAGTGCTGCTCTGGACCCAATGTGCACCTTTTCTGCTGAGAAAAACAAAAGATCTCCTGAGCTACTTTGCAGTTCTCAGCACCATATGGGAGCAGAGAAAGTATTGTAAGCAAGGTGTGATTGATTGTTATGTCATTTCCTCTCTACCCTTCTCTAGTGCTGGGTTTAAGGGGGCAATTTTGTACCAGTGACACAGCCATTACTTTTTGTAGAGGATTTTCTCCTAGCTTCTCAACAATAGCATATAAGAGTAGTGTGGTTTCTGGGCATTCAAAGTATCAAAATACTCTATCTCAGCAATTGAGTCTGCTATGAGAAATAACTCAAGCTCATCAACCATTTAAAGCAAAAATTATTTTCATTCCAGGTTTGCACAAGAACAGGAAAAAATCCAACTTAATTTTGACTCCAAGCACAATATCTGTAAGATTCCTGTTGCTCGGACGTTTTAGGACTGTCTTACAGAGCATTCAAATAGGAATAAGCTCTTCCAAACACAAGTCCTTAATTTGTTTTCTTACTCCTGCACATAGATTTTGCCACACATCATTTTGCAAGGCTCTTTGAAACCTGCATTTATGCTAAATGAAGAGCTAGTGGATAAGATTTTTTTTCCCTCATGGAATGATGAAAAAGCCTATTTAAACCTTTGTAAGAGGTTTCCTTCTTTCCCATGTACCTGCCAAGGCTATGGCTGCCAAGGCTATTGCTAAGAAAGGTTTGATTCAGGAATGGATAACTTGCTTAGCACACTGACAGGGTGTGCAGGATATCAGTAAGATGCTCTCCATGCAGAAGGTTTGAAGTGTGCAGCTAGCCTCTTGTCTTGTGACTAGAAAATTGTACAAGAGGACAACTCCCCTCCTGCTGGAGGTCCATTGTTGAGAACATGACAACAAAACCACAGCCACACAGTGTGTCAACACAAGAGCAGAACCAGGCCACTCTTCCTTGTCATTAGCCTATTTGGCTTGTGACATCCTGTATTTGTCTTTAGAAGGACACCAGTGTCCCCTTACCTACCTGGCCATTGCTGTTCCCTGGCGTTGCCCCAGCAGTCCTGTTATCCCAAGGAGATGAGAGGCAGAGGTCCAGCAGTGATGGCACCAGGCTGAGTCAGGCCATTCTGGCACGTGTGCATGACCAGTCTGTCAATGCAGCCTGAGGGAGCCTGCCAATCCTGCCTCTTGCTGCCCTTCAAAATCGCTCCTCGTGGCTGCGTGGCTGCATGCCACAGAAAAACACTGCTCAGTTAAAGTTCAAACCAAATTTGTAGCCAAAAAAAACAACACCTGGTCCCTTCCTGTCCTGGATTAGAATGACTTCAAAACGAATAGGGTGACCTCAAAAAACAAAAGTAAAAGTGCTATGCAGTCATCACCTGCCTTCCTAGAAAATCCAATTTCCATCATTTGCACCTACTGGCAAGCCTCACAGGAGCTTCCCTTTTGTAAGGCTACACAGTTCAGCAAGCCAGCCCTGAAATGGATGACTTGCTACCTGCAATCTTTTGTCCCCCACATTGAAGCCTACAGGGGTTTGTTACACCTATTTTTCCCTATGGAAAAACCATCCATCTTCATGTAAACTTGGTAGAGTCACAGCCTGAAAAGGATTTTTTTGTTCTTAATAGATTTTTCATTCACACTTTTATTATGATATGCATCTTCCTTTCAGTGCAGAATGACTTGGGTCTCAGGATCTGCCCCCTTATTACACCAAGGGTGGGATTTCACCACAGACACCTGCATCTTGGCTCAGCCCAAACTCTTGTGTGCATCAACAGCACCAAGGGTGAGGTTCACTTAACCCTGAAAATTCTTCAAACAGCTGCTAGTTTCTTTCCTTTGGCTATTAAAGGAACCCAGACTGCATAGCTTGGTGTACACCTCTGCTTTGCAGATATCTAGAATTATGATGTACACCATGAAAAGTGACTCTGAATTCTTTCTGAACTGGATTTACCCTCCTGATTATTTTCTTACTGTTCACACAAATGAAGGGAAAGCATGCCAGGAGCATGCTCTTTTTTCCAGGAGGGCCAGACTTCCTTTTGGTTTGTAACCTTTGCAGCAACGTTTCTTCCTTTTAAAGAAGAAACACACAAGATTAAAGCCCCCTAAATTCTGTATTGTCCTTAACACCTTGGGTAAGACAGTCTCTGTTATGTCCTTAAAGAGCATTTGCACTCCTGAGAGATGCAAAGTGCTCTCACAAGGATCAGTCCATGCTTTTCCCAGTTCTGGCCCTTACAGGGGCTTTTTGGTCAGACACATAATTTGTCTTCCTTGGTTTCAAACTTGGCAACTTGTTTGTGATGGGGCCCCCTGGAAACAACAGAAGACTGTCATGCATACACAGAGTAAGAAGAAGTAGCAACTGCTAGAGGTAGCAAAACTTAGCTGTGAAAAGTCTACTATGTCTTAATGGTGAAAGCAAGCTAGGACAGAAGGGAGGTGTTGCAGATTTCCACTGGGAGGGTGGGAATGTGTATTTTCCTGCTGGGAAGAGGGCAGAGGGCCTGTTTTTAGATGATTGCCAGGATTAGGTAGACCAGGTTGTCTGGGGAGGGATCAAGGTGCCTGTGTCTCCTTGTTTCTTCAGAAAAGAGCTAGACAAGTATCAGCATCAGCACAAAGACTGAGCACACGTGCTGCAAAGGCAGAAAGGATGGTATTTTCTGGTTTAGCCTAGTTGCTGCTTTTGGCTGATAATCAGTGAAAATAAAATTTTACTGTTATTATTACCACATTTGAGAGATCAATGTGAAGGACAATCCTGCCACCAGATAGACAGTAACACAGGAGAGAATCTAATAGCTCCCTCCTATCCTTTTCTCTGAGACTGTGCTAAAATGATAACACTTCCTTATCTGCAAACTAACAATAGCTCTGCAGCAGCATAGGAAAGTTAAACAAGCCTTGAGTCAAGGGGATGTAGAGATTACTCCTAGGCACTGACTAAAGCTATAGACCACATATTCTTCTTGGGAAAAAAATCAACCTGCAAAAGGAACAAGTTTTGAGGTGTTACTCACCTAAAACTGTAGTTCTGTGGCTCATGATGTTCCACCTTTAAATATCTCCCCCAGGTGCTGGTCACAGGCTAGCAAGATCACAGACATGAAGTTTTTACCTTTAGTTCAGGATGTATCCCCTGCATCAATAGCAGATGATGCTCTAGCAGTGGATTTCATCCATGCAACAACAAAAATAGGAAAGAAACCCTAACATTGAGCCAGCCATCAATAGACAGGCACTTCATGGTGACTGCATTAACGTGCCTCCAGGAACTGTCCTGCTATGGAGAGGTTTCCTGCACATGGCAGGGCAGGGAAGAAGTAAACTGGGAAATTCCTGCTCTTTTATTTTTGTTCAGAATCAGGTAGTTTGCAACTGAATGGTAAATTCTTTCAAAGCATTCTTAAAGGAAAGACAGAAATGTAGCTTGGAGCATATAGTTTGCTTGCTAGAACTGCATTAACGCTGAATAATTCCACTGCTCAGCATCATGCTAAGCAGAATAGAATCCCTCTACTACTTAGAAAGCTTTTGTGCTGCTAGTTGCTGAAATCACAGGCAATATATTTTGCATTGTACTTATATAATTCTCCTCCCATGCTACATCAACTTATTTAAAATATTACAGACTTCTGAGGAGGGCTTTGTTCCAAGATGTACTTTTTAAACATTCTTAGCTTTCCTCTCTGTAAGGTGTGCGGTGCCTTCTTCCACACCCACCCTTTGGCCTTGAGCAGCCAGTCCCTTAACAAACCATGCCACGCTCTGTTTGTTTTAGTAATTCTTACCCAAGGTCTTTATCTTAGAATCCTGTTTGTGCAGCTTTGGACAAGATTCAGTACTTGGAGGGGAGGGTGAGTGAAGTGGGAAAGATTTTTTAGTGCCTTTAGTATTTAATATGTTATCTCACCTGTGACTATTAAGTAGATGATTTACAAGCTTGCTGACACTGAGATGGTGTGAGTTTCTGCCCCTTACAGTAGATGCAAACACAATTTGAAAGAGCAGCTATAGGAGGGGTAAGGGCTACAGAGAAGTACAGTTTCCGGCTTGTGCACAAAGCACCCAGGAAATCTTTGGAGAAAACACCACTGCAAGCCCTTCACCTGCTCCTGGCAGGTCTGTTCACAACAGCAGCACACTAAAATCACATCCATCTCCTGTTGCAGCTGCAAATTCACAGCTTACAGTGCTACTCCACACAGCAAATTTGCTGATGAGAGTTCTGTGTCAGCCCTTGACCAGGACACGCTTGCTGAGGCCAGGCTGCTGCAGCCTGAGCAGCATGAGCTGCTGCTGTGGGAGCTTAGCAGCACAGTGCAGGAATGCCTGGAATGTTTCAGCGAGCAGGTACTTTAGACATCCTTCTCTAGGAAATGCCTGCACTTTTCATAGAAGTAGTCCCCCAGCCCACTGCCCCTCTGAGACTGTAACAGTGGGCTCCCTATTCTTCCCTCCAAGCCCCACACAAATCAAAATTTTCTCTCCAGCTCCAGTGTTAACCCCAGCTCTCCTTTGTGAGGCAAAATCATCATGGAAAATGAAAATTCAACAAATCAGCAACATACCAGTGTCTTTCCAAACATGTGTCTGGATACAACCTAGGAAGGCAGGCTGCTTTTAGAGAATGATCCCCTCCATAGCTGTGGGGCCAAATGCTTGCAGCCCATCAATTCAACAGCTTCCAACCAGAAGCCAGAAAAAGAGGTTGCTTTTCTGTCTGTTTCAGGCAAAAAAACCTATCATAGTTTTAAAGAGTATCTCTGCTTTTGTAGTAATCTTTCCTATGCTGTCTCCATCTTCCCCTACCTATCCAACGCTGAAACACCTTGCAGAGATTATGAGTTAAATTTTCTGACGAGTGCTTCTCTGATTTCCCATATCTTTTAAACTTCCCACGTCTGCAAACCAGTGCTTGGTAAAAGACCTTTGTCCCTAACACACTAATCACCAGCCCAGCATATCAAGGACTTGCTCTCCAGTGTCTAGGACTGTTGTGGGAAAGAAGGGGATACAGTATGGAGCCCTCTTTAATACATCCTAAAAATACTTCCTGAACTATTCTAAATGTGAAATACCTCTGTCCATTGGATTAATTCTTATAATTTCTGGTCAGATAAAATGACTGTCAAGAAACATCTTTTACTCATTTATAATTGGTTAAGAAACTTCACTTCTAGAAGGGAAGAATGTAAATCACTGTAGCTGGCACTTAAATTGACAGGAAGGGTAGAGGTGTCGATTTGAGGGGAAACGAAAGCAGGGCTAGTTGCCAACTTAGCAGTGTAAACCTCTGGAAAAACACCAGTCAATAACATCTCCTTTCTTGTCTCTGGGCTCACTTGTATTACTTGAAACAAGATGCCATCAACCAAACCAAACACTTGAGGTTCCAAACCACCATCTGCCCCATTCATGAGAGTTATGTTAGGAACGCACAACCAGGGACAACTGAACCACCTATTCCAAAATACCTCTGTGCAAATAGAGGTCTCCTAAGTAAGCTGTAGGTACACACCTTGTACACAGGCAGGATATGCAGAGTTTTCTGAAAGAAGAATTAAAGCAAATTTCAGTGTTTCATGCACAGTTGCAGGCATGGTTAATTGACTTGCTGAATATAAAATATTAATTTACCATATAAATATGAGAGGAAGGAATTCACTTAACTCTAATTTTGTCTATGCTGGCAATTTACTAAAACCCAATAATCTCAGTGTTCAAAGGAGAGATTCTTCCAATGTTCAACCCATTCCTTGTCACTGTTGACCTCTAGCACTGGCAGAGGGCAGCTCAATCCTTCCCAGGCACGTAGGCCATGGAAAAGCTTGTTGGATAGGATGCCTCCATTTCAGTATGAAACCCCTCCTGAGACAAGCTGCTGCTGCCTGGGGGTCAGCAGGAAAGGGACTCTGCCAAAACCATCGGACTGGGGATCCTCCAGCGTGGCAGTGTTAGAGACAGACAGAGCTGCAGTCCTGAGCTGAGGAGCCTGGGTACCAAAGCTGCAGCCCCAGCACTGCTCAGAGGTGGGGTGTCACTTCCAGCTGGAACGTCCAGGGCTCTAGCGTGCCAGGCAAGCTGCCTTGGCCAGGTTTCCCAATTGCTGTACCCAGAGACAGACTGTACAGAGCACACCCTGCACTGAGAACACAGAGAACACCACTGTTGTGCTGCAGCTATTCCTCTGGGACTCAATGTCACACACAAATCCTGAGCAAAAGGGAGAAATCCATCTGCCGAGGGCACATCCAGAGAGGATCTGAACTGCAACAGGATGGGCAGTGCCCAGTCAGGTGCTTCCTGTACTTTTTGTACTCCTGTAGGCAAGAGAATCCATCCTCAACTTTTCCCTGAAGCAAAGCTGAGTAATGGGACCTTGCTAAAGGGAAAGTAGGGCCTGTCCTCCATGTGCACTGGACTGCATTGTACTGGAATGAACTGGAGGAAAAAGGTAAGAAACAGACACCTGAGCTCTTGCATACCACTCCTAGGGCCCAAGAGAGAGTTACATCAGCAAAATTAGGGCAGCTTCAAGGTTTTATTAACTCAACAGTGCACTGACATCCACAATACAGGCTTTGGTGAAGCTGCCAAGCCTGTGGTGGAGTTGGTAGGACAGATTTCACTCAGTCTCTCAGTGGGTCTGGTCTGCCACTGACTAGAACTTCAAAGAAGATGAAAAACGTTACCTGCTCAGACTAGTTGGTATGGATAGTGCCATAAATGTTAGAGGAGGAGTTAATTTGACATGTCTTAACTTGTACAGAGAGAGGAATTTCCTTTAAATCACTATTGCTCTACCAGTCATAAAATCTCAGATTTCTGTTTGTGCATGACACTTCTTCAAACAAAGGCATTATACTGTATGCATAGTTAAAATCCAGACTCTGGGGAACTGCAAAACTGACCATGTCTTCTGAAGAAGTAGCTTCTAGAAGAAAACCCAACTCTGGAGAAAAGGCAAAATTTTTCAGAAGAGGAAACAGAAAAATCCCTTACTCTTGTATTTCTGCATCTACCACATGGTGTGTATGTTTATGTCTTTCACTGCATGAGAAAATGGTTGCACAGTTGCCTGGAAATCTCAGTGCAAGGTCCCTCTGCCTTAGCACAGTTTAGTCTCGTTAATCTTTCCAAGGTCTCCCATTTCCACCGTCTGTTGCCCTTCCTTCTCCTGGGCCATCACTGTCTGTTATTCTCTCCTGCCAAGGTCAGTCTTACCTCTGTTCTTGTTCCATTCTTTCTACCTCCTCCCCCCTTCTCCTATTACCATCTTTCATGCAGATGCCACTCACCTTCTCAGTTGTCTTGTGCTAACTTATCCAGTTTTTATCCCTTTCCAGAGCAGCTAAAAGGCAGGAAATTGCAGAAATAGGAGAAACAACAGCTTTCAAACATGGCTACAGACCCAATGTTTCTGCTGTCCCTCATAAATGGAAGTCTTTACAAAGAGACTGCCTTTCTGCTCTGGGTGAAGACATTGTGTCCTCACACAGAGTCTCAGTTTGTAATGAAAACATTTGTATATGCTGACTGTAAGAGCAGAGGAGAAGCAAAGCAGGAAGGACTGAGAGGCTGTGTTCAGTTTGAACTGCAGCAAATAGTACTTCCAGCTGGGAATAAAGGCAGTCCATGGTGTCAGCTGTTCTATTTCTGATTCACAGCTCAGGAGGCCTCTATTTTCCACAGCCCCATATTCAGCAGGTAGCGTGGCACATGCACTTCTGCAAATGCCAAAGCAGACAAGTGATGCTCACTCACTGGCAGTGGTCTGGCTATTATTATTCCAAAATTAGGGATTCAGCTCCATCCCTGCATGCTGAGTGCAGCAGCTTAAAGCATGGTTACCACCCTTGCTGCATAGTTTGCTCTCAGTGCATGAGTGATATAGGGTGTCCTCTCAGTGCCCCAGAAGCAGGACAATAGCACAGGATTTACAGAGCCTGAGGGAATGATTTGCTGGAGCATACAGTGCTGGCCTGCTGCCACTACCATGGAGGTCAGGGTCGAATTGGCCATTGGCTTATGAAGCAGCTGGTACTATTGAAAAATGCCACCCTTGGGCTCTGTGAACTTGGGCTGCTTTCTCTGTCCCACAGTAGAATTGAAAACATCTTTCATCCACAGCACTGTGGAAAGGATGGGCAATAGAGAAGAGCTATCTAGACACATCTTTTTCTTCCTAACAGACTTGGAAATCTGCTCTTTAACCAGACTCCAGCACAAACTGACAAAATCACAACCCTTTAAACAGGAACTTCTTCCCTATATAGATTTGTGTGCAAGTAAAAGTGAGAGAGCCCAGCAGTTGTCAGAACCTATCTAAGGCCATATCCAAAACTTCAGTTGAGCTTAGCTTCTTGCAAGAACCTATCTTGTTTGATAGTTTTTCTCCATGTTTAGACTCAAGCAAAAAGGGACACGATAAAAATCCTGGGAGACCCACTGTGCATGACTGTCACAGTTTAGGGATTGCTGTTGCTTTTAGATACAGACATATCCAGGCACTGCAATGCCAGCAAGTAGAAGGAACATCTGAAAATAACTTTAAAACTTAAGACACACAATTGAAGTAATGAAACATGGAAGCAAAGAGCTAAAAAGACAGCAAAATGAAGCCCAAAGAGGCTGGCCAACATCAACAGACAAAATCTGCTGCACACCCAGCCTTAACAGGAAACAGGAATTCCTTGCCTTAGGGATGTCTTCTGAGCAAAAAGATTGTAAGACTGAGATTATAAACCATCTTAAGGATCTTGTCCCTTGTCCCTTGACCAGCCAACAGGTCTATGCTGAGATGGCAAAATGAAGTAATACATGCAGTTATCTCAGAGCACATTACAAGGCTGAGGTGGAGATGGCATTTATATTGACGTTCTTGTCATGCTTTTCTCACTAAAAATGTAATTCTGTGGCCCTATCGTGATTCTTCAGCTGTGGAGGTCCAGAG
Source organism: Dicaeum eximium (assembly GCA_013396995.1). Lineage (NCBI taxonomy): Eukaryota > Metazoa > Chordata > Aves > Passeriformes > Dicaeidae > Dicaeum > Dicaeum eximium. The sequence continues at coordinate 246,455 of VWZP01008827.1, read as the reverse complement.
TCTAAGGTCAGGCCTTCATAAATGGGAATTTACTCATGCTCAGCTGACTTTGATGTTGCCCTTTGAATGGACATATCAATGATATGAGTTAAAAGTGCCTCACCTACTTCCACTTACCTCCTTCCTTTTTTATACCATTTTGTCACTGCAACCTGGAAGCAGAGATGACAACTCAGACCTGCAAGAGTGAACTTTGGCTCCTGTGTGAAATGTTTACCCTGACCGCGGTGTAGTGTCACCCACCAGGCTGCAAAATCAACATGAACTACGTGATCTGATGGGTCAGATAAACTCACCAACAGAGACAGAGCAAACTGTCACACTCCAGCTAGTGCCTCGTGAACTGCAACACTGCTCAGGTGCAATATCCCCCTCCACCCAAAGAAAGGACACACACAGCTTCACATCTCAAATCCCACTGTGCTCATGTACGGAAAAGGGGACGTAAGCATGGCCTACATACTGTTAAATGGGACTAGAGGGGGCTGCTCACAACACAAGCTTTTTGTGGGTGCTTCAGCATGGTTCCTTGTACTAACTTAAAAGCTGCTATACTTGTAACCATGTTTCAGGCTCTGGCTCTAGAACAATAGTCTCCTAGGAGTGCTGTTAGCACTGATACCTTGCAATGTCCTCAATCTGTCCTTCAGAACTCTGCCTGACGCTCCCTGGAAAATTTCCCAGTGGTTCAGCTGACAGCAGCATTAAAAATCACAGCATGTGTCTGTAGTCTTCTTTGTATCAGACATTCAGAGATAGCACACTGCAGAGATGCAATTGTTGCAGCTATGTGCTCTTAAAAGACTGCATCTGTCCCAGGGAATGTCTTTACCAGAGATGACCACCTCCAAGCAGACAGCTGCAGATCTCATCCAATGAAAACAGTTTATTCCCCTAACAGCTTTATAACTCCAAGTCTTTGCTGCAAAATCCCCTACTCAAGTTTTGACCTTAATTTGAGGGTCATCCATGCACAAAACCTCTTAGATCTTTCCAGTGGCACACCAAAATAAAGACTAATACTATTATTCATGTCAGTCACTGCTACGACAGCCTCCCTGGCACACTAGTTTCCCAGGAATGCTGTTGAACAGATATCTTGTGCTGTCCTCTTCACCTTGTCCTTGAGAATTCCACCCATTATTCCTTGGAAATTTTCCCAGAGTGGTTCAGCTTACAGCAGTGCTAAGAATCACAGCATGTGTCAGTGGATGGTTTTATATCAGGTGCACTGGGATACAATGCAGCAGAAGCTTGAGTATCACAAAATTAGCTCTATCCCCCCCCCCCCCCTTCCCCCCCACCCCTTAGTTATTTAAAAAAGAAATAAGGAAAGGAAGGAATAAATAGTGAAGTAAGTCAACAAGAAACCACAATCCATTCCTTAAGTGGTAACCAGGCTACTGTGCTTTGGAACTTTTCCTGATACAACAAAAGACACCATGAAGACAGGAACTTTGGCAGCAGTGGTTTTGAACTCCACAACCCCCAGAGAAAAACTCTGTTTTTCTATGCACATATTACTGGAAATATAATCATCTGCTAGGGAAGCAGTCAACCTCCAAATAGATACCTAAGCAGCCACAAGCCTCTGGAACTACTATTGGTAGAACAAAAAGGAGATTTTCAGCAAAGCAGCCCTAAATTCCTGAATTAACCGATGTCCTCCTTTGCCTGACCACTGTCACCATAGTGACCACAGGAGCTGCTGCTGAGCCACTGCCCTGTGGCTTGGGACGGAGGCAAGCGGGACGCCGTGCTGGGAATGAAGTGACTGACTCAGGGCTCGGTGATGGGGATGTGGGCTGTGGGAACAGGCACTGGGAGCAGCCTTGGGCGGGCTGTGGTGGTAAAGGTGGCTTCCAGAGCAAAGAGGTGCAATTCCTGCCCGGAATGCCAGCCTCCAGCACTGCCGGAGCTGTTGTAAGGTTACCAGAGGAGTCAGGTGAAGCAAAAAGAGTTGATGATGAGGAGCATGAGGAAAGAAGACATTGACAGCAATTTAACAAACGCGATTAAGCTGGAATAAGCAGATTCATTCCCCTCGACATCGTTTGTGTGGACTGCTCCCTCTCCTGGGGAAAACTTGTTTAAAAAAAAAAAAAAAAAATTCACCCGCAGAGTTTACAGGCAGACAGGCCCCTGCTTCCAGGTTCAAGTTGGAGAGGGCAAGGTGCAAGACCCCTGTGCTGCCCTTCCCAGACAGGCTGTGTCCTGGCTACAGGAGCCCGAGCTGGTGAAGCCAGCTGTGACCTCCAGATTCGTGCACAGCTAAGCACTGCTCCAGCCTGCACAGACAACAGCAACACTGTCTTCTCCCTGCTTGGTGCTGCTTCCAAGCACCACCCAGACCATCCTACACTTCCAAATCACTGGAGCTGTCTAGTGGTGCAACAGGCGAGGATCCAGTGCAAACACTTCTCAGAGTGAATGCTGGACTACAATTTCCTCATTGCTGGGAATTGGACAGAAATCACCAGTTCCAGTCTTCAGTGCTGGTAAGGACTGACAATTTTTAGCCACAGAAATAAATTTTAGAGTCTGTGAGTGAGGAAATGGAAGGACAACCTTGAAACATACTTTCATGGTGAGAAATATTTACCACTTACTTAATCTTTGCTGCTTTGGGATTCCAAAGTCCAGTTAAAATCTTTGCAGTGAAGCTAGCTCAGAAGATCTTGCAATAAGATTAGAACCAGCTGGTGAAAAATGGCATGTTACTCCAGCCAGTAAATACCCACATGAACCAGCCCTAGAGAGGTGAAAGGCTCTGCTGAGCTTAACAGCTCACGAGCATATACCATACTGGCTAATACTGGTGTATCAGTAATGCCTCTTCCTTCTAAAACCTTTCCCAGTTGATGACCTCTGGTGTGAAAAAGCCAATATTTAAATGCACAGAATTAAAAATGAGAAAATAATGATTTTCATTTTACAGAGAAGGGGACAGGCTTGCCTGTAAACAGAAAGCAGTGGCAGGGTGTAAAATAAACAAACAAATACTTTCCAAATGGAGTTTGACCAAAGTAATCCACCTTGTCTACTTGCACGTGCTATGAGAGCTTTGTGGAATCTTTCATCCTGGTGCTGCAAGGATGTAAAAAAGCCTTGCTTGATTCTTAATGGTCTCTGAGAGTTATCATATGATACCACGTCAGATAATCACGCAATCAGCAAAGGTCACAAGACACACAGCCATTCCTCTTGGCTTTACAGCTGCTTTCCACAGCCAAGACTCCTCCTTCTTACACCATTTTGAAGTCCAGTGCAGCAGCACTCCTGCCTGCCAAGCACTGGGAAACCCTGCCATAAGTCAGGCCCAGTAAGGGGCATATAATTTTTGTGTCTACAAGTGCCAACAAGAGAACTATAATGGATTTGCAACATTTAATTAGTCTAAATGGATTCTTACTGGCTGCAACTGCATCTGCTTGGCAACATAAAAGAGGTGCAAGTCTCACTTATACAGATATGGTAGGTTGGGGCAGGGGTGAAAGCTTTTTCAGAAGATAAAAAGGAATGTAGGAAAGTAATTTTTGCCCTATCTCTTCTACAATCTAGAAGAAAAAAAGAGGTGTTCTAATAATTTCACTGTTGTAACTATGTGAGATACAGACTAATTCAAGGCTCATACTACATACATAAAAATAACTAGGAAAAGTCCTTGTCCTGAGGAGCTTATAGCTTTATTGGACTTAAAGGCTTTATTAGGTGATGGGCAGGATCATTTCTGTTTTGCAGACAGATCACAGATCAGGAGCCAGACTTCAAATGCTTTGGTGATGTGTAAGGCAAGTCCAGTAAGGCAAGTCTGAAGGAAGCACAAGAACAGAAGTAATAAATATAAGGTGGAAAAGTTCAGGACTATACAAAGTAATACCATTGCAATCTTCCCTGAGCAATGCAGCCAAGAAGTCTTGATTCCCAGGCACTCAAACAAACTGCTCCTTTCCTGCAGAGACTGCCCCTCTGCTGCTGGGACTGCAGCATGGGACGGCTCAGCCTCCATAGTGCACAGCGCTCTGCTTGTCACCAACCCACCTCGACCACAGATCATGTGTGCAGACTGGGAGGGCTGCAGTGAGGGCCAGATCCCCTTCTGCCTCCCTGGCCTGCTACTTCTGGCAGAGACATTTCTCACTAAGTTGTGGAAAAGCTCAGTTTTCAGGGCCCTTAACGGATAACTGTGACTACTCAGTCACTGATTAAAAGCATCTAAATATGCTGTTTTGATAGATTTTATAGATTTGGTAGAGCCTCCTATGTCTTCACCTTCCTTTCTGTGAGTCGATTTGACTTTCTGGACCACCCAACCTAAGCCAGACTTTCAGAGCAGATCAGCATCTGGGTGTTGTTCTGCTTTTTCTAAACAAGTAAAATTTGGATTCTGGGACCTAGTTCAAAGGCACACAAGCAACTTATAATAGCCAACCAAGATTTTCTGCGCTCCTGATCATTGTCACCCCTGACTGGATGTCCCAGTTAGTAAGGGAATTCTTAAACCTCCACAGAAGGTTTTTTCTCTGCACTTTAATCAGTGTTTAGGAGAACAGTGCTATTTCAGAGTGTGTCACTGCTCTGTTCCCCTAAAGAACTAACTGCTAACTGTAACTCTGATCTCCTTCAAGACCATTGGGCTATGTGGTAGACTGTTGCTGCATTGTTCTGGGTAATCCTTGATCTAAAAAAAGACATAGGCAAAAGTAAAAGTCTGTAGACTAAACCCTCTTGGTTTCTCTGAGAGCAGCAAGGCAGGGCTGCAGAACAAAGAAAAACAGCCACATAGACTGGGTTGAAGGAAGGTCAGGCAGTGTTCAGCTACATCTTTCATTTTTTATATTAATCCATAATTTTTATTAAGATTTCACAGAAATTATTCTGCCAGGTCTGCTCAGATAATAAATACCTCACTGTGTGGGGGAGAATAGCAAGTAAGCCAAACATGAAAGAGTTGAGTATTCCAGAAAGAGATGCTGCCTAGATGGCCAGGATCTTCCTACTGCTGATAGCACATAGCATGGAGGTACAACCCCATGGCAAATACTAATTTAAAAGTACTGCATAGCAACAGGACAGGCAGCAACCAACTTGCTCTCGCTTGATTTTGGGAGCTGTAAGACCAGCCAACAACCCTTCCCCCTCAAGAACCCATACAGCATTCCTGAGGCAAGTGTTAGTACTGGATCTCGACCAAGAAAGCATTCCTATAGACTCAGGGGATGAGAGGAGGATGATACACCGCTTGCTTTTTTCCATTCTTTTCCCCTCATGCCCCACTGCTCCTGTACTTGTGGTGCCCCTTGCACAAGGACCTTTAACACAGTGACAAGCGGCTCCCAGCAGGATGCAGGGCACGGCAGCACACGCGGCCTGCCTGCCCTTGGCAGGAGTTGTTCTGACTAGTGGAAACAGCAGAAACTCGAGAGACAGGAATGGAGAAGGCTGGAAAATGCTGAAGGGGGAAACTGCTGGTGGAATGCAAAAGGATTAAAACTGGCAAGAGCACAGCAGCATTCAGCACCGAGTTATTCCCAAACTGTCCTTGCCGAGCATGGCTGGTTGTTTTCTTTACCCATGTAATGCTCAGATGCACTCCCGGGATACCTCACATACAAACCAATAAATAGCCAAACAATTTATAACTAATACGCACCGGTCTCTTAACTGGGAGCAAGACTGCATGGCTGAGAGGTCCCTGTCTTGGAATCTTAGTGCCACCTTGTGCTGGGAACGGTAACAGTCAACGGATAAAAGAGCTTGTCCAGAACAGCAAAGGACAGAAAGGGGAGGAGAAGACATCGTTGGAGCAAAGCTGCATTAAGTGTTTTGGCTATTGGAGATTTTTCCACTTGGTACAAACCAGCATTGCTCCCAATATCCCGCTATAGGGCGGAGTCCTTTTATGAAGGGACAGGTGGGCTACAGCGAGCAACTTTTGCAGGTTTGTCCTGACTCCAGACAGCGGCTCCGAGTCACACCTCCTCTGTGACCATGCACAGCTAGCGGCAGCGGGCAGATGCCAGCTCTGTCCTTGGCACAGGCAAGTCCAGGAGGAAACACGATGTCACCTCAGACAGGAAAATTCTGCTGAGTGTTACTGGCATCCCCTCTGGAGCCTGGTTTGCAACAGGTAAACCTGTAAGTAGGGCTGGCGTGGAAGATAAACCAGTAAAATGCAACAAGCATTTTACAGAGCAATTTCCAGATGCAAAATACTGCTATCCTAAACCAATTCGCAGGTGAGAGGAGCCAGCTGGCTTCCTTGAGGGATATAAAAGCAGGGTTTGAATTTCTTAATTGTTCCTTTTTAAATTATTTTGAGACTTCTCTCTAAAAATGGGTTAAATTCCATCTGGTCAAATTTGAACTTCTGAAAATGCCTGCTTCTCTACACTGAGTTTTAGGGGAGTTTTAGCATTGTCAGACTCATGGTTTTATTTGTTAGTTTGTTCAAAAATGAGAGGTTATTACTTTGTGAAATATTGTATTTCCAAGTCAGTTGCAAAGATTTTGCACTGCTATCGATCAGTTAAGTTTTATCTTTTTATCACTTGGAACGTTTCTGCATGTTGGCTATGGAATTGCAGACAGTATTGCCTTGAGTTTTATTCACTTCAGGGTTTCTTTACAAACTCAAAGGAGGAAAAGAAAACCATTTTGACAAATATTTCTGTAGCAAGGTAGGAATTCTCTTGGAGAGAAATAGGGTGCGTGGATCCTACTGAAGGAGCAGGATGAATGAACACGCGAGTATACTGACAGGGATGGGGCATCCACAACTTCTCTGGACAGTGTCTCACAACCCTCACAGTAAAGAATTTCTTCCCAACATCTAATCTAAACCTCCTGTCTTGCAGTTTATAGCCATTGCCCCTTGTCCTATCACTCGTGAAAAATCCCTCTCAAGGCTTCCTGCAGGCCCCCCTTTCAGTGCTGGAAGGTGCTCTAAGGTCTCTGTGGGCCTTTCTCCAAGCTGAACAACCCCTGCTCTCTCAGCCTGTCCTCATAGTCTCTCTCAGTCTCCAGCCTCATGGAGCATAGAGTGCTCCAGCCCTCTGACCATCTCTGTGCCCCCCCTCTGGACCTGTCCATGTCTTACCTGTGCTGAGCACTCCAGACCTGGACACAGCACTCCAGGTGGGATCTGGTAGAGGGTGAGAATCACTCTCTTGACCTGCTGGCCAAATTTATTGGACCTACCAGTTTACCACCAGTGTTGTTGTAGTGTGGCCAAACATGGGAATTACACAGAATATTCTGAGTTTGAGGGGACCCACAAGTATCATCAAGTCAAACTCTTAAATGAATGGAGACCAAAGCAAAAAACCCCTAAAAATCTAATTATGAAATAGAACTGACTTCTGATGAACATCATCACAAGTGGAAAAACACATGGTTTGCTGGATCCATCAACAGCTGCACACTTGACTGAAACTCACTACTGAACACACAAATCTCTGCTTAAGCTAAAGCCATTCCCAAGCAACACAGTTTCACTGGCCCCGTATCTGTTTCAGCACTGAGATACCTGCACATGTAACATGGAGTCCTCCAACAAAACCACTCGACTGCTCAAGCTTCTGTGTCTGTGTCTGTTCTGATCAAATTCCTTGCAAGGATGTATCCAAGTAAAATTACAGTTAAATCGAATGTAGATGCCTGGGAAGAAGTAATGGATTTCATTTGTGGGGAGGAGTAACAGTGAAATAACCTGTATACCTTGCAATAATAAAAATAGTTATAAAATATTTGTAAACAAGGTATGCAAACTCAAGCACAACTGCCACAGAAGTTCCCTTAAATAATAAATGTTACTGTTGCTGCCATGAAGTGATGCTAAAGAACAGCAACCCACCATGACCTCCTCACTTTGTTGAAATCAAGAGTTTAAAAAGGGACAACAGAGATTATGCAAGGCCACAGGTTTACTTAAGACCCAGCCCAAACAAGAGAATACTCATGGTGGAGGGTGATTTAGGAAAAGGCATGATACTAGAAGGTAACAATGCAAACTTAGTTGACTTTCTGTAGGTTTCATTCTGCAAAGCTCCCAAGCCTTCAACCTTTCATTTTAAAAAGGGCAACCAGCCATACAAATATGGGGAGCAAAGAAATTCTGCTTCTGAGCTGATTTTAAAGAAGGTAAACTGGCAGTACTAGGCAAAATGCACAGGAAGAAACCAGAAAAAACCCCAGGCAAAAGGAGACATGAACATACTTTGGCTATGTAAGGGGTTGGCAGCATAACTGCACGTGACAGGATGCTCCCCAATCTTCAGCCAGCCAGCCTGCCATTTCCATAGTGGTTGGGATGTTTCTTTTATAGCTGAACAACCTGTTACACGTAACAACAAGCTGGCTAAAGCCCCTCTGCAATACGCTTCCTCCAGTTCTTCAACCTGCTAAAAGGTGCTGTGGTCACCCCAAACCTGCTCAGCTGTGGCATCTTTTCTTACCAGTATCCTGGGCAATGAGACATTAAGGCTGGACAGGGTCCCTGAGAGTCAAACCACTGTGAGCTCCAGTGCTTTGCAATCTGGACAAGAAACATGGCCAGGTTGTTGGATTCTCATACAGGTGACAAACATACACCTTCCCCTGCTACTAAGGTTATGGAAACATTTAGATCCACCAATTCACATACAGGTGAAGAAAGAAAAATGCCCACTTCCTGCATCAGAGGACAGGCACACAACTGGGGTTCTGGCAGCCCGCCCCACTTGGGGTAGCACATCTAATTGTTTTCAAGGTATCTGTGACACAAACACCTGTGTAGCAGGACATGGCCATGGAAATGACTAGGAGCTTTTGTTTCAGATTCTCCAAGACATGAAAGTTGTTCAATGAACAAGACCAATCCAGAGATCCTGATGCCCAGAGTTACTTGTACTTACCTTCACACCAAAGGGAAAGCAGTTGTCATGAAGGGGCTGGCTGAACTATGAGTTAGGAGGATCATCCACTCCAGGAAAACAGCTTCTTCCTCTAAGGGCAGGATTCACTTACAATTTCTTCTGTTTGATTGTCTGCTGTCGTTGCTTGATGCTGGTTTAGCATGCCCTAACCTTGCTCTCCAGCACACTGGTCATAAATACCTACAATGGTGGGCACTGTTTAGTTGCTGCATTGAGCCCCTTTCCCTCACATGTCCAGGGGAATGACATTTCTGCAAACCAACCCCCGCCCCCCCCCCCCACTACACCCACTGAGGCTGCCAGGCGAGCATTGAGCACGAACCTGCAAGCAGGAGCAGCAGGGCACAGAAGGGCTGCGGGTAAGTGTGCAGAGACTGTGCTCAGCTTTCGCTCGTACAGCCAGAAATGCTTGTAGAGCACAGCATCCAGTGCTAACGCCTGTGAACTCTGCAAGAAAGAGCTGTACTAGTGTCATTTGTCATCAGCTGTTTCCTGGACACTTCTGACTTTAGGGCAAGCCCTTATTAACCCACCTCTCTCTCCTTTAACCCATTTTATGATACAGTACAATTAAGGACCCCACAAGACAAGTCAGCACAGCTGTGAGCATACTCACCAAAGCGTCTGTGTTGTCTTCTCTGCACTAAAGGCCAAGGTGTGGCAGTGTGAGCCATGCACTGCACAGAGAGATCCACCCATGTTCTAAAAACATACACAGCCTGGCATGACACAAGGCCTTTCCCAAAGACTGACAAACTTACAAGTATTAGGTTCAATTCTACACTTAATTCTCTCCACTAATGCTTTCACCACTGGGTAACACAGTAACCATGTAACTCAAGCTCTTGATCTTTAGGGCAGGAGAGCTGGACTTGACATGAAAATCCTGAGCAGCCAACAGTGGATTCATCTGATCCAACAGCACCTGTTTTAGGATGAAACTTGTGTTTCTACACCCCTAGATACAAAAACTCAAAACCTTAATCCACAATTGAGAAGAAACACAAATACTACAGACCAAAGCAACACATAGTTATGTCAACTCTGATGTTTCAGACCTGTTTAAAAAAAATGGCTCAGAAAGCTGATTTATACATACAAACAATCCATTGTGCCCAGAAGTTTCCTAACATTCTTTTATTAAAAACCAAAGAGCCAAAGATCGCCCTGATGCTCTTCATTGTTATAAAGCAGACTCTGAAGTATTAAGTGAATTATGTATGAGCAAAGAACTCCAACTGATGCAGAGTTTAAAACTAGGTTTACAGTTTCCTATTTTATTGGCATGGATGTATTTCTAAACTTAAAAACCCTTCTGGCAAGTTATCTCAATTTCTTATGACAAAATTTCTCACAACACACAAATATTTACAACATATACATATTTTTCATTCTTTTACAACTGGTTCTTAAAAGACAAACAATTCTTAGGTTACCACAGAACAAAAGCTGTGACTTAGTTGTTTTTAATTTGATAAAACTATCATAAGTTAAAGTGAATAGATTTTTCTTTAAATTCCTTGTAGCATTTTACAAGTGCAACAGAAAAATATGAAGAACCAATTTAGGATAGCTGCAGTTCATTGGATAAATGTTGCCCGTTGTAATCACATTATTTCACAGCAAATTCTTGAAAAAATAAGCACCAATCATTCTTGCAAAGAACAATTTTATCTAAAAGTATTGAAAAGTGTTAAATACAAGGTGTTTAATTTACGTAACAAGCAATAAATACACCATATCCAAACTTTATTCTGCATACTGCTACCCTTGTACATATAATGTACTAAAAAGTCAGCAAATTGTCAACACCTTTTCATATTTTTTTTCTCTTTTTTTAAAGAAATCAATTTGACTTCCAACCAACGGTTTGCTACTATAACAAAGGCCACAAACAGTACGTCTGGGACAGCATACAGTGTTAAAACTGACAAACTCCAAGGGGGAAAAACCATCTAGCAAATAAATCAGAAAGCTGTAGATCATTGCTGGTGATGTTAACATATACTAGAAAACCTTAATATGCTGCTACTATGATTTTGTAAATTGTTTAGTCAAATATTGTAAGAGCAAACTAACGCTCCTACTGATCAAAAATAATTCTGTAGCCACACTGTATTCTCATTGTCCTGCATGGAAAGATCTGATGCAATTTCCTAACTTTGCTTGAGCCTTTATTTTACAACAGAGCATTACCTCTAACTCGGAATTGCACATAAGAAGGCTATTAAAAAGTACAATAAAAATCTGCACAAATCAGACTTAAGAAGAGTCAGTATGCTGTACACTTTCTACAATATTACGTTGATAGGTGAATAAAGAAGTGCTGCCACTAAGTTTTTCAGAAAGTTCTTTAGTTGAGGAATAATCAAATGGAATTTTTGTTGGGTTTTCTATTTTTTTTTTTTAATTATTTTAAATTTTTTTTTAGAAATGACATCCAGGTCAGTTTAAGACCTATAAGCTTATGCATTGAGCCTTAAAGACTGATCTTCTCTCCTCCTAGAAGAAATATCAATATCTATTGAATCCTTGCCAACAATAAGCCTTAATCTCTTCGCTGGAGGAAGAGGAATAAAGTCATCAAATTCATCATCATAGTCATCTTCCTCTTCATCGTCCTCTTCCGATGAAGATTCACCCGCTGTTTCCTCTTCATAGTGACCATAATCATCTACTTCCATTCTCGACTCCAAAAGGGACAGAGTTTCACTACAACACACACCATTTTCATGAAGGTCCTCTGGGTATGTCCCTCTGTTTTCGTCCTCTCGTTTTAGCTGTATTTTTAATTTTGTTGAACTATTGCCTGATCCTGAGTTAAAACCATTATTTAGCTTTGCTACATATAAATTATTATCTTTTTCATGGTCTTTACTTAATTTTATGCTTATTTTTGAAGAATTCATGCCATCACTCTCTTGATCATTTGCCTTGCTACTGCTATCATGGCGCCTACGAAGAGTCAGTTTAGGGATCCCAGAGCTATTTTCAAGGATAAGTTGTGCATCATACCTCGTAATTCGTCTTTTCTTTTTGCTTTTTGCAGTTCTAAAGTTGTCTTTTGCTTTAAAATTGTCAGTTGTTACAGAGCAGCCACCAGATCCAGGGATACAGTCTTTAAAGCCAACAGGTGCATCAACCACGTTATTCCTCTCTTCAAGTTCTGAATGGGAACTAATCAAATCTGGTACTTCATCCTTCACAGGCGTGTTGTGCATAGTATCAGTTTCCTCTGGTTTTGAAGATGGTTTCACAAGCTTTCCTTGTCGAGATTTCTTTTTTGATGTGCCTGCATCACTTTTCTGGCAGCGACCCTCTCCTTTATGTGATGGTCCATGAGCCACGTCGCTGTCGTTTAACGCACGAGACTGCTGCTCTGCAATGTCCGATTGTGTTCCAGTCAAGTTACTCTTATAGCTATCCAACGTATTTGGTTCAAGCTTTGTGTCAGAGGTCTCCTTCAAACTCATCCTTGTTCTCATCGACCTCCTCGTGATGTACGTGCAGGGTGCAATATCACCATGCTCATAAGCACCTTTCACAGAATTCAGTTTATGTTCTCTGGCTGCATGCCTCGTTAAGCATCCGCTAGAGACTGCAACTTTGACTGGTCCCTCCAATTCTTTATCCTTTTTAATGGGCAAGTTTTTATACAAAACTACTTTAGGCTCTTTGAGAACTAAATTTCCCATTTCAAGCTTTCGAGAAGCATTCTTTTGCTCTGGCCTTTTGCACTGATTTCTCAACTTTATCTTTGAAAGTAAAGGCTTTGCAGGCTTTTTCAGTCTCTTTGGTACCCTGGAATTATTTATATGAGTTAGTTTAGATGAGGTAGAATTTGATGATGCTGGAATTCTTGATATAGACTGTCTAGTTAATGTTCTATTTTTGCTGTTCTTTTTTATGCCAATTGAAGATTTCCTGTTAGCTGAAAAAGAAAAAACCAGTTTTGTTATGACACTACTATATCCTGAATTTCCCACTCCCAAATACTGCAGGTATTTCATTTATTTGGGGCACTTCAAAATAATCCATGAGACAGGATAGATACTATATTGTAAGGAATGAGACTGCTTAACTTGCAACTCAACACACAAAAGCAATTGCCAAACATGCCACAAGTACATCAACACTTCCAGATACACTTCCCCTCCTTACCCCCAGTATACCAAGCTGTGTTTTTACTAAATTTCTTCTTCCAATTAAAAAAACCCCATATATCTGTTTGACATTATCCACAGCTCTGGTGAGTATTATTCCAGCAAAATCTGAGAATCAGCATGATCTAACATTATCTCCAGGACTTTTTTCATGGAGAAGGAGGAAAAAAACCCAAACACCTTTATCTAATGCAATGGTTTCAATGTCAGGTGAAACTACTGCCTACTGTGGCAAGTAAAGGAGTTTTGTCTGCTCAACAGAGGTGCAACTCTAAATACTGGTAATCAGAGATCATAAAAAGATTTGGGAACATTTTTAGGTTGTTTTTTTTTTTTTTTCATTGGTTTGTCAGGTTTTTGTGTTTTGCTTTTGTGTTTCAGTTTTTTTAATATCACAGCAGCCAACAGGAGACGGATGGAACCACAGTATCTTATGTAGCTCCAAACCTGTTAACCAGTTAAATCAAAGTTTAAATTATTTGTATTTTGCCCATACTGAGCAGTGGAGGTGGGGAAGCGGGGCATGCAAATAAATCATATTCCCCACTCCGTGGAGAGAAGTCTTGCAGGAAGATCACAGACAAAAATCCCTTCCAATTTCTTCTGAAATTACTAACTGTGCACTTTCACTGCACAAGAGGTGCCTGAACTATCAATTCTGGATGTGGGAAGGGAAGAGCTGCCCAATTTAAAAGACCTCTAAAGGAAACAACTATTTGTTTCATAATATCTACTAAGAGTATTTATTTAAAAATTATTTTCCTAAGAATTCAAATTACGTAAGTTTTCTTTCCTAAACCATACTACTGCCTGTGGTAGTTTATTGTATTTTGAAATACAGAAATTATTGGCAGGATTTTAACTGACATGTTTATAAATATTTGCTTTTTATATTAAAAGAAAGAAAACAAAAGAAGAACATACCACCTATTGTTCTTCAAACACTTGTGGAAAACCATGAATTTGCTGTTTAAATTGTCTTCAGATTCCTGAATAAATTAATTTTAACGACCAGTATGTGAGAAGCATCTCAACACTAAAAGAGGAATTCCATCACTGTGAAAGTTTTCCATGTTTTTGTGAAGCCCTTAATGACTCCAAGCTCTTCCCCTTACTTACTTGCATTACCTTTTTCCTGAGTGGTATCTGCATCAGTGTTAGAGCTGACAGACTGGCTGTCTGAATTCTTGCTGCTGTCACCCAACTTTTTAAGTCTGTTCAATCGTTTGTCTGTTTCTCTCAGTCCATATTTGCTGTTAATCACAGGAGTAGGTGCTGGCAATCCCACTCTTGATTTAAAAGCACCAGTTCCACGTCTACAAATGAAAATACAAAAACCAAGGTATTAATAAAATTTAATGTAAACTTAAGAGCTTTTTTTCATATACAGCAGTTTGTACAGGATCCCAGGTGTATCTGCATCAATGACACCAATAGCCACAGAACTGGTGAGCATTTTGTGGGCTGTTTTGTCTTCTACCTGTCATCCTGGGTGCCTAAATGTCTCAGTTGGCCAGCAAGAACAGCAGGATCACTAGGAAGAGTACATGGACATATGTAGAGAGATGCAAATCTTCCTGGTGATGACTTTTGGAGGCTTGAAAGAAATTGTACTGTGCCAAATTTCCCACTGTTCCAAACATACCCACAGATCCTTAACATTGCAAATTAACACTCTTTACAGCATAGTTAAAATTGAGACACTTAAATATTAATTTTTTTGTGGTATACAAAGTGACTGTTGCCTCATCAGTCTTTAAACAAGCAAAAAATGAGTCCTTACTAACTCCCCCCGAAATAAAATTTTATATATTTGACTGTCTCTACTACAGCTTTGTAACTGAAAAGCAGATTCCTAAAGTTAGAATTACCCAAACATTAGCTTTAAAAAATAACATTTTCATGTACTTAAAATACAAAAACAACAAGTTCATGAAAATGTTCAGACACATAAAACTAGTTTGTCCTGAAAAAGAAAGCATGCCCATATTATACTGAAATCATTGACTAAATGAACTTGAGACAAACCCCACATCACTCCATGTCACAAGGGAAGAACAATTCTGGTGCCTCTTTATTCAACACTTGACAGTCTCCATGACTGAAGTACATTTTTACTAGCAGCTCTCAAGATAAACTCTGAGACTGTACCCCTCACTTGGAATGACAACATCACATGAGCTTGGAGATCCATGCCAGAGCATCCTCCCTTTAATTTCAAGATTTGTTAGTGACCAAAATAGCCAATAAAAATGGAAGTATGATTATTAAACTATTTACATGCAGGTGTACTAAGCTATTTCTCAATATGACCAATATTTTGTCATTTATATTTTTCTTCCTACAGTTAGATCAAACAGAACAGTGAGTTCTGTGCAGCTGCTCTTGGAACTGAGTGAAGCTCACTCAGACGATGCTGCGCCTCCTTGCTCACAGTGAGCAGAAGTTTCAACATGGCAAAAACCAACTATGGAATTCATTCAACTGATTTTGTGAAGAAACCAGGTTGGGACAGCACATGTGAAAAACAAACACTGAGTGATGGACAGAGAGAAGCAAAAACTGTCCAAACCAGTACATATTTACAAATACACAAACCCCCAAGTTCTAACAACACTGGGTGAAAAACTACTTTGCCCATTCCCAGCAGAAGACAACTTCACGTGCACAAATGAAACATTAATGGAATTTGCTTTATCAAGTGCAAAGAAGAGCAAAAGTTGGGGTACAGTTCACAATGGTCTTGTAGAAGCTGTAGTGCTTTTCCTTCCAATTCTACTTTATTCAGTACAAATATTTTACGAATCTACACCCCTGTTTTGTTCTGTCTCATTTTGGGTTAATCTCCAGAACAGAGAGTCAAAAGATTAATAGAACACGGAGTTCTCAGGAATTATCACCATTCTGTAACAACACAGACAAATCATTATAGCAAACAGGTAGGAAGCAATTATTTTGTGTCCAAAAATCTGAGTACTCATAATAAAGGACTTTCTGTTTCACAAAATAGATCATGAATATGCCCAATTCCATTTGAAAGCTATTTACATCAACGCATACCTTTCACAGGTGTAACATTCGCAGTATTCATTATTTTCTCCAAAAAACCCATCTCCGTAGTAACAAGAGATTTCTTCTCCAGGTTCAATATCTCTCAGAGCTTTCACACATGCTGTATCTCTGCCCGTTGATACAAACTGGAGAAGGAGATGACAGGAAGGGAGAAAAAAGGTTAATCATTAAGTCTGCACAGTATCTGAGTAAGAAATAAAAGTAAAACAATTGGGGAAAAAAGGTTGGAAGGACAAAGAAATAAAAAGTGAGGTACTTGATTTATTTATAATTCTTGCTTACCTTACAGTTAGGTCTGCAATCTGAAAAAGGTCCAAAAGATAAAGTCAATTAACTGTGGATAAGACCTGAAACATGAATAGTTGTAGATATCTAAAGTAAGGATTCACTTTGACTTCAAAGACTGCAGAATCTCAACTAAATACTGGGAGTTAAATTAGTACTGCACAAAGCCATATATCAAAAGATTCCTGCTTTGGGATAGCTGCATTTCTGAGCTCTTCCCTATGCTATCACAAATGTCCAGTTTCCCTCCTCTTTAGGGTAAACAGCTCCATCTTAAATCCTACCTGCTCTTCCTTTGGTACACAAATGCAACACAATCAGCTAAGCTTCTGTGCAAAAGGTTAAACAGCCATAAGAAGTTCACCTAATAAAGATGTTACTGTTGACTGAGTTCACAAAGAATTCAAGGGAACCCACAATATGCTGCACTAATTTAGCTACTAGTTCCAAAGCCTCTTCCAAGGAAGACAGCGTTGCTTCCTAGAGCCTTCTCTGAGTTTCACAGCTGATCAGCTCTGGCTGGGAAAATCCCAATATGATCTTCTCCTACATTACTATGTATGCATTAATATAATATGCCAGATTCAGACATTTTTCTCCAAGTTCCTGTGCTGTTCGGCTCACATACAACACTTCTGAATTTCTTATGCCCTTTAAGACGCTTCCCATACTTAGTACTCACCATGATTGATAAATGCAGCAGGACCAAGCCACAGTTGTGCACAGTTTTTTCGTGTGGAATACATGACACTGAAGTCATTTTCCCCATGTCTCAGCAGCATGTTTTCTTCCATTTCTGATAGTTCAGCAATACAGCCCACAAGTAATTCTATTTTATCATTTCTTTTCCTTTAATGTAAAAAGAATAGCAGAAATAAGACTACACGTGCCAAAATTACAAAAAAAATTCATAGAAAGGAAAGTGTTATAGCATCAATTACATCAAATCTGACGTCAGAAACAATTACCACCATTGTTTCTACAATTTCCTGAGGCTGCAGGCAAGAAATTTCAAGAGTTGATTACTTCAGCTTCTGCAATTGTTAAAACCAAAAGCAAGATATTTTCACTTGTGTACACTCCCTCCCCATCACCACTTGAGAAATTTTGACTTCCTCCAGCTGCTCTTGCTTGTGTTTCCTAAACTTCTTCCTGTGACCAAGAAAACCCAGCATAATGAAAATGCTTATAGCTCCATGGCTTTTAAGATCAGGCCCAGTAGTGACTCAAACAAAG
Organism: Dicaeum eximium; assembly: GCA_013396995.1. NCBI lineage: Eukaryota > Metazoa > Chordata > Aves > Passeriformes > Dicaeidae > Dicaeum > Dicaeum eximium. The sequence goes on along the minus strand of VWZP01008827.1, from coordinate 228,784 downwards.
GCTGGAATTTAAGCAAGATATTTTCCTCTCTCATGAGTAGTTCTTCGACATGAAGCTGGTCCTTGAAACAGAGTGAGGAGGGGGAATGACACCTACAAAAATCAAGAAAACCACGAAGCCTTTGTGTGCAGACAGCCAAAGTGCCATCATGACTAGAGCAGTGTAGAGGCACCATATGCTCAGTCTAATAGGAGCCAGAGTTTTCATTTCCTTGCATGGGCGTTGTTTTCACTGCTCTTCAGAGTGGCCATTCCATATTTTGGCCAGATTACCCTGACAGAGATGAACATGGAGATACTAAAGGTACATGAAGGACACAAACTAGAAGTGAAGCCTTTTAAGTGCAAATTTCTCCTTTGACAGAGAGCACTGAGAACTCTAATTTTGAGTCTCGATAGGTTTGCAGATATCAGCAGGGTTAAGATGCAGCCCTCCTGGTCTTGCTCACTTCTCAGGCTACTCGAGATTTTGAGCGAAAAAAACCTCAAATAAACAAACAAACAAAAACAGAACCAAAAAACCCCAAAACCCAATCAATATTTTTTGGGTTGTATCATGATTGTGAAACGTTCAGCTCTGGTCATGAAGAACTGGAAACTGGCCTCAGCCTATTTAATGCTTCCTCCACAACATGAGAAGGTTGTGTTGCCACCAGCAGGGTGTCCAGCCACTCAATCCCAGTGTGAACATAACCACATTTCCTCATCTCAGGTGTGCCGGTACGAATGGGTACTGCCACAAAGCAAAGCCCATACAATTGATGTCTACATTTGAAGTGATTTTAAAATCTGAGTTAAGCCAGATTCTGCTGGTGCTGCCACATATATGCTTATAATGAAACTCAGATGTGCCAAAATAAGATGGGGTTCCAGCCCTGTTTCCAGGAGAGATTAATTCAAAATATGCAAACACCACCCATTTAACAGAGGCAAAAAACTCATTTCCCCCACAACTATTTGCTGTGTAACAAATCTGCCATAATGTCATGTGTTTCTCACTGAAGGCTAACAACTCCTGAGCAGAGAAAAACAGTTATCTGACTGAAAACAAGGTTTTAAAAAAACCAAGTATAATGAACACTATATACATAAACCCAAACATACAAAGGGCTACCTTCCAGAGGCATGGATCCTGTATTAAGTACTTAGCAAAAACAGAGAAAATTCAATTTGCAAGTAACAATACAAAATATCTATTTCACTGGTTACAGTTTTAAGTCTAAATCACACTTTAAAATATATTTTTACAGATTCTTTCAAATAATTGACAGAAACAGAATGCAACAGTAAACTCTATTTCTTACCATTCTTTTGTTGCAACAATTTTGGCTCCATTTTGCTCAGAAGAATACCGATTACAAGGCAGTATCTCAAACCCACTGTCAGTTGCAAACATTCGTAAATAAATAAATACCTGCAATGAAAAATCCCAGTACTTGTCTGTTACATGCAAAACAAAAACAGTGAGGAACTTCTTAGATAAATAATGAAAGTGAACTGTACAAAACCACACACAAAATGGATACTGGAGTGGGAAATGCATTTCTATACATTTTATAATGTTTCTATACATTTAAACTATACAAATTATGTTGATCTTATTTCCTCACAGTGACTTGCAGGAATCCTCACACAGGTATTGTGATTATCCAAAGAGTTTAAGAAAATTAAAGATACCTGGAGTGGTAAAAAATTGGTCCAACTAGCGAAAATTGATAATTTTTTTCTTAAAATCACCGAATAGTTGCATTCAAGAAATCTTCTCATATCTTTAAGAACCACTGAGACCTAATAATTTATAGGAATCCATTTTATTATTTGAAGTTCTGGACAAAGATATTATTTCCAGAATAAACCCAGATGCTGAATTCAGGGACTGTTGAATGATTTTATTTAGTTGAGGTGTGATTGTGTTACTCTAAAAACCACTCTAACAAAGCAGAACCTTTTCTGCTAACTCTTTCTTGCATTACTAGATTTGGTGGATTTTAAACTAGGCCACATTCTTTTTGGTTGTACCTTGAAATAAGAGACTCATTCCTGAAGAAGCATCTTTTTTTTACGTAAACAGTACTATGATTTTTTTTCCTTTGAACTTAGAGAATCAAAAACCTTTATGCTACATACAAAATGGATTTGGGGCATGGGAAGTGAAGGAGGAACAACACTCCCACAGAAAGCCCCTATACCCATAACCACTGGGGTATTTTGAGGTAAGAAGGCTACTCCCTTTTCCATTATCTTCTTTTGTCACCCAATTTGATTTACAACTGTAAGTAAAAAATACCGAAAACAAACCCCAAAAACCCCAAGCAAACCACAATACAAACAAATGTGAAGGGGCAAAAAACCCCTTCCTTTCTACACTCTATTAATAAAAGGCAATGCAAGTTAACAAGAAAAAAAAAGGAGGGCGTGTCTAGTTAGGTTTAAAAAACAAAGTTTCTCTTAAAAAACAATAAAACAAAATATAACAGAGCACTTGATTGCTTTACTATTGCTACATTCTTAAGAAATGTTTACTTTGTCTTTCAACCATCTGAAAAAGCACATTAATTACAAATACACCTACATGTTCCTTGAACAACCTTTCCTGCATTTTGTTCTTGTTAAGAAAATAGTGCCGGGCCCAGTCACCTGACGTCAAGGACTTGAAGGCTTTTTCTAAGTGCTCATCTTTCTTAAAACGTTCAATCACCTCTTTGAGTTCTTCTTGCCTTCCTTTAATAGGTCGAAATCTGAAAGAAAAAAATAAAGCTATTCCAGTCCACTATCAGTCATTCTCAATTCTTCCTCAGTTACTCACAGCACACAGTTCTTTTGCTACCCACATAAATGTTTAACTCCCTGCACAAGACACTGACCAACTTTTGCCAAACCCAGAGCCTTTTTATACTGATAAATTCACTACATGGGTTTATGTGGATTGCAAACTTAACCTGTGCATTCACATAAAATACAGCTCTTAGTGACAACACAAGAAGTATCTACACAAGTAACACACAGCAGATGCTACATCTGTGGAAGATTAAGGTTCCATAGGTTACTGCAATTGGAATCTTGGGTATGTAAATATGAAAACAAACACCTGTATATTAGCAGAGAATTCTGCCTTCTTCACAAAGCTTGAGATTTAAGGAAATCTACTCTTCATATCTTCAGTGGGAAAAAGTAACAGAAAAAAACCTGCATGTTTGCCAGAAGTGGAAGCTCCATTTTTAAGCTGCAAAACCACCAAGAGAAAGCAGCACTTGGAGATTTTGCCAAATCCCTATAAACTGCCTTTGGCTGAGCACATACCCATATATGCTCTGCTTTGGGGCAGAGGTAGGGTGTGGGTATTCTTAAATGTATGCCACACCCCAGGGGACTCTTCAACAAAGATAAAAAAATGTCCCAAGATCATGAGAAACAGTTTTCTGCAGCTCTTTTTACAGCTCAAATGTTCTGCTTACAGAGTGTATGACTAAAGTGCTAAACAAACTAAGAGCTTTTGAGCAAACGTGTAAGAGTAAGTCCTGTTACTTGTTGCTGGAAGTGCATTACTATGCTGGTTTTATTTCCTCTTACTTGCCAAATGAAATCTGTATTTCATTACAAAAGGAAACAAGGGGGGAAAAAATTCTTGAAGTTGATGGAAGGAAACCTCAATCAACTTCCTCACTGATACCCTGTTTTATAAATTGCTACATGAACTGGCTTATTGTCACCTTAGAACACTGAATGTTGCAAGTAACTTATTTTAAATGACCAGGTAAGATTTGCTTCTTCCATGCAACTTGTATAAAGGAAACAAAGAAGTGTTACCTCCTGATTTTGTTTCACTTCGTAAATACTAAGAGTCTAATTAGAAATAAGTAACAACCATGAGGATTCAACTTCCTTCCTTGGAAAGAAGATGCTGTATTTATGCTCCTGATACAATGAAGACAGATCTCCTAAGAGCAGAATCACTTTCAGCAGGTTATCAGTGGTCCATGCTACTGCTTTTATAAATCTCTTGAATCTCCATCTGAAAAACTTCCTTGTGACATAATAACTAAGCACCCTTTTAAACCTTTTTGAATCCAGCAAAATTTATCAGCATGAACCTGTAGGCTTCCAGAGGACATGGCACAGTAAGGAACTCTGAGGAGACATCAGGTTCAGTTCTCTTCTGGCTGGGATATGACACTGAACAAGACAGCAGGAGTCAGTCCAGAAACAGATGCCTGCTTACAACTGTAGCACATTCCATGCCACAAAGTTTCAAATCAAGTTCTTCATCAAAGAATACACTTGTATCATCACCCCCAACATTTAACTACTTAACAAGCTGATGAGACCTTATCCTGCAAGAAAACTCCCCTCAGACTAGAGCTGACACAATCATTGTTTTTGCTCTGCAGCCCAACAAAGTCTTCCTCAACTTGCCAGTCACACATACGAATATCTCCGCTCTCCCAAAACCAGAAAGACTTTGCCCAGATTTGATAGTCATAACTCACAGAGCTTCCTCAGACATGAAAGGAACTTAAATCACATAGCCTGAACTGAACCTGCCTTGTTTCAGAACAGGACTTGCACTCACTTTCAGTTTCAACCAGAAACATCTTTCCCAGCAAGGAGCCAAGTGCACTTACACCAGGAGAAGTAGAGAGCTCATCAATCTGCACAAATGTGCAATGGTAGTATCTCGCTTACACCTCTATCTGCAAACATTACAGGAGGGAAAACCCCACAGGATTTACAGATAAAACTGGTCTTCAGCTATGTCTGTTCTTGGTGTACTACATGAGTGACTGCCCTCACCCTTACACTGTATTTTGCATGTTGAAATACACCATTTTTTAGCTAAGTGACCTGCAGGAGCAAAGATGGGTGGAAAAGCCATCACATTCAAAATTGCATTAGCACCTGAGACAGGCAATGTGCTGATGTGCTGTATGTGCTGATAGACATCACCATACTTACTGATTACCAAGAAGCTTGGTCTAGGCTAGCTAAGAAAGCAGTCCCAACTGAACCACCAGTGTGGAAAAGAAATACAGAGAAGGGAGGGCAGATGCTAAGCCTAACAGTGGCTCTCAAGACCTACAGAAAAAGAATCAACACCCCACATTTTCTAGCAATTCTAAGCACATCTTACAGCCCCAAGCCTCATATTTTAGGTGTTTCAAACATTATTCTCAGAGGCTGACTCGATGTCTACCTGACCAACTACCTAAGGTAGCTTGGAATCTGGCCCCAGCCCTTGAAAGTCACTGGCACATGTCCATGGATCACATTCAGCAGGTGTCTCTATGGATTCTTGTCTCAGGCACCACACTGCTGGTGGAATTCATTTAAGTGATTAGCAGAAACTTTTGTGACACTATTCCTACGAAGTAAAATAGTTAGTGTATGCCCAAGCCCTGCAAAGGCCAAAAAGATGGCTGGAAACAGGAAAAGGGATGAAGAGATTGTAAAACCCCCAATACATTACAAGGTCAGATGAATGCTGGACTGCATGACAGGCATCTCAAACAGGAACTGGGTTTTTCAAAGAACATGACCCTCTGCACCCAGGGGTTCAAAGATTAACACCAAGGACTCTCTGCAGCACCCCTATCAAAATGTTGTTCTTACACAGTGACAAGACAGAGACAATGAGAAAAGATAAACAGGAGTCCAAACAAGCACGAAGTACCCACAAGTACATGGAGAGATGCTGGAAACCAACATTATGTTCAACATTTCCCTCCAAGGGCTCCCAAACAGATGAAACAGAATGACACTACGTACCCTGAGCCTGAGTTAGAGGGCTGTTCACAGCTCAACAGCACATGGAAATTGCACTGAGAGCATATGAAATTTGTAAGCAAATTCAGAATACTACAGTCCAGACTCCTCATGAAAGCTTTGTCTTTCACAGGTGTCTCTCCATATATTCTTTAAAAGGTACAGTCTCATTTGAGGCATTGAAAAAGCCAAGAAAGTCTAGAAGTCCAATGTTCCTTAAGAATTTGGGTCTGCTGATAGATGCTTCACTTCTCCCAAGAATATAATCAATTAGTTTATTCATTAGTTTTCTGCAACCAAAATGCCAATTTATTTTGAGAAGCCACCTTGTGTACTACTGTTTTGATGCTACATAGCTTCCAAATTTACCCATGACATCAAAAAACCCCCCAAACCTACACATCTGTTGGAAGAATCTACACAACTGTTTCTGAGCTCCACCATGAAGAGAGCCTGAAAAGGCCCCACAGCTAAATGTATACATATAAAATGAGCCAAAGAAACTGACTTTCAAGTATCAGTAAAATGAGTGACTAGTTCAAAGAAGAGAGATAGAAAGAGCAAAGGAAACCAACAGAACAAACCAGCCAACCCAGTCTCTGAAAAAAAAAGGCAATTAAAATCAGAATTGTTTATCCAGACTTTTGGTTTCCTCTGAACAGCATCCTTTTTAAATTCCATCATGGAAACTGAACGAGACACATTGGTGTTTGAATCTGCTCTCAGGCACAGACTCCTTGAGCCACCCTACGAGCAGCTTCACAGGTCAGGTCTCATAGGACATGAAGCCTGCTGCAAGACAGTCAGGTGTTAGAAGTGAGCAAAGAATGAAAACCTCAGCTATAACAGTGTCTTTAAAGAAATAATATCAGCCTTTCTTCCTGACAACCTGCAGAACAGAACTTTTCACACTTCCCTAGAAAATACTTATTTTTTCCTAGTCAACAAGATCTGATAAAACTGTGGCTACTGTAGTTTCAAATTCAGATAGAAGATGATCTCATCCCAATTAAGGGCAAACTGACATGGTCTCAACAAGGAAGACGTAGGAAAATGGCTTGGGGAAGCAAAGCTCTTTCTCTCTCAAGTTTCTCTTACCTCAGGAGTACTTAAAGACTCTTGGAACTCCAAGGTATAAAGCCAAAGGTCAGTGAGATGCTTGCCTATAAAGGAAGTTAAAGGAGAGTTTCTGGTAAGTTCAGAAGCACAGTACCTTGCTCAGTCTCAGTCACTGAGAGCAGTGAGTTTGAACAAAAAGGATAAATTGATCCTGCAAGAGATCCAGTATGGAACTCCACAGAGCATACCAGTACACGATAAAGAGTTTGACTTCCAAACCTTGTTTCTTAACTTCTGACTAGGGAACATCAAGAAGAGTGAATTTATCAAAACCATATCAACCCATTAGCCTTTTAACAACAGGCGCCTTGTCTGGATGCTATTTCTATTTAAGCAGCTCTGGAAAACAAGCAAGTTTATGTTCACCTAGCACCAGAGATTGAGCACAAAAGCTAAAACTGCAAGCCTGTTCAGCATTCAAGACAGCAGAACAAGAGTTGAAAATAATCTATTTAAAGTAAGTATAAACAACTTACTTAATTAACATACATTTTGGCTTCCTCCCTGCCCAACCCTGTTGTATATTTTTTCCTCAAAGCTAGTTATACAAGTTGTGATCAACTTGTTCAGCATTTACTGCCAGTGTTTTCATACAGAAAAAAACTCATGTTCTTTAAAGGTCAAATTTCAAAACAGCACTTTTAATGAAGAAAGTAATCCACATTACTTAAATTTCTTGAACTGACACTAAATACACACCAGTGTGGTCAAAATTCCAATACAGCTGAGAACAGAAACAAAGAAAATTCTCACAATTTAGAAAAGCACTTTTAAAAAATAAATATAGGGGACACAAGAAACCCCCCAAAACAACAAACACTGTCCTCTCCTCCTATTCTGACACTCAACATGGTAAATTTTATTTAGCAGTTACCATGACCACTGGAAGCAAGCCATTTCATGTTTTGAAGATGAAACACTTTTTGTTGAAGTTAAGAGTACAAATAAGAAAACTGTAAAAGTAAGGGGGTGGGTGTTGGTTTGAGGGGCAGGGCATGGTTGTTTAGGGTGGTTTTTTGGTTGTGATTTTTCCTAAATTCCAAAACATTTGGGAACAGCAAAACATTTGGTTCCAATGTAATCACTGTGTGATTCATATACAGTGAAGGAAGACAATCAGGAGCAAGGTAAAGGACTTTACTGAATTAAGCTATCAGTAAAAATAATCTAGAAAAAATGGAAAAATCAGATTTTATGCAAAAGTCAAACAAAACAATTTTGTAAAGTACACAGACACTGAGGTCTGAAGAATGTAAAAGCTTCACTTGGAAATGGGTTAGCACTACATAAGAGTTGTGTACCTCTAATCCAGTATCTCCATAGCACCACAACACTGAAGCTGAACTGTATGGTCACATAACCTTATTTTGCAGAACTCAGATCACTTTTTCAGCCTCCAGGAGATCTCACTCAAGATGAATACTGAACCTTTTAGTTATTACACTGAAATGAGCTAAAGAAGAGGAGATGCAGCACAGGCTCATAAATGCAATGATATGGAACTGCTTCATGCTTTTTGTCTCTGCTGCCTAGTGGTGACTCTAAGGGATGAAGAGTGATGTACCTGCTGTTGAGGCAGTGTTGAGAGAAGCAGCTTCCTGTACATCATCCCCAAGCACCTAATGTTTCCAATGGAAAACATGGAAATTCTTAAAGCTTGATCCTTTGGTCTCACATAATCAGACAAAACCACCCACATCACACGCCCGTTTGTAACTTCACTAAAAGCAGCAAACAGACTGCAACATATCTGACTTCCTAAACCACTTGCAAATTTGGAGACACATTGGAAGTGCTCTCAGTATTCCCTAGCATGATGCTGGTGCTTTAGGGAACCAGGAAACAACACTGACTGTTAGCAGCAATATGATGGGGAGTCTAGCTTAAGGTTTAAACAGTAACACCTTGGTATGTGAGACAGTGTAAAGAGCAGATTAGCCACTAAGGTATGTGACTTCAAGATTCAGACCTCAGCTGGGGAAAAGCACCCAAAAATAAGAGATGGTAAGACAGGCAAGAACTCACTTGGCATTTTAGAAGTGTCAGTTTTAATCTCTAGTGTTTGTCAACCTTCAACCCATGAAGCATAGCTTGCAAAATGAGTTTTGTTTTTACCACAACAAACAAAGGCTGATAGAACAGGATTTGTACAAGAAGCAACAAAACCTCTTAGAATAGCAGTTCTTGACAAGAACATAGTTTCTAAGACATGGGGTTTCTTTTATTAATTGCTAAGCTGCTATTCTGTTGAGATAAGAATTACAAATTTGATGAAAGAATGACAACTGGGCCTGTAGAAAGGGTTGGAAGCTCTGAAAACATCCTGCTTTCTCTTGGAAATCCAAGAGGATGAAAAAAAATACTTTTGGGTAAAGCCACTGAAGACATTTCCAGAGCTACATGTTATACTGTCCTTCAAATCCCTAGTGACAAGAAGACATTTCAGAGGAACACTGGACAAACACATTAGGGGATTCAGTTGTAAGCTTTTCAGAACCAGTCTTCAGCTCTTTCAGACATTCCTGACTTACAGAGCCAACAGTCCTATTCCCAAGACAGTGGGCATTCACAAACTGCAGGACTTTATTTTTATACACTCAGGAAAAACCTCCAAACCAAAATACAAAAACCCAGCAAGTAAAGTAACAGTCATATTCTTGTCACCACCCTACTGTAAGATCATTAACTCAACACAAAGAAGATGGAAAACAAGTACATTTCAACATCAGTCTAGATACTTTACTATGAGGGGATTTTTTCTTCAATCAATATACTCTGGACAAATCAAATTTACAAACTCTTCAACTGAAGAATTAAGTAGAAAAAGTGCTTACAGAGAAGACACTCATGCATACATAAGTACAGACCTGGCTTCCAGAGGTAAGGGGAAGTAGAACTTCAGTAAGTGATCATCAACTTAAAATGGGCTGCAAAAATACAAACCTCTTACATGTTTCCAACACAGCACAGCAGAACAGCGGCACAGACACTTTCACAGGGCATCTTCAAACAAATCAGAACAAGGGAACAGGAAATCTTTGCTTGCCACCATAACTGGCTGTTTTATTTTAAGTGTACCTCCAGACATTATGGAAAACTATGTAACTAATATGACTCCATGGCACTGAAGCAGAAGATGCCCAAACATAAGCTGCAAATCTTCAATTCTACTACATCATAATATTTGGGTACTGGCACCTGGCACTTCAGCAGCAGTATAGTTTTTTCACACCTGCTTTCCCCCCACCTTCTCTCAAAGCCATTGAAAGAACAGTAAGGAGCTCTAGCAAGACTACAGTTTACTAGATGGAAAAAGGTAATCTAAGCATCACAGCCACAGTAACAAGCAGGCGTCATCACTGCACCAAAACGATGAACTATGCTGGTGCCTGGACTTTAATTATTACAACATCAAAAACTTTCTCAATAGGACAGTGTGACAGAGGCAGAAGGTGTGCATCTGGTAGGAGTTGTAAGCCTCACCTAAGTATTTCCCACAGTGCTCCAAGATTACTAACTACTGTCCTTGAAGACTGCCTGTAACTGTTCTCCAAGTCTGAGAAAGGAAGAAATACATGATGATGGCCTTTATGTAGCCTTTTGGTTCAAAATAGTAATTAAAGAAGTATTGGAGTTGCCAACCTATCAACATAAAACAACATTTATGAAAGTAGCTTCTCCAACTATTCAACAATGACTACATCATTTCCCTAGCAAAAAGCCTAAGAACTAACAACCTGTTCATAACCTGCAGACTATCATTCATGAAACAAAACAAAAAATTCCGTTCAGCATACATTCTTAGCTTGATTAACCAATGAAAATACAAAGACACTTCAGACTGAACTGTAAGAGTATCTGTCTGGACAATGTGTTACTGTAACCAATAGCAGGAAGGGAAGAGGAAAAACTCCAACATCCTTCTTAAAGGTGGATGTTGCACTCTCCAGTAAAAAGGAGAGATCTCTTTGGGGTAGGTCTTCACAGTTATTAGGACCACTGCTGCAATTTCATGTGCAGCTGATGCTGTCAGGCTATACCAGCAACTATTTATGTAACATGACAATGCCAATTCATCTAGCAGTCAATTTTTAATCAGTTTGCTGCATACATACAGTTTGCTTAACTGATACTGTGTGCATGTGACTGCACAGCACAGGTGAACGGTCCTTTAAAAACAGTCACAGCAACAGTTTGAATGGCTGAGAGTCTGTTTCCCATGATGTGCTGCCTGGAAACTCCAGCTCTTATTACTGCACAGTAGTAAGCACACAGTTCCTGTCCTTAGAAACTTACAGTTTATATACAGTTTCCCCACTGAACTATCAATACAGATCTTGCATGCAGACAAGCTTCAGAGTGATCTATAGAATACAGTTATCATCAGTGGTACGTCTGTAACAGAGGGAGAAGCACCAACAGCTAAACCCTGGGACCACACACACTGCACAATCAAAGCATTCAGACGGGTATGTAACAGTGTAAAAGTAGGTGCGACTCTAGTAACCAAGTTTCCAGCTGCCATATTCATTTATCTTATCCATACAGACACGTCTGAGTAGCAATTCCTTCAGCAGGGGTCTGCAAGAACTTCAAGTAGCACCAACACTCAACTGCTCAGGAGTTATATCCTTCTTCTGATGTTAAGAGTAAGGATGGAAAACTAAAGCATCCAGGCACAAGGAATAAACAGAAAAGTTACCAAACACTGGCTTCTGCCTTTGAAAGATTTCAAATGACTACTGGTTTCAAACTTACAATTAGTTAACTGTTTAAGCTAGAAAATGGTGCCTATTACTAAGCCCTTCTACAGCACACATACACAAGACTAATGGAAAGACCTATGATGGAGCACTGTGAGAGGCTGCATTTGCTGTACTGAGTTCCAGACTCACATGCAGCACTCTTTTAAAGGCAGAAGCTACTCACAAATTTGCATTCTTTCACTTTCTTAAAACATGCACAAAATTCCATGGTTTTGCTGATTTACATCAACCAAGAAGATGAATTCTTTTCTAGAAAAATAAAGACAAGTTACCTAGTATTCATTTTGTGTGTCTGAAAACCTAAATAGGGATCAAGAACCAAACTAGTTGCTAGGTCATCATTTTCACAGAGTTCCTTGGCAGACATTCCAGAGGAAGGCACATAACGACTTTGTCCCTCAAATCCTGAAGCACCGCTACCTGCAAATAAGAGAGCACAAATTAGATACCATTTAAGGGACATTGTAGAGCCCAGCTACATTTGGGGACAGACAGACACACAGGCTGGAGGCTAAAAATACAGAACAATTGAGGAAGATGATGAAATACCTGGAGAAGCAGAATAAAGGACTGTAAAGGACATCTGACTAAAGGACTAATTTGCATTTAATCCTTCATCCCAGACCAACAGCAAAAATAAGAATCCATTTTCCTTAAAACCACTGCCGAATGGCTATCAATGTAAGTGACCTGATTAAAAAATGGGGTTAACTTCTACGAGTGTATTCACTGAAAGCTGGGCAAGTACTTCAAATTATGTTATCCACTTCAAATCATACTAATTGTCACTTAGTGCCAATCATGCATTTTATAATTACAATGGTTCAAAATTAATTTACACCCAGTTATTCTTACTTGACTTATAAACTGATCTGAAAACATCTATATTCCTAAAGGGGGTTAACACATCCAGAAAATACATACATAACTAATACTTCTTATGTTAGCTCCATGCTGACTGCAGACCTCCCTCATGAATTAAGATAAGACAGAAGCCTGGCCTACAAACTAGGAAGTGAATCATAGTACTAAGCAGCAGAAACATGTACATACATCTGCTTGATCTTCTCTCAACTCCATTTTTGCCCGTCTTTGGATTCTCCTTTCCTGCATGCTGCAATTTGGTCTGCGTGTGGTCATTAGATGACTTGCTTCCACTTCTCCGGCCATTCACTACCATGTTCTTGGATTCTCCCAGCCACTTCATACCCACAGACAATCTGACTCAGTTGCATTTAGTCACTTTTCAAAAGGCTTGGAGAAGTGGATGAATAAATTCAGTTCCAATTCCTACTGGAAGTAAAACAAACATGATTAGAACTTATCGGGAAACTGTTTTCAAGACACAGAGTTTAACAAAAAGTAATAATAATACCCCAACAATAATAATATTAATAATACTAGTAAAAGAAAACTGAAACACACCCCCACCTCCCCAAAGAAAAAGTGGGGAAAGGTGGCAGGAAAGATGGCAATCTGCGTTTGCATTAGGAAGAACGAAAAGCCGTTCATTAGCACCAGCACGCGGAACCGGGAACAGGTGAAGTATTGTCCTACAACCGCCAATGGCATCTGGCAGCAAGGACGGAATTCTAGAGCTGAGAGCTTCCTAATGACATTAGCAATGCTCATTTTTAACAGCTGGACTGTACCCATGGATATACCTGTACAAGCATACATACGCATGGATAAACACGCCCAGAGCTATGTGACTCCAGACCCAGAGTATTTTCAAATACATATCCAATTAAGATTCTACTCCTAATGCATAAAACCCATAACCTATTGGGAACTCTACAGCAAAGACCATTTTACAATCATCCTCAAACAACTAAAGAGGAACAGAGTTTTGAAAAACAAAAGAAAAAACCCAAGCAGAAAATGGACATGTTTGGAATGCGGTTATGGGAAAGATGTTACATCTTTATTATAAAAATCAGAGTTCAAGAAACCCTCAGTGATGACCTAGAGGACCCAGGCTACTCTTCTTACTTTTCCATATTACAAAACAAACCAGTCACAACACACCTGGTTCAACATGCCAATACTAAGTGGGGTCACAAGTAGAGTTGAAATTTTACAGTACATAAGGGTCTAGCAAAGCCCATGCTAGTTTTTGTCTGCAGACTCTATGTCTTTTGCAAAAATAATTATAAGAAAGCTAATAATGTTTTTGTACGCAGTTGTGTCTCACTGTATAACTTGCAGAAAAGATCTGATTTACACAATTATTTTACAATTGCATTTACACATTAGTAATTCATTCTCTTGATTTTAATTCACCCTCCTCCCTACTGCTTCCTCACAAAGAAATAAATTGTGCCTTTTCACTTTACTGTAATTATAAAAAAAAAAGCAATGCTCTGCTCACAGCTGGTAACAGGCCATTGTAACATACATTTCAATCTGGTGGAAGAAAGTCACAACAAACTAACAGATGTTTGAAATACTGTCTTTTGTAGAAATTCTGCTTTTTATCAGGTAAGAGTAATAAATGACTAGATTTCTGTTAGACACCTATGTGATCCAGCTACCTAAAGAAATGTTTGTGGCCAGATGACTTGTAATTAAGTTATTTACAAAGATGGAGAAGATTGAGGCAATTAGGGAAACACAGTAAAGATGAGTGTGTTGTATATTTGTATATAACAGACACATTGGCTCAAGCATCTTACTAGAACATATCACTCAGAAATTGATAGGTCTTAGAACCTTTTACAAATTGTTACATAAGGGCAGTAAAGACTATCAACAAAGTGTAACAGAATCACACTGAGCAAAAGCTGGCTCAGTTACTACATCAATATCAAGTAAAAGAATTGAGATCCTTTCAGTGGACAAAGAATTTTCTTGCTGCCAATAACAGAAGGGATTTCCTTTAACCTCAAGATTAATTCTATTCATTCAACTATAGGCAGATCCAGCTCTTTTTACAAAGTACCTGCAAAACACCCTTGGGTAGGCTTTTTTTAATTCACAGAACTTGCCTGATAACATACACATATAAGTTTATGATAACATATATCTTAAAAAACCCAAAACAACAAAACCTCAAAAACAACCAAACAACCCCCTTAAAATGCCTTGTTAAGCATCCCACCTGAACTTCTGTCAGAAGACCAACTCTGTGAAGATCTGCCACTGACTGACTGATGTAAACACTCAATGACAAACTCTCAAACTTCACTTTTCTTACTTCTCAATCTATTAATTTTACAGGTCTATATACTCTAATTAACCCCTATTCTGCCATGTTTTTGTAACATTGGTAATGAAAAGCATTAAAACAAACTACATTAAAGACTTGCACGAAATGCAGTCTTGGTATCTTTGTACACCAGGCCTGAACTCCACGCTGTGCTGTGCTACAGCACTACTCAAAAGCAGTTCAGGTGAATGAAATGACCATGAAGTCTGACTGTAGGTGAATCCTGTATTGTATCCAGCAGTCTGGGGGAAATCCTTACTTTGCTACTTTCTGACAATCACCAGGTCCAGCAGGCAGTGGGCTGAAGGAAAGGCGCTCTCTGCATGGAGAAGGAAATCCATCTTTCCCAAGGGCCATTTGGGCAGGGTGAGTACTGTCTGTGCTAACACACCTCTGCTTAACCAGGAACAGCAATGACAAGGAACTTCTTGAACTTGCCACCACAGAGGTAAGAAGCAATGTGGCCACAGAATGATACTCAAACTGTACTAACCATTAAGAAAAATACTTTGTTCTGCTCCAAAAGAGATTGATATAGACAGCAACACAGGTCCTCCTAAAGCAAAATCAGGCCGTTTAGTGATGCATAGCAAAATTCTAGTGAAAAATCATTATTTGTTTGAGCTCATCAGCTTAACGAGCAAGCAAACCTTTGTCTCCATCTACTGCTGCCTCTGTTTTCTAGTATAGCCAAATGACAAACTTGAAGACTGCAAGCGTGCTTCTTCAGCCACTATTCAATAGGACAAGAGGCAATGGGCAGAAACTGATGCACACCAGTTCCACCTGAACATGAGGAAGAACGTCTTTGCTGTGCAGGTGACCGAGCACTGGAACAGGTTGCCCAGAGGGGCTGTGGAGTCTCCCTGACTGGAGATATTCAGGATCTGTCTGGACACAATCCCGTGCCATGTGCTCCGGGATGGCCCTGCTTGAGGGCCAGAGGACCCACTGAGGTCCCTTCCAACCTGACCCATTCTGTGACTCTCTGATTCCTTCTCCCAGTAGCCAAAACCACCTTTCCAGACATGATATCAAAAGCCAGAAACAACATCCAGGATTCCTTTCCCCATGAATATCCCAACTGCTAATGTTAATAGAAAACCCGAAAGGGTGTTCTGAGCAAGAGATGCACCACTAACCACCAGCATGTGATATTTAATGTATCTTCCAATGTGATTTGTTCTCACTGCTTTCTACATCAGATTCATACTGACAAGTCCTTTAGGAGCTGAGGGACCAAAGGCAGAGATGAACACCATCTCCCCATGCAAGAAAACACCCAAATATACTTACACCACCACATGCTTCGAAACTCTTGCTACAGAGCTCTGCCATCAAAATCTAACACCACACCTGGATCACTTAGGACTTCAGGTCTACCTATAACTGTGACGTTTACCACCACAATTAGAGCTTCCAAGAGATCTTTTGTATTTCAATATAAATGACCACAACGCTGTTTTAACCCTTTATTGATAACACCACTACTCTTTAAATCACACTGCCTTTAGCAATTCTATTATGGTAGTTTGACAGGCACAGTTCCTCCAATGCCAAAATATAGCTCATTTGCATTTGGTACCTCTCACTGAGGCATCTGGCATTTCACTGCAACAGTACTCTTAAAAATGAAAACTCAAGTTTCATTTACTTGGTTCTAAATTTACTAAATCTGTTAACACTTTCTGAGTATTTTTTGCATGTCAGTAACATTCAGAAGCACCATTCAAGAACTGAAGCACAAACACAATTAGTACAGACAGGCAATGGATTTCTAAAAATTATTTTTAAGAACTCAAACACCTACATTTCAGCTTGCCTTTTTTAAAATTAACAACAGCTGCAAGAAAGTTTTCCTAAACAAGACAGTGACCTAAAGCAAATATAAGACACAAAAAAACCAAAACAAAAAATTCAGCCTCAGCTCATCTGGACAAATCAGAGGTATCCAGAGAAAAGACATAGGTTTCATTATTGATAACCCTACAAAAAGTAATAGACCTTTGAATTTGGGAAGCAGAGAAACACTGTGCAACTAGTTTTCCTAGGGGATCACCAGAATAAAAATGAGTGATAAAAATCAAAGCTGAAGGAAAACTTGCACAGCTTTAAGGAGCTATTCCAAACAGTCTCAAGTCTTATTTTGGTTACTATGTTTGGGATGAACTGGTTCAGTAAACTGGACCCCCAGAAAAAGCTTTTTCAGTTAGTCAGAGCTGAGAATAAGCTCAGTGCAGAACTGGACATGGATTAATAGTGGCATGGGGAGGCTGTAAGACTGTGTCAAGCTGACTTAGGTCAGCCCAGACTGTTGCAGAACTGCAGAACCAGGATGCAGGTTTGGGAGAGCACACCTGGATCCAAAACTGACCCAGACCCAGGCTCCAGCCTCTCACCAATAGCTCAGCCTGTACATTCCCCTTTTCTCTTGTGCAGCCATGTGATTTTTGTGTGTCAATTTGGATACTAATCCAAGCACAGTACAGGCACAGAAACAATCCAGTACCAGCACGAAGTGAATGTCAGAGAGCGAATTACACTTGAGCAGCTCCTGCCCCTCCTCCTCTGCCCTGCTATGCCCTCCACTGGGTGCTCTCTCAGGGTGAGGCTGAGCACAGCACCCCAAAGCCTGGGTGATTCCCCAAGTCACTGCAACAACCCCAGCGTTCAGCAGTCACAGAGACAATATAAAAGCTCGCTGCTTCCAGGCGAGGGAGAACCTCCTTCCTCCCCCTTGCCAATTCACACAAACATTCCCACCAACTCCAGCGCTCCGTGCACAACTCCATCACCCAAATCAGCTCTGGGTGTGTGCAGCCATGTGACTTACACAGGTTCAGGTTCAGTTCGGGGCAGCCCCGCCATGGCTGGGTCAAACAGTTCAATGAAGACTCCAAACCGGTGTAACTCCAAAAGCAGTGCTGCTGCACCCCCCCTGCTTGTGCCCACTTCCACACCATCCTCCCTCTGTGCCAGCAAAACAAATGCACAGCCAAGTGACCCAAATGATTCGGTCACCAAATCAGGGGAGTCCCTGGACAAATCTGAACCTGGCTGGCTTGAACCATGAGTGGATGTTATGAGGCAGGGGAACACACAAGGTCAGGGAAGCGGTCAGGAGTACTTAAGCTAGGACTTATTTGCATCCTCAAACCACAGCTCTGGTTTGGCACAGGAGTATCACACCTTACACTTCCCATGCTGACTCGGGCAATTGTCTGTTGCCTTAAAGCATGTGCTGTTTGCAGTGAAGAGCATACTGGGAAGTGTAGTCCTGGAATAGGATACTGCTAACAGAGCAAGAAAAGCATTCAAGAGCTCTAATCAGTCCTGTTACTGAGAATACAAGGATACATCATCCCACTCATTCATTTTATATGCAATACATTAAGCAATTGCTTTAAATAAGTCTGAATTTCCAGTTTGTGAGCTCCAGTGGGTATAAAGCAGAGATGTCTATCTGGTCCTAATAAGAAAGCAGCCTGATAAAGAAACAATAACATCCAACTTTTCAACCAAGTAAGCCTTGATTTCCTCCCATATTGTTACTTGCAAAGAAGAAAGCAAAGAACTGAAAAGTTCAGTATTAATGAAAATTGAAGCAGCTGTATCCATAGTTATAGCTAGTGGTCAGATCATGGCAACAAAGCATGGCTACATGAGAACTTATCTTACAATACATTTTAACCTCATGGATAAAAACCTGCCAGTATGTACTTATAGTTACACTATTAAACTGATCAGACTGCCGTCTCATATCACAGAAACAATTAGGTTGGGAAAGACCTCTGAGATCATCGAGTCCAAACTGTGACTGAACATCACCCTCTCAACTAGACCATGGCATTAATTGCCACGTCCAGCCTTTCCTTAAACACTTCCAGGGACGGTGACTCCACCACCTCCCTGAGCAGCCCATTCCAATGTCTAATCACCCCTTCCGTGAAGAAATTCTTGATGTCCAACCTGAACCTCACCGGGCACAACTTCAGACTGTCGCCTTGTCCTGAGACATGTTTCTCTGCGCTGAATTTAACGCGCAGAGAACTCCACCAAGTTCTACACTTGGGGTTCTCACCCTGCCTGTGACACACCCTGACAAAACACCACGCACTCCCCTCTCACTCACCGGTTTGCGCCTTTCCGAGAGCAACTTCTTAAAGGTAACTTCACTTTAAAGTTTCAGATACAGATGTTGCTGGACAAATACGTGCCTTTTATTCCCTTCCTAATGGCATGTATCCTCCGATGAAAAACCACAAAAAAAAACCCCAACCAAAAAAACATACCAAAAAAGCCCCAAGGTAACTAGTCCGGCCATTCCATCAAACCGAGGCAAGATCGAGAGGGTCGCTAAAACCATCGACCCGGCCGTTCCGTACCGGACCCGGCCGAAACTCCGGGCCCCGAGCGCAGGGCCGGGCCGGCGGAAGGGGAGCGGGACCGGCTCCGGCCCGGGCGGCGCCGCCCCCGCGTCCGCTGCTGCCCCCTGG
>VWZP01008827.1:145389-209327 GCA_013396995.1 Dicaeum eximium | reverse complement strand
CGAGCCAGGGAGGGGCGGAGTAGGGAGGAAAACTAAGGAAGCGGGGAGAAAAAAAAAAAAAGCGGCGATAGTGATAAAAAATAATTCCAAGTGGGGGGAGGAAAAAAATGGCGGATTAAAATCCAAGATGGCGGCGCCGAGGGGCGAACGGCGCAGGGGGGAGGCGGCGGGGAGAGCCGCCTGGAGATCCCTCCGCCGCGCCCCGCGAGAAAGAGTCCCCCGGGCTCCCCCGCAGAGACCCCGCGGGGTGGCGGCGCGGACCGGCCGCCGCTTCCTCCTCCTTCTCCTCTTTCCCTGCGGGGAGCCCTCGTTCCGCCGCCCTGCCGAGCCAGGCGAGCGCCGCGCTGGCCGCCGCGCCCCGAAGTTTCTTCTTGTTCCTCCCGGCGGAGCCCGCGACCTCCTCGCCCCGTCCGGGGAAACGCCGAGTGCCCCTGCGCTCCCGGCGGCGGAGGGACACCGCGGACACCGTCGCCGCGCACTCCCGCCGCCGCGGAAGGATACAGCGCTCGCAGGCGAACACAGCCCGCCCCCAGCCGCGCCGCTCCCCGCCGCCGCCTCCTCTCGCCGTCGCTTCACCGCGGGCGGCGCGGGGGCAGTCGGGGCAGCGCGTCCGGCCGCGGAGCGGGGACGGCGGCGGCCGCGGGGCCCATGACCGCCCGGCACGGCGGAGGGATCCCGCCGGGGGAGGGGAACGAGGTCCGGGCCGCCCCGCACGGCCGTGTGTGCGGAAGAAGTCCCGCTCCGGGATCCCTCCGCGCGGTGCTGCCCTTTAAACGCGGGGGACTCCCCGCCGCGGGGCGCGCAGCGGGTTTGGGATGCGTCTCCTTCTGCTGCCTCATGGTTCCCCTGCCGTGCTGGTCTCGGGGGTGCGTGAGCCGACAGCTCACTCTGCACCACCTGAGAGGGGAGTGGGACCGCAAACTCAGCTCTTCCGGCACCTGCTTCCCCCCCCGCGCCGCTCTGACAGAGGCATTTAAAAATGGCCCCCGTGGGCTGGAGGGGCTGGGACGGCGCCTCCCTCCCGTTCCCTCCCCGGGAGCACCGGCGGCGGGGCCGGCAGCGGGCGGTAGCCGCGGCCCTCACGGAGCGGTGGCGGCGGGAGCGCCCCCCAGTGGCGGGGTGCGGCCGTGCCCCAGCGCCCGAACAAAGGCGGCGGCGCCAATGTCGCGCCCTGTCGCGATAGCGGGGCGGGGGGAGTGGCTGCGATAGGGCCCGAGGGTGGGGACGAACAGAATTACACGGGCTTGTGGGGTAAAAAGCTTGTCAGTGCAGTAGCTGTTGGGCAGTACTACACTCGCGGGGCTTGCAAAGCTCGAACGCCAACGTTTTCCTAAGTTCAGGAATTGTGTGATGTGCGTGATATTTCATGTTGTATATTCTGTATTTTGTTGTACAATAAGCTTGTGGCAGTACAAACCATTCTCGAATAGGAGCTTTATTTTTCTAAGTTTCCCAAAGGTTTTAGATTGTTGGCACTCGTTCCAAGGGAACCAGAAACGTCTGTGGAAGAGGGAGAGCTTTTCCGTGAAACACCTATCCTGTCAACAGCTACTCACCCAGAATACCAAATTCGCAGTTTTATGCATAGTAGGATGCTAAAGATTTTCAACTGAACATAATTTTGCATGTGACTTTGTTTAATTTTGCTTTAATAACACCAGTGAGATGATATTTGAAAATGCCATGTGTCTCAACAAGCCAAATTGCTGGGCAAAATGATTTTACTCTAATTTGATAACAAGAAATTGCCTCTGAAGCTGAGATTTTGCCTGCCCAGTTGCTAAACCAGGTTAACATAGACTTTTACAGGTGAATTATGAGCGTCTAAAATATTAAAATCAAGCCAGAATTGACTGTCAGCAGCTTTGCAAGCAGTGGCACTGTGATAATACCAGTAACAGCATGTGAATATTGCTTTGTAGTGCACCAGGTTGCTCTGGAGCTTTATGGGAATGGCTACAGTCCTCTTGGAAGGTTGGATATTGCTAGATTGGAAGATGCTGGCTTCAGTCTTTATGGCAACAAGAGTTTTCCATAGCTCTGACTATGGTTGAAAGCAGAACAGAGAAAAAACCCCATTTACATCCTTTCCAGCAGGTGATCTGGTGACAAAGCCCTGGCTACATATGAAAGGACAATATTTTTTTTCCCTCCACCCAAAATTAATTTATCTGAGACTTATTTCTTCTAGTAACAATTACAAAAGTTTAATGAAAAAATAATCACTATTATTCCACTTCAATTACAGTTGGGTTTCTTGTTACTTCTGCATTTTAGTAGTTTTGCATTGTAGGCCTTTGATTCAATAGAACAAATACTGTCTTTGAAAATAAGAAAGCTGGGTGGTCAAACCATGATAGGATGCTTCAGGAATAAGTTTACTATATTAAATGTGCCTTTTTGTTTTTTGTTGTTTTTGGTGTTTTTATTTTCAGTTTTTTGTGGTTTGTTTTTTTTTGTGTAAGTTTGGGATTTTTGTTTCGGTTTGGTTTTTTTTTTTTTTTGGAAACCAGCAGATACATGGCAAATATCTCCCACGAAATGTAATTAGGGTAATTTATTCTATTTTGTATAGCATGTTCAGACTTCAATTTAGAAACTGTTTAGGTTAGATTCAATATGGGTTTTACTCTTTAGGTTAATATTGCCACATCAGCCTAACCCTCACCAGGACATGGAAATTCTCAGGTAATAAACCTCTATTGTTTCCACTTAGCTACCAAAGAATGGGAATGATGATATCATTTGTTAAAGGTGTAAAACTTTCAGTCAGTCACATGTTACTTAAGAGATCTGTGTTGATTTTGTGACTTTTGGAGATTTTTTTTTCCTGGTACTATTAGACCAAAAGATTTTCAACATGCACCAAGACCTGGATAACTTTCAGTTATGCATTGGCAAGATTCAGTAGTTTTAAATTCCCAAAGTACAAAAAAAAAAAGGCAAAAAAATTGCAAAAGATACAAAAAACAATACAAAAAAATTGCTTTTTGCAGATTTTGTAGATGTTCCCACTTTGGGAATAGTTTTTACATTTTCAGCATCCCATATATCCTATGACAGCACAGCTCTAATATCATAAACATTTTTGGTCATCCAGTTTTTACTGAAAATTTGTAGTTACTAAAATATTAATGTGAAGAGTGGTTTTGTAGAAGCCATATCTTTTAAGAAGCAAAAGGTGAACTTTAGACTTGAGCTGTGTGTAGAAGCTGCTGCACTGTGATCTCTGGGGCTTTGTGTGGGCTCAGACCTCTGCCCATGGCTGCAGGGTCAGAATCCAGCCCTGAGCCTCCCTCTTCCAAACCACCCCTGCTACAAAACCTTGCCATTGAGATGAAGCCAAATCCAGCTTAAGCTGAAAAAGATAGAGCTCTAGCTGAGCAAATGGTGTTCTGTGCCTGTGTGCCCACTCTGACTTTATTTGCAAATCTGATTTACAGGCTGTGGCAGTGGGTAATTTGGAGAACTGCAAACATACAACCGCGATTGAAGAGTCCATCACCTGCTTGACAGCTCTACTCTGCCATGCAGGTGTTGGGGTTTTATTCCTGAGTTTTATTCTGCAGTGCTTTTACAGAGACCCAGCATGAGCAGCTGTGACACAGACATCTGGGAGTGCTCCTGTGCCAGTGTCAAAGCCGAGCTGTCATGTATGTTCTGGCTCTTAGCACACCTGCCAGGCTCTAAGGCACCCTCATGCCATTAAAGTTTTAAAGCACACCATGACTTGTGCTATGTCTTATGTAAAACTGGTGTTGGAATTCTAAACTGGAAATACTGTGCCCAAATCCTTACCATCAGTCCTGACAATCTTGGGAGCCCAGCAGTATCACTGAGTGGAGGTGAAGTGTGTGGAAGCAGAGAGTGTTACAAGGAGGGAGCCAAAGGAAATCATCAGGTGTAATGAGCCTGATCTTTCATTTATGGTGGTTTTTTATATTCTATGCAGGGAAGGAGTTGCTCTGTAGCTGTCACTTCCACTACTGGGAAGAAGTGATGTGCAAAGAGGTAACAGGTTTCACACTGCAAACAGCAACACTCTTCTCTTGGCATGGTCACACTGAGAATTTGTTTCCTTTGTGTGCTGGGTGGGTAAATACCTTCCTGTGGTAGCTGTGAGAGGATCAGTCCCTTCCCTCTGTGCAGGAGCAGGATATTAAGCACCAGGCACTGTGCCTTACCTGAGCTGTGACATCACCCAAGCCATCAAGGTGTGACCACCTCTGGCTGATGTCACAAGTTGGTTTTGACTGACAGTCACAAACCCAAAGCTGGATATCACCGGTGACTATACTTAGGAAGAAAATAAAAGATGTTTCCTGCCAAAGTCTTATTAATTTATCAAAAATGTACATATTCTTAGCAGCAGATGGTCAATAATAGATGATAGATGGCCTCCTCTGTGTAAATTAATGGCTGTAATTCACTTGAGGGGATCTGCTGATGTCATAAGCTGCCAGAGTGCAGCTTGAGTGATTTATTAACAGCTGCAGAAATCCTAGGCTGAATTGCATCCTTGTATTCACTTAGGGTCTGCAGATTTTTATTTATAAAATGTGTAGGTTTGAATTTCTTGATGATTAGAGGGATCTCTTCTGTGACTCTAATACAGGGGCACAGTGAAGAAATGCTGACTATAAAAGCTCAGATGCCTGCCCATGATTGAAGGCAGATTTTCTCCACTGTTGCATATCAACATCATCACTTTTCTTTATTTTTGAAATTAGCTAATCCGTATCTGTATAGGTTTACATAAGTCCTGTTTTGGGTTTTGTTTCCCCCCCACCATCAAATATAAATGATGTCATTATCTTTAGGTACAGGAACCTCTGTCACTCAGTGTTGTAGCCACAGCCTCTGTGCACATTGGGCTGTGTCCAGCACAAAAAGCTGGGAGAGGGTTGAGAGCTAAACAGAGTTTAGCTGTAAGTGCTGTCTCTAATAATAGCTGGATTTAGCTGTTTAGAAAGAAGGCAATGGACACAGAAGGCTAGCAAAGGTGCCTGGAATTCAAAAGTCTTTGTGTACAGGGAGGAGACTCTCCCTGTTCAGGGAGAAAGCCTTCCTTTCTTCCATAAAATCCTTGAATGATGAAAATAAGATTTTTCTGAATATGGATCCTAGATTTATCACACCCATCTAACATATGAACATATGCAAGCAAATGAAACAATATTAATTTCAATTCCTTTTTCCTCCTCCCCCCCAAAAATGGAACTGATTAGAATGATATTAAATCCTGTTTCTCAAACAAGGGATGAATTTCCAAAATGTAATTTGAGTTGTAGAGGAAGAGGAAAAGGGAAATGAGAATAAATTATGAAGAATTGCAGGGCAGGAAGGAACAGTCAGAATTCATTTGCAAATAACTATGCACATTACATTTGCTAAAGATGCAGAATTTCTTCCGAGAACTCACATCAAATGTTTGGATGCCAGTTAGAACCCAGTGAAAACCCTTCCAGTTTTCTCTCTTTTCTCTCTTCTCTGAGATTGTTTTTTTTGTTGATAGTTAGATTTCACCAGTCCTTGGAAGAATGCTGCAGTTATTGTTCTCAGCAAGGAATGCTGATTTGCTGTTGAGCAAATACTGCTTTGCTCCTGCTTTCCTTCACCAATGTCTGTCTGTCTGCCCTGGCTCTGTGTAAGAAGTACAAACAGAAGGAAGGTGGTATTTGTACAGAAAACAAAGGTTAGAATTTGAAAAAAAACAGGCTCCAGGTATTGTTCACAGCCTTGAGGCAAAGCCCTTTCAATTCATTATGAGTTTACTAATTTCAGTAAGCCGGTTATTGCTCTTAGAGTGTCACGGACAAAGCCCAATCACATCAGGGACCCACTATGTTAGATATTAAGCAAATGCACAGAAAGGTATCAAAAAGGTATTTTAAATAAAGATTTTTTTGGTTTTTTTTTTTTTTTAGAGTTTTTTTTTTTTGTGTGGTTTTTTGTTGGGTATTTTTCGGTGGTGGTTTTTTATTTTTGTTTCTTTGTTTTGGTTCTTTTTTTTTTTTTTTTTTCCCCTGGAATGAAATGCTTGCTTCTGTATGCTTTTAAAATTGCTTATGGTTTTGTAGTAGCACATCTCTGGAAGCTTGACTCTCCTGGCTCACCTTTAACTTCATAGGAACTGTACATACAGCAGGTGACCAGCTGGACCACAGCCAGCCCATGATTGGCAACTTCCAGGGCAGTTGCAAAAGTGTCCTCCATCTCCTCTTGAATTGTACCTGAATCCATCCCTTTCCTTTTCAAACTCAGCTTAGGTTGTTTGGGGTTGCTTTTCCTTGTCTCTGTGTCTTTGCTTTGCTTGCTTACTTTGGATGCAGTTTGTATGAAGGCTGTTATGCAAAAACATTGAGAGCTTGGTAAGTGTCTCCTTTAAGCTGTACTGATCTCTGTGATTTTCATGCTTTGGAGGGAGGAATTGTTACTGTCTTCCCAAAGCTTCATTGTTACTCAGAAATTCATTATATTGGCTTGAGTTTTTCATTTTCTTTTGCCATACCAACAAGGAAGGCTGCTAATTCTGTATTTTTTTTATAATCAGCCTTTTCCTCCCTGCACAGACAGGCAATTCAGTGCAAGACTACAGAGTCTGAAGGAGTTATGATACAGAGTGTTTCTCCCCATTCCTGATTGTTCTGCAAGTTCTGAGACAACTTGTTCCACAAACAACAGCAAGATGCCTGGTACTCTCAGTCCAAGTGCTCTAAAACAGAGACAGAGCAGAGGTGGTTGTTACAGCTGGCCTAATCCTGAGTGGCCACCAGAAGAAACAAGGGACTGCTTCCTATTTCTCATGGTAAATAGCAGTGAACCAGGTTCTGCTATGCAGACTCTTTGGGCTGCCTGGACCACACCTGAGAGAAGGGAGGAAGGAATTTCATTCATCCATTGCAGATTGCTGAATCCAAAGAGATGGTATTTGCAGTTCTGTTACTGAACAGTCTCCAGCCATGTGAACAGCAGTAGGAACCTGTGACAGAGCAAAACCACAGGTTTCACCTTGCAAGCTTTGTTCTTGTAAAAAGTTTGGGTGGTTCCTTTGCTTTTCTTGGAGGGAGTTGTTTTGATTTTGAGGGTTTTTTTTGTTTGTTTGTTTTGTCTTTAAATGTAGAGGATCATGGAATATTTCTGATGGATACTGATCTGATTCCACCTGAATATGCTGATCAAAGTGTTATTTGTCCATCTATATTTATCTACATTACTTGTACTAATACACACCTGGAAAAAGTAGTGTCTGTTTCTAAAATGATCCACAGAGCAGAAAAAAGGCAAAAAGTATCCAGAAACGTGCTTGTTTAATGTTCTTGTTGCAGATTTTCATGCACTCACACTGCTCTGCCATTGTCTAATTATGGAATAAAACAGTAATTTATTCTCATCACTGCTTTAGGATTTGTTGGAGAGATATATGGGTATTCATCTTTCTCCCTCTCTTACCAGAGCCTGTCAGTCCTTTGGCTTTTCCTCATGGAGAGTGATTCTCAGGTGTTTTATTGCTTGGGTTTTGTTTTGCTGGTTTTTTGTTGTGTTTTTTTTGTTGTTTTTTTTTTTTTTTAAATTCATGGGATGCTCAGTCCTTTTATGCTCCATCAGCACTAAAGAGTTACCTCACAGTGAGCACTGGATGCACATGCAAATCATGTATCTCTTCTGACATAAACCACACAGGCACTTTGCCAAGAGTAAATCCCATGAGAACGGCAGTAAATCAAGCATGATGTTCTCTTTTCCCTGTGGATACCTCAAGCCCCAGCTATTGTTTCCAGAGAGGCTGCTTTACCCAGCAATGGTGCAGTAACGTGGATAATTTGTGCACTTGTAATTTTGCCTTCATATCCCAGGGCTGGCACAAGAATTTTTCCTCTCCTTGGAGAGAAAAAAAAAAAAAAAAAGAAAAAGGAAAAAATAGAGAATTTCTGTCAAGTGGCAAAAGATAAGTTAAGTGCATCTCTGCAGCACTTCCATCAAGCAAAATGGAGTTTACTTGTTCACGACTTGCTTAGAAAGGGGAATAATGTTTTCTACCATGTGATTACATGTTTTGGAAGAATGCAAGAGGTTAATTTAGGGGAGGGAAGGATGAGGAGTTAAAAATATTCTGTCCTTTTTTGCTTCATTTATGTATTTTGGGGAAGAATAAAAAATCTGAGCTGAAGTAAGTTTGGACCAGATGATCTGTCAACACCTGCAACAGTGGAAAATGTCTCAAGATTTAATATATGCAACTACCGAGCATCTTTTTTTCTTGCATGTCTGTTACATTGGAGGCTTGCATCTTATGGAGGTAGCTTTGAGAGCAGTTTGGAAGGAAGCCAGAAAAAATCTCTTTCAAAGCCAGCCAATTTTTGTTAGACATTTGGATACAGTAGCAGCTATCAGTTATGTGGGAAAAACCACTTTGGTTTTATAGGATGTTGAAAGATGTACAGGAGTCTTGGTGTTCCTCTGGTGATTCAACTTTAGAGTGCAACGTATCTGCTGTGCTGTATCACCCTTACAATTCTGCAGATGGGAGTGTCACACCATTTTACATGATGTTGGCCCTAAAATGACTTGATCAGCCTCAGGAAAGGTTCATGAAGATCCAAAGCAATTTCACTCTGTAGAGGTGAAATTTTCAGTGAATTTCTCTTTGGTTTTTCAAAATCATTATCCATTTAAGGTACCAAGCTTAGGCTGATTGAGAGAGATTGTTGCTTTGCTCTTCTGGCAATCAGAGATCACTGTAAAATGTCACAAAGTGGGCACTCTGTCTGCTTTTCAAAATTTTGGTCATAATGCCCAGTTGCCTACTTTGTTCATGTAATGCTGAGTTCTTCTAAAGTCTCTGTTATAAATAATTTGTTTACTCAGAGTGAAACAAAAATAGATCATTTGTCTGTGCTTACTTTTGAGGCTTTCCCTCAGTGTGCTTGTGATAAGTATGTGTATCTCAGTGTAATGGAATTACAGCTTTGATAAGATGTCTTCCCTAAAGATGATAGAAAGTCTTGCTGGACTCCAAAGAGCAATGCAGTAAATCTGCCTCAGTTATTATCACTTCAGGAACTGTCATAATTGACCTGCTTCCTTGTGGCTGTAAAGCACATTGAAATATGTTACTGTAAAATGCCTTTTTGCTCTTCTTTCAGCTCTGTCTGGGACTGAAGCATGGAAAAATATTTGGTTAGTGCCATGGATGTTCATGGAGGAGGCTTGATGTCTCTATTCCAAGGTGTGGAAAGACTCTGTTATTCCTGGAGGCAGAATGGAAGGCAAAAGATGGAAATTTTATCTGTACTCGTTTTTTCATACAGGCAAGTGAAAAATTACCAACACATCTGGACTGGGTTTTGCCTTGGCAACAAGGGTTTTTCTTGGCATGACAGGGTTTGGTCTGGTTGTGTTTTGGTGTTTTTTAAATTTTTTTTTTTTAAATTTTGTTTTGTTTTGTCTTTTATGGACTCCATCCTGATGACTTTGGCATTTGTGTGAAACCATAAAGTGGTAGATGCAAGAGGCAGGATTGCAAGCTCTGAAGTTGGTGAGTGGGCTGATACTTTTAAATGACAGAAGGATAGAATCAGGAAAGAGGGGATGTAACGTGTTCTAGACATGCCTGCCTATTGTGACTTTGTTTTTCTGCAGAGAGCACCTTCCCCTTGGTCAGTCTCAGAAGCTGTCTGTCTGCTTTTCTTCTTGGTTGTAACACTTCACTAGCAGTTTGCATAATGAAAACACAAAATCCTTTGCTGGAAATGGTGCCATTAGAGGATAGGGAAAGGCTGGGATGACAGATTTCTCGATGCAGTTCTAGTTTTGCATGTGAAACATTTCCCTAATCTCCCGTCTGCCTCTGTTATTTCATTGTCTTTCTAATCTTTTTTATACCCTATCAGTAACTTAATGAAGTCTACCCAAAAGGTTTGCTATGTGACTTAAGAATGTTTAAAAAGTGCATTGCAGTGAAGTAAAAGATCCTCCTGAAATTCAGTCTTTCACATTCTCCTCCTTTCCCTTTATTTAGAGGAAGAATGAACTCGTATCCAGCTTTCTAGATGAGCTAGAAAAAGTAGTTCTTTTTGATTTGCTGTAACTTTCTGACATTCCTTCTCAGCCTTCTACAGAAGTAACCATGGTCATGGCAGTGCAATGATAGTTCTTGCAAGATGAAGGCTGGTGGTCAGTTTTGGCTTTCTTGAAATTTCTGTGTGTTTTGCAGACCTGGATCAGCTTTCTAGGAGGGTATAGTTTCACCAGCAGGAGCAAGGAGGGCCCAGTGTGCAAATACTGCATTAATGAAGTGTTGACAAAGAAGCAACCTGTGCTTCAAGACTGAGGGAGGTCTGGCTCACCTGATTCAGGGTGCTGAGTCTGTACCTGAAGGCCAGTCACTTAAATGCCAAACCCATTTACTTTGAAATTCCAAGATGCCTCTGAGGGGAGGTGGAGACGCACAGGGAAACGTGGTCAATGACACACGAGGATAAACAAGGAGTTTCCTTGTTCAGAGTTAGTGAGAACATGGATGGAATGATCAGAGCAGATGCTTGCACACATGTCTACATAAGGCAAATCAGTTTTGCTTCTGCTTTGCTGCCCTTTCTCATTCCCATTACTTGAATGCAAAAGAACATCTGATGATAGGGGAAATTGTTCTTGATTCTTCTGAATATTGATGGGAACCTCCTCTTCAGGAGCTCTGGCTTTTCTAGTCAGTGTTTTTTCACACAAAGAGGAACATGATGTGGCATGGTGTCAGAAAGCTGCTTTCCCAGCAGATATCTGCCAACATGAGAGGTCATATCTGCCTGACCTGCCATGAGCAGAGAGAGGCTGCTCTCTCTCAGGGTCTCAGAGCCCAGTTTATCAATACAGCCTTCTTCACATCCCAATTACTGTGGAAAAATAGCTACTTGCTGGCAGGTAATAAATTATTAGTCTCAAGAAGAGGCTGCTAGGTTCAAATCCCTAGGTGATGTGGCAGGGGGATGGCAGGGAGCAGCTCTCCAGGTGCCTGCAGCATGCAGTGATTTTTCAGGGAAAGCTGAAGTCAGTGGGAAGGCCCTGGTTTCACTGAGGAACCTTAAGGGTAAGAGCAATGTCTTCTTAAATGTCTAAGTAGTCTGATAGACTCTGTCTTATGAACAGAATTCTAGGCTTGAGATGAGGCATTAAGGAGTGCCTTGTGTTCCTGTGCATAAAGGGCACTGTGTGTAAGGCCCAGCTGCCAAAGATGTTGCTGCATGTGCAGTGTTGTGCTGAATGCAGAGATTACTGCACCTTCACTGCAAACTCTGAAGGTTTTCCTCAGCTGCCTCAAGAAATACAGCGACTTTATTCTTTGCTTTGAAACAGCTTCTGTGCTGAAACTGAGAAGTACAGAAGAATAACCTTCCTTTTTCCAGTCCAGCTTTGCTTTTGGTAGTGTGTTCCTCTCCTCAAGAAAGCCTTAGACCTGGTGTGTAAGAGCAATGTTTTTAAAGGACTCCATGACTAAAATCAGAACTTGTTCTTTGTTATAGGTCCCTCACAGGTCTTGGTCTTCTTTTCATTATGGTTAAATAATATGAATTTCCTTTAACTTTTTCATAGTAACACCTAACATTTGATATAGGTATGCTCTTGGTTTCTGCTATCCTTCTTTGTCCAGAAAATATAGATACACAAAACAGATCAATGCTTTCAATTATGTTTTGTTTTGTTTTTTAAATATTAAAATAAACTTCAGGATTCTAGCTTACAAGATCCTGCCTCAGCTTCTTTGTGAGGCTACAGTCTGTGTATGATCCCCAGTCTGCCAGTCCTATTACACCCCATAATAGCCCGTTCTCTAGGCTGTTATCCTTTTCATGCAGCATCCATGCATTAGGTGTAGCAGGCAGAGCTTGTAGGACAGGGTTGGCCAGTCTCAGCATCCTTGCCCCAAAGAGGTGAAGCCCCCTCCCCCAGGCACTGTGGCAGAGCTGCTCGGACCATCTGGCCATGCTGGGCTTGGGCAGTGGACACCCCTCGTGGGGCTGCTGCACCTCTGAACCCCAGCTCTGGGTGTGGCTTTGAGGCCATGCCTTCTGCATTGACACAGAAATGCAGACACTTCTGCACTCTTCTTCCAATTGCTTTGTGTTGGGGATGGAATTTTAGATTACAAATTTGACAAACAAGCAGCAGTGGTCTAGTTACAGTCCCTGTTAAGCTTTTAAAAACTAAATGACCCCTCGTAAGTAAGAAGTCATCAGTGTAGAAGGCAGCTATTTGTTACTTAAGCTACACATAAAAAATGAAAAAAGAAATTCCAAACCTCTCTTAGCTGTTCATTTTTTTCCTCATATGCTTGTTTACTTAAGGCAGAAAAATGTGTTTGGTTAAAATACTAGTAAGTGGAATTTCCAGGAGGAACTCTACTTTCTCTGTATTTTTCATCAGCATTTTGTAGCTACTCCCTAAGTGCTGTACTACTGAGTTGTTCTGCTAGAGCATGTCCTAGCCCATATTCCTCTCTGCTCTGCAAGGGAATGGAAACTCCACAGGTCATAAGCCAGTAATCTATTGATTCATTATATCAGACAGGCACTATAGAGCAGGCATTTTGCAAAATCCTGCTGCCTTAGTGTAACTGTTCATCTGTCTGTTTCTTGTGGAAAGTTTAATCATATTTCGTGGGCCAGAGCTGATTTTTATGTGAATTTCCCATTTCTTTTGAAGTAAAAGGTTTTCTAAATTGGAATTTTGCTGAGGAAATCTGTTAATGCAGTGTGTCTCTGTAACCTCTTGTGGTAAGACAGTAGGTATAGACAGGACAGACTGACAAGGCCATTTTTGTGGGGGTGAGGGCAGCACAGAGTCAAGCTTGCTTTCAAACATGGGATTACTGGATCCTTGTTTGCAGTCTTATTTATGAGTCTACTCTTAGTCCTCCTATTTTAGGAGAGAATTGTGAAAAAGGTGATTCATCCCTGATGATGCCTGACACTCTCTGACTCTCTGGAGCCTGGATAGTTTGTGTACCCTGTACAAACCTGGGTAACTGCATTAGTTTTGTGGCTTCCTGTGGTCACCATTTGATCCTTTTGGGTCGTCTCTCTCTGATTCCCTTGCCTGTGGCAATACATGCTTAGACATTGTGGCAGGGACACACATTCTCTAATGGCCTTGGCAGAGACACTGGTAAGCTTGGCTTAGCTGTTTTGACTGTCATCCTCCTCATCTCAAAGTGAATTGAGAATTGTCAGTTTTTCTGTCAGCCTCTCCTCAGTGCTAGAGCTACTTCAAGGTAACAGTGAGACTCTACAGGCCATGCCATCTGCAAGGTGTTGAATTTCTTGTTTGGGTTTGTTTAGTCAGCTATGCATTATCCTGCTGGCAGGACACAGGGCTGGACACTCATGAGGTTACCATGGCTGTCAGGACTGAATTTAGGTTCAGAATTTGGAGAAAACAGCAGTCCATGCTTGTGCCACCTGAAGGATTTCACACGAACTCTGTGCTCTTCACACTGCTTGTGCCTCAGGATCAGCCATGAACTTCAAGAATCAGTGGGCAGAGTGTTTTCTTCAGGAAACAACTATTTGTGCTGTGCAATTTTTGCTGGCTTCTGGATGGCCAGATGAAATGTGATACATGATGTCCTAAATGGATTGATTCCTGATTACCTGGAGAAGAGGAACTGACACTGCTGATACAAGACTGTCTGAGGTATCTGGGCTAATAAACTCTTCAGTCACAGGACAGGTGCCAGAGAAGGATCTAGGGTTTTCCTTGAAAATGAATTTCTGATGAAATGTTTTTCCCCCATCAGGCTGGTACCCTAATTTATTGACTTTCAGTTCATGTTTTGTGTCCATACTTGTTTTCCTGAGTCCTTAAAAATGCAGATGCCTGTGTATATGCATTTGTCCAAAGTTTCCTAATGCTCTGAACAGTGGGGACTTGGACATACTGCCTTCTGTGGAAATCTGGTTCTTGTAGTAAGTTCGAAAATTGTATTCTGTAACTGCTTAACATTCTCCAGTATTTAATAGGAAGATCCTGTTACCCTCCACAGGCTATGAACTTAGAAAACTGAGAACTAAATAGAGCAGGAATTGTCCCAGTACTGACTTCTGACTACCCATTTCTTGCTCACTGCCCCAAATTACTTATTTTCTGTAGCAGAACAATGTGATGATCTTACTTGATCTCTATGTTTCTGTAAGGGCAAAAAAATTACCAGGATATTTTAAATTGGCTCTTAATAAAGCCTTTCTGATTTATTGCAGCCTCTTCTGGAAAGTTAAGCCTCCCATAAAATCCTGTAGCAGTGATTTGGAAATTTAATTATGTTTTTGCTTCATAAGTTATGAAAAGAAATTTCTTTGGGAGGGAGGGAAAGGAAGCTGAACTTTGAAAACAGTCTCTTGCACTGAGAAAGGTCAGCTAGAGCTAGGTTCATTAATAAAACTTGTTTTTAAGGTTTCTAAACAAAGGAAAAGACAAACTGTAACTGAGAGCTAGCATTCAAGGAAGCTCTTGAGGCCAACACCAGCAAAACTTTTGGTTTGTTACCACAGCCCAGGCACAGTTACACTGATGTAAAATAACTGAGCCAGAAGAATATTACCATTTACCCCAGTTATGAATGTTAAATGTTAGTGCCCACAGTTGCCCATTGTGGGTGGTGGTGAGGATGATGATGCACAGGCAGGACATTACCACCATCTCTGTCCAAACCCATGAAAATCCCTCACCACACAGTGTGCATATGCAGGAGTTACTGATGCTGCTTTCAGAAGGAAAAATGAGTGTCAGAGCCTTGTTCTATCACCTTTAAGACCAGATCTTTGCCCTTTTCACCCCTTCTATGCCATTCAGCTAGTGCCTTTTAATAGCTTTATTCTAGCCTTATATATTTACCTACAGCCACACATCAAAATCAATACCTTCTCTTCAGAATTCATTTGATGCATTACAGTACTGGAGAGAATTTCCAGTGGGAACACTGGGAAATTGGAGATTAGTTACCAAGTAAATATCTGAGGTCTGGTGCCAGAAGGCTGTTCTGGTTTCATAAACACAATTTAATAATTTTTTGCCTTTGTGTATGTCAAAATCATAACTGAATGATTCTTGTGATTCTAAAGAAATTTGACTGAGATATTTTTATCTTTTTTCACTCACTGGCAGCTTCTGGAGTCTTTCCACTCTGGTTGTGGAAAAACCTGGTCTAATGAGGCTGCACAAGACCAAATGCATCCCCCATCTTGGTCCCCTGGGTCATCAGAGCTCTTCTTTGCTTTGTTCCTCCTGATGCTTAATCCAACCTGCTGTGCAAAGGAGGTTGCTCTAATTGTGTTTGCTCCCTACACAAATTTTTGTGGTAAACAAAGGTTTTGCCATACTTTTCATTATGCTAGAAATCTTAACAAAACACTTTCTCAACTAATGACTTTTTCTCCCCCAACAATTTGGGTCCAGCTGTTCATTTAACAAATAACGGTGTTGCTCTTTTCTTTTAGCACCCTCTAATAAACCAAGAGTAAATTACTGACTGACCTACTTCCTGGGATTGTTTAAATAATCCTCAGTATGGCAGTATAATTTGATGCCTTAAAATACAGGGCATACAATTTGCAATTTAAAAGAAGAAATATTGGATGTTAACACAAGTGGGTAACATAATAGCCTGAGGAATATTATGTTTCATATCTAAGGTTCCCCTCCCTTTTTTTATTCCCTTCAGCAACAGCATTTTGTTCTCCCCTCTTGTACATGAACTTATTCCTGAATTTCTGAATGAATATTTCTCTCATCAGAGATGAATATTCATCTCTGAATGGTCTGGAGCTAAACTAAGAGATGTGTTTTCTATTTTTAATAGGTAGTATATTTTAAAGGGAGAACAAAACATGTGCTTGCATTACACCATTTCTTCCTTTGTTTATTCCTTGTGCATCTCTGAGCATTTATCAGTAATGGCCCATTTAAAGAAGAAGAAAAGTATTTCAGGAGTAGGGAGAATCACTAAGATACTAAGTTGTCTTTCTTAAAAAGGTGATGGAAATGTTTAGAAGTCAACAGTCAGGCAGTTAGCTTCCTGATTTAGCAAAATATTTTACTTAATTCTACCTAAAAAGCATTTTGTATTACAGATTCGTGCTTTAGCACTGAATCTCAATTTCTTTAGATCCAGAATGTCATAAGGCTATAACCATATTTGTCTGTTTGGGACCATTTCACAGGATCACAGTTTGGGTCAGGTTGGAAGAGACCACAGTGATCTAATCCAACTTCCCTGCTTAAGCAGGGCCATCCCAGAGCTCATGGCACAGGGCTGTGTCCAGAGAGATCCTGAATATCTCCAGTGAGGAACCCTCCACCCCCTCTCTGGACAAGCCAGTGTGAGATCACAGTAAAGAAGTTCTTCCTTGTGTTCAGATTAAACTTCCTGTGCATCAGTTTCTGCCCACTGCCTCTTGTCCTATTGCTTGCCTCCCTCCTCTTGGCACCCTCACTTCAGGTACTTAATATTGATGAGGTCTCTTCTCAGTCTTCTCTTCTTGAGGCTGAAGGCACAGTTCCCTCAGCATTTCCTCCTGAGATGCTCCAGTCCCTTAACCTTCTTTGTTGCCCTCCACTGGACTTGTTCCAGGAGCCTCAAGTCTGTCTTGTCCTGAGGGACACAGAACTCCAGATGTGCCTCACCAGGGCTGAGTAGAGGGGCAGGATCATTTCCCTTGACCTGCTGGCAATGCTCTTCTAATTCACCCTTCTTGGCCACAAGGGCACTGCTGGCCATGGACAGCTTGTTTCCCACCAGGGCCCCCAGGTCCTTCTCCACAGAGCTGCTTTCCAGGAGGCTCTCCCCAGCCTGTCCTGGTGCATTTCTTTCAGTAATAAGTAAGATATGAGAAAAGGTACTATCCCCTCAAAATTCTCTGCTAAGTTTTCTTCTTAGTTGCTACCTTCTTCCTATTATGTTGATTCCAATCCCCATATTATAAAATTTTAACACACTACTGCTTTCCTACAGAAATAATTATCAACTAACTTCAAGTTTCATATATTGACAGAGTTCCAGTTCAAATCTTGACAAGGATGGATCTACTTTTGATTATTGCTGCACAGGTGTGGCAAGTTCCCAGGGGTCTTTAAGAGACCTTCAAGGCAGTTGTATTCATCATGATTCACCCTGTTTTGTAATAGTTTGGCCTGAAGTTCCTGAGCATGGCTGAGTTGCTGAGTGCTTGTCCTGGTCATGACTTTGAATAAGTTATTTCATTGCAAACCCATGAGTAACAGGATTTCTAATTTCCCCTTTGTTGCTTAAGCAACTTCTTAGGATTTGAGCCTTCATGTAGATGTCACTGAAGACTTCCAGCAAATGTGTGGTTACTGCAAACTAAAACATTTTGCAACTTCAGCTCTGTAGAAGCCTCTGCTCATACATACAACCTTGGGTTAAACAAGGACCATTAATTACACAATTAAGAATCCTCTCTATATGGGTTTATTTGATTTCTGTTCTAACAAGGACAAATTAATGTCTGATCCAACATACTTTATTCTGCCAGAGGAAGGGGTTTATTGAATGAGTAAGATCTCCACTGGAAACTAGAAGATAACAGAGAAACTTGAAGTGGTTAGAAAAATGTGTCAAGCCTACCTTAGCAACTTTCAGTAAAGAACTAGGAACATCTGGATTAAAGTGAAATGCTTGGTCACTTCAGTGTGTGTGGAACAAGACTAAAAATTACCTAGTAACAGTATTCAGCTACTGGTTCTAACCAGGCATTGCATTTACATTCAAACAAGACAATGAGGAAAAAAAAGGACTCGAGAAAGAAGAACTTGGCTATGCTACAGAGGTTTGATAACTATCTGGTGGTAGTTGAAATACATGAAGAGAGAAGTTGTGGAGCCAGGTTTGTTTACCAGATGTCTTACAGAGGAATTAGAATACAGCTTCTCTTGCCTAATTTTCAGACCTATGTCATGTTGTCTAGGAGACTGATGAATTACCTCACAAAGAAAATGATGAAAGCATTGTTATGACACATGGAAGACTGGACTGATAAAGCAGTAGACCATACTACAGAAGCAATTTGATATTGACCCTGTATGGAGGAGGACTCGGTAGATTCAGCAATTTTTATTTCAATAGTGGAGGCTAGGGTAGAAAAGAAAGGAGAAATTAATAAAATGCATGTGATGCCACTCAGCTGCAATTCTGCATCTGCTCAGCATCACAAGTGTTTAGTCAGCATTATTGGCAGAAGCTTATTCTAACACCTAATTCTTGTTCAGTCAGAGGCACTACAACTTTTTCTAAATAAAAGTGCCAAAACTGTGCAAAAATTGGAGGGAAGAATGAAGATCAGTAGATTCTTTGCTCTAACAAACACTTCTTGCCTGCTCTTTCCAATCAATTTATTCTGCTATATGATCACAGAGGGATCATTGTTAGTTTTCATTATAATAAACACTGCAAATTATGTTAAATTTTTGACATTCTCTCTCTGTGTTTGCCTTCAGGAAAACTCCATGGAGATATTCAAACTAACTGCAGAGTAGCAGGTGTAAGTTAGCCTGTGTGAATTTTTCTGTTGCATATGCTTTAGGGTTTTCAGGATCTGGGCTAGCTCTTTTAATCTCCATGCTATGATGACATTGGAAGCCCACCAGTTTTCCATCTCCACCTTGCTGTAAGTGAGGTTTTCCCTATGGCATGACCAGTTTGAGCTGGATTGTGCTTACCTGTTTGGTGTTCCATGGTGAATGTCTGGTATTTGTTTTAGCACCATGAGGTGCTGGAAAGAGACTGCAGAATCCTTCATTGCATCAGCCTTTCTTATGCAGCAGGGTGTCTCTAAATTTAATATACATGTCAAATGAGAAGTGTTTCTTCAATGTGGAAAGAAGGGTTGAAAGAAAAAAGGAGTAGAGGATTTTCTCAGCAGTATCAGGAGCTGGATTTCTTCCAACATTTGCATGGTCTACTTAGACACGTTCCTTCTTAATTTACACTGCAGAGGTCAACAGATGGAAGATCACGTCTCAGTGGGAAAACCTGCTCTGAGACACTCCTTCCAAAGGGTTTGAAAGGGTGTGGTTGTATGTGCAAGTCCCAGCAAGTGCCAGTTGCACTTCTTTACCTGGCTAGAAACCCTCTTGAACTCTTCAGTAGTAAGGCAATGCTCTACCTGAGAGGGAGCAGGCAGAGAACACAGTATTCACAGTATTTAGATTTTCAGGTCTGTGGACAAGATAAATTAATGCACTGGGAACCAGAGAAGAAATGCAAGGGAAAAAGAAACACAAATTAAATAGTCAAGAGACTGTGGTTTCATATTTGGTCTGGAAACTTGTCCTGTGTTCATTATGGCTCCAACGGTTTCCCACTATATCACACTACGGTCTAATCAAATAGAGAGTGTATATAATTCTTGGGACACTTTAAGGGACTTAAACCTATACTTTTTCTGTCTGTTGTTTTTCTTTTGGGCAGGCTTTGTGAATAAATTGTGAGAAGAGATGTTTCCTTCTGAGCCACTTGTTTTATACTAGCAAGAGAAGGCAGCCTCCTTTATTGCTCAACAAAGGACAGCTCTGCAGTGAAGTGTGTGTCTTGACAAATCAAAAATATGCCCTGGCAAGGAATTGCTCCAATGGGATGGGTGTAGGGAAGACATTCCCATCCCCATGGACCTAGGGGCATAATGGCAGCTGGAGTCAATGGCGACATTAGGCAAGATGTTTGAAAGAGCAACATCTCCAGGATGAACATAGGAAGAGAGCTTGGACTGTGCAAATCATTTTGTCCAACAGATGAAGCCCTAAAATGTTATTGGAGCATCTGAAAAAGGAAGATAGTCTCTAAAATCACAAGAGATAAAAATGTTTTTCCAACCCACGGCAAAGCAAAAGGTTTTTTTCTGACCCACACTTGTCTTCTTGAAGTAGTCAGTCTGAAACCTTGTGCACATGGCTTCTAAAAGCCCTGGAATCTCCATCCCTGCTAGTTTGTGGAGGTGAAACAGAGCATTATTTAGTAGCCTTTAAGAGTCTGGCATGGTTTCAAATGATCTTCAGTGTGTTAGGAGGGAAAATTTGTGTTTGCTGTGATCTAATCTTTTTTGCTCAACAGTCCAGTGATGTCATTTAAGAGATGAGAAGAAATGAAGAATGTTTGGTCTTTGTGTTGATTTTGTTGGGGTAGAGTTAATTTTCTTCTCAATAGGTAGTGGGGACCTGTGTTTTGGATTTATTCTGGAAACCGCTCTAAATATTCAGGGATGTTTCAGTTATTGTTGAGCTGTTCTTACACAGAGTCAAGGCCTTTCCTGCTTCTCACACCACTCCACCAGTGAGGAGGCTGGGGGTGCACAAGGAGTTGGGAAGGCACACAGCCAGGACAACTGACCCCAACTGACCAAAGGGATATTCCAGATCATACAGCGTTGTGCTCAACGCATAAAGCTGGGGGAAGGAGAAGGAAGGGTTGGATGATGTTTGCTTCCCTAAGTCACCATTACCATGATGGAGCCCTCTTTTCCTAGGAAAGGCCGAACACCTGCCCATGGGAAGTGATTTAATTACTTGTTTTATTTTGCTTGTATGCACATGGCTTTTGCTTTCCCTCTTAAACTGTCTTTATCTCAACCCACAAGTTTTCTCACTTTCACCCTTCTGATTCTCTCCCCATCCCGCTGTGGGGGATTGAGCGAGTGGCTCTGTCTGCCTGAGTTGCCAGACCAGCTGGTGTTGAACCATAAGAGTCTCAGATCCAACAAGATATTTAATCTAAGAACTCGGAGGACAAGCCACATAGTCCAAAAAAATTCTGTACGGGTTTTGTATAATCCATTTTTCAGAAGAATATAATTTTACATCTCCACAGTTTGAGATTTTTAATCTGCTCCAAAAATCATTGCTTCAGTATTGTATCTATTTGTACTTTTTGAATGGTCCATGCTGATGTTTCATGTCAGTAGAAAACTGGTCTTTGGAGAAAGTAGAAGCATCTGGATATGGAACACTATTAAATATACAGTACAGCAGAAGCGGGGTGCACTCCACTTATTTTCAGCACTGCTCCGTTTCATTTGAGACCATGTACTTAGCTGAGTCAGGAAATCTGTTTTCTGGGGGCTGCACAAGCACAAGTCTCCTGTTCTGAATGGCTGCTAGACTGCAATCTTTCTGTCTAAACAAAAGGTTGGAGTTAAAAAGGGAGGGAAAGGACCAGTTTCAGTGATGTGCAGAGCTGAGCAAGTCTGATCCTTACTGTGGTGATTTGCCAACTTGGCCATGCTGCTTCCTCAAACTATCGAGGGAGCAGGGCAGTTACCAGCCTCTGCCAGGGTACATACACTGCAGCTGCACGCAGAAGTGCAACAAGTCAGGCAGCAGACAGGACACAGGGAGAAAACAGCAGTGTTTAATTTGAACTGACAGCATTTGATGCAACACATCAGGAGCTGTAAAGGGACAGGAGGCATTTCTCTTTAGCTGGA
The DNA here is from genome assembly GCA_013396995.1 of Dicaeum eximium. Lineage (NCBI taxonomy): Eukaryota > Metazoa > Chordata > Aves > Passeriformes > Dicaeidae > Dicaeum > Dicaeum eximium. Next base: position 187,842 of record VWZP01008827.1, on the reverse strand, counting down.
CTGCTGATGTCAACTTGGATAGCAGATGCTCCAGCTAGATTACAGAAACAGGATAGAAAAGGTCTCACTTTCTCATAGGATCTACCTGCTAATTCTACTGTTTTCCTCTGGCCTTCTCAGCTTTTTCTTATGTTACACTGAGACCTGTGATTTTCATATGGAAAAAGTAAAAATGTACAGTCCTAGTTCTACATTACTTTTCTGACAGAGGGGCAGGATTGACAAGAAATGGTGATTAAGTATTTGCACGTTCTCACTTTCCATTTATTTCAGGAACCAGCCCACACCTGCACACATGCACATGTTGAAAGCTGAAGCTGAATGTGCAGTAGTCAAGGTTCATACCATCCTTTAATTGTGCTTTGTTTAGTCAGATTATACTCAATGGTATGATGCAGAAGCAGTCTGTGGGGAACACAGCGGTGGTAATCCCATCAAATCGTTGGCAGGAATGCACAATCTGTGGCTTTGCATAAACCCTGGGTCCCACAGGAATCTAAAACTGACCTGTACAGCATAAGGAATTGCTGCACTTGAGATAAATTGAAGAAACTGGAGAAGGCTCAAGTGCTGATCTTCCTCTGTTTTAGACCCCTGCTGTCCCAACTCAAGGAATTCTATCCTGAGCCTGCCAATTGATACATATTCATAGTGCTTATTGAAAGAGACAACGCCCTGGCTATTAAATCTTATATTTGCTGATGGGTTTGATGTTATTGCTGCAGCTGCTAAGCAAAATTTGTAATTTTTACTTTCTTTTTACTTTGTTCTCTAGGAAGTTGTTTTAGCACGTTCAAGTTGCTTTTGGTATCATGGGTTGACTAATCTCTGTACATTACTATTATTCCAGTACAGCCTGGAGAAAAACTTGTGTTTTGGGTGCCAAGTAGAAGGCACAGTATGTGCATATTATCTGCTTCTCTGCAGTGCTTTGTTCTTGCAAACTTGCTCTTACACAACACAGCACAGAGAATGGCAGGAGAAAGTGAGACCGAGAATTCAGAGCTGTGGACATTACCTCAGTTAGCTGAGGGCTTCTTCCTGTTCTTGATGTCTTGGATGGTAGTTGGTTTGGATTTTTTGTTTTAATCCGTGAAGACTGTAGTAAACGAGTAAGAGGCAGTTCCTTTGTTTCTGCTCTATTTGTATCAGTATGCAGCTATTGGTATGAAATGCTGCCATTCCCTGAGCATCCCGGCTAAACAAAAACCTTTGGAACAAAGTGCTTAGAAAGGGCGAACAAGAAGCGTGGGCTTGGGGTGGGAATGCGTGTGTGAACACTGGTGTTTAATTTACACTGATATTTCTTCATGCACCTAGAAAAGAGTTAAACGGCAGAATCACCTGATCCGCTTTTCACCTCCCGAGGTTGTTCCTTAGAATGAGAAATACTTTCCTGTCCGGTTTTGAAAGAAACAACTTCAAAACCTTTGTGGCTGGGATGGCATCATGCTCTGCACAGCTCGGGTTCAGCTGAACCGAGATACAGCCACCATCAGCAAGACAAAGGCAGAGATAATGAAAACGGGAACTAACCCAAAGAATTAAGGGGACCGAGCAGCATCTGCTGAGAGCTGAAAGGAAAACCCGGCTGGTGTTTCCGAGCACTGCATGGTCATCTCCTCTGCAAGTGACCGGTTCCATCGCAGGATGCCAGGAGGTGAGGACGAGACCAGCAGGTCCCTCGGCAGAAGGTATCAGTCACAGCATAGCGTTCTTCTGGCCAATTGCAGGAGGGGAAGTTACATAAATGGATTTTTCTCTTCCCCCTCCGGCAGAATTTTGCAGTGAGATTGGAAGTGGAGGGAAGGAGTTAATCTCTGTGCAGTCAGACTGTGCCTCCTCCCCGCTATTTTCTCCTCAACTCCTCTGTTGTTGCTGCACTGTAGTGCTCGGGTTGAGCTGCCGGTGGAGCAGCTCCCTGATTGCACTGCCCAGGCACGAACACCACCTGCTCTAAAACTCAGGCGATTTACTTTTTAAATTACAAAAAAACCCCCACTCCAAAACCAAACAAAAAAACCAAACCAAAACAAAAAAACCCCCAACCAACCCAAAAAACCCTCAAAAACAAAACCACTCATAAAAGGAACACTTATTTAGTGTATGCTAGCAGTTTGCTTTTCTCTTCCCTTAGGATTCAGCTTTTTAAGTCTCTGTGGCAAAGCCTCAGCCATTGCTTTCTTGAAAGCACTCCCAGACACTGTAATTCTGCTGCTTCTGTGCATTCCTAAGCAACAGCCGCCACCACTGTCAGCTCTGCCATGAGGATCATCCTGCCTTCCCACTACTTCTTTTATAAGCTCTGCTGCTTTCAGACATCTGTGTGATTGTTCCCATGGGGCAACTGCAAAAAGGCACAGTTACAAACTTAAATCAGAAAGGATCACTGTTATTGCCTAGCTCCACCGTTCCCATCTAACAGAGGGCACAAAGTTTCTTGCTGGAAGTCTTGAGTTGTATCTTTTAACTTTGGGCTGAAGAATAGAATTGCCTAGATACCTGTCTCCACCAAGAGAGGATAGCAGAGCAAATTCAGGATCAGATCAGCAGGTTTTTTTCCCCTAGAATCATATTTTCTTAGGTGCTAAAGTAATTAACACTTCAAAGGCAAATGACGTAACATTTTACTTGCAAAATTGTAGATAGGGTGTTGATCATAATACTTTTGGATTTTGACATGAGCTATTTCCTGACAAGAAACAGGAATGGTACTTCATAAAGATCTCAGTATCGAAATTTGGAAGTTGCTGAAGTCCATCATGCCAGTGCACAGATTATTATCTATCCTTCCTTTGTGCAGACTTACCCACAACATCTGACCTAAGCAGTAACCTCTCACTCCCTTGAAAGGTGCAGGTAGGATGTTTTTGTCCATTTTCACATCTAGGACATGCTGCACCTGGAACTCCCTATTTTGCAGTATGACCGTGGGTGCACACAGCAGCCTGTGCTGTGCTTTTCATGTAACAAAGTCACCTCCTCACCACTTGGCCCTGTGTTGGTGACAAGATCTGAGTTTTTATTTTAATATTGAAACTGGAAAAGCATTATTCTTTCAAGGATCTCTGAACATCAGCTATTCTAAACTCTACTTAGGATTTTTTATGACATATCTTGATTGCAATGTAGTCTTTTGGAGTTTATTTCAGAGGTGTGTACAAGTTCAAAATCTTCCCAAGTACAGGCATGTGAGGTCTTACTTGGCATGAGGGATATCTGCTGTGCCTGTGGGGAAAATTACTGAACTGAATTTGGCCCAGAGGCATAAACCAGCCTTCTACTTCCCTTGCATAGTACCAGAAATATAATCAGATAGCCCTGTTCCTAGAACACTCCTGGACAACACAAGCTCTGCCAGTAGGATCCCAGTTTTAACTGAACTGTGAAACCAAAGGGCTGTTGAGTGACACAGGGTGGTGATAGTACCAGAACCTTGTAGAAGAGTTACTGACTTTTCTCTGCATCATTTTATTTTCAATTACAGAATCAATCTAATCTGGAAAACCATTGTAGGGAAATAGTCTATTCATTGACAAAATCAAAGCATTGACTAACATGATTTTAATTTTAGGACTAGCAATAAACTTCTCTATTTAACAGTGGGTTTAGTTTTATCCTTTGAAAATCAGCCATGCTGGCCTCTTGCTTTTCACAAGGAGCTCAACTTGCCATGACTCAAAGCTTCAGTCTTCTTTATGAAAGAAAAATAAACATTCTTCTTTAAGAGGAGAAAGAAGAGTATTTTTTTGTGACGCTTGAAGTCATATTGCATCATCTTGCAAAGCATGATGCAATATGACTTCAAGCGTCACAAAAAAATCCATCATCTTGCAAAGCATAATCCATCATCTTGCAAAGCATGATGGAAAAAGGATGTGTGACTCACTCCTTTTTTCAGGGCCCTCAGACACAAAATATTGATCTTATATTTATAACACCCTTTGCAAAGAGGTGTTCTGCATTAAGAAGTTGATAAGGTGAAGCTGATAATGTAAATTCCCCTTACCTGTGGGAATGAGATAGTTTGTGCCAAACCTCAGTAAGTTCAGTGACCTTGGGCTGAGCTGGGAAGTGTGTGCTTACTTCAGCACTTGTTGAAACTCAGCCCATCCCTGTACCTTCAAGGATTCATAAAGGACTGGGTCTCTGGAAAGTGAGCTACCCATGGACAGCATAAATGTCATCAGGCATGAGCTCAGCCTCCACACAGTAGCAGTGATCCTTCCTGAGCTGACAAGTTGTTGGGTTTCCATGGCAGTTTAAGGCATGCTCAGATTTCCACTCAAGCCTTAAAACCTTGCCTTGAAAATCTTAGAATTTGGATCCATGGATAGGCTCTGTCACTTCTCATCATTAAAAGGAAGACAGAAGAATCACAGACTTATTTTCCCTAGCCCAAAAGGCTTGCAAAAAAACGTTTCTCAGGAAACAGGGGACAACCTGAATCACAGATCTTGTTGGCCACAGAAAATTTCTAGCAGACAAGTGGGAAGCCAAGGTGAAAAAGCAGATTGACATAGTTTGATCCCTTATTGCTCTGAAGTGCAGGCTGTGCAAAAATTCATCTGTGCTTTGGGCTCCATTTTACACCAATGATCTCCACCAGTAACACAAACCTTATCATTAGCTTTGTGTACCTTATTGTTGCTCATCCCTACTCGTTGAGTCTTCCTTGGTTAATGAAGCCTTTACATTTTTGAAATGTTGCCTCCAAAATTTGAATTCCATCCAGAGGGCCTACAGCTGATTTGGTTCTGTGGTAGCCTCATTGCACTTTTATGACTGTTCCAGTGGCTGGGGAAAGAAGGTAGAGGTGATTTGCACTTGTTTCTGCAGAGCTGTTAAATTTCTTAACAACATTCTTAAACTAAGACCTAATTCAGTTTGCACGTGGTATCCAAGGGAAAGGCATTTAAGGCATTTCCAAATACTAAGGCTGTGAATTTTATCACTGAACACAGTTAGATGGGAGGAAGGGGGAGAAGGAAGGTGGGGCTGCTGCTCTGCTGCTTTTGCTGATGTCTGTTGCTGGACACAACAACCAGAATGCTGCTGATCCTTGGCTTTGAGCTGTGAGTGAGGAGTGTATTTGTGCATTTGTCTGCCTGGTGGCACATGCCAGTTCAGAGGTAAGGAAACCATGGCAGTGGGGTACAAAATAACTTAAGCTACAGAGCTGGTCAGTGCAGAAGTCCAGCTGTTGAGTTTTCTGAAGCCAGAGAGGTTCATAATGCTGCCTGGTGAAAATCCCCTGCCCTGAAGGATAGCCATGGGGGGTCCTCATGGATCACAGTACAATGTGGTGTCCAGAAACACCCTACAACTAGCATAGCTCCAGAGTTTAATCATCATAGATATCCCACATGAGATCCTGACCCATGTTTGCCCACAGAGCTTTCAGACAGCACTAACTCTGAATGTGTGGCTGCTGGATGGGACTGTCCATTGCCCAAAATGCAGGCAAGGGAGTGTATATCTGCCCCTTGTTCACAAACAAACATTTCAGCTTTAGTTAGGGTAAAGGGGACTTTGAACTGAGACATGAGTCCATGAACTGCAGCACCTGGCAGCTTCTCCCATTCTGGCAACTGTGCTGCAAGGTGTGCTCCTGCTGCAGCAGGGCTAGCAGAAACCTAAGGATGGTGATATAGTAGGCTGCCCCAGGAAGAATTCATGGATTTTGCTCACCTGAGTCCATAAACTTGCCTCTATAAAATTGCTGCAGTGGTTTTAATTGTTCAGTTTCAATCAATACTTACAAATTAGGCTGAGGAAATTTAATCTTGTAGATAAAGCTCACACTTCTATGTTCTGCAGCATATTAGAAAGGGAAGATGCCCCTTTATCCAAACTCAGAAGGATGTTTTTATTACTGTGAGATAGTCTGAAGATGAGAGTAGCTACCTAAATGAGACTGTGTGCACCTTGCATTCATATATGTGCATATACATCACAGAATCACAGAATATATCAAGTTGGAAGGGACCCCAAGGATCATCAAGTCCATCTCCTGGCCCTGCACAGGGCACCCAAAGAATCTCATCATGGGCCTTGAGAGCAGTGTCCAAACACTTCCTGAACTCTGTCAGGCTTGGTGCTGTGGCCACTTCCCTGGGGAGCTGTTCCAGTGCCCAAACATCCTCTGGGTGAAGAACCTTTCTCTAATATCCAACCTAAACCTCCCCTGATGTGACTTCAGCCCATTTCCTCGAGTCCTGTCACTGTTACCAGAGAGAAGAGATCAGTGTTTGCCCCTCTTCCCCTCAGGAGAAAATTGCAGACTGCAGTGAGGTCTCCCCTCAGTCTCCTCCAGGCTGAGCAGACCAAGTGCCCTCAGCTGCTCCTCACACACTTCCCCTCCAAACCCTTCACCATCCTCATGGCCCCATTGGACACTCTCAATAGCTTTATGTCATTTTTACATTGTGGCCCCCAGAGCTGCCCCCAGCCCTGGAGGTGAGGCTGCCCCAGCTCAGAGCAGAGCAGGACAATCCCCTCCCTTGCCCAGCTGGCCATGCTGTGCCTGATGTCCCCCAGGACAGGGTTGGCCCTCCTGGCTGCCAGGGCACTGCTGGCTCAGACCCAACTTGCCATAGACCAGCATCCCCAGGGCCCTTTCCACAGCACTGCTTTGCAGTATCTCATTCCCCAGTCTGTCTGTGCATCCAGGATTGCCCATATACATATGTGTGTATGAATAAGCAGCATTAAATGCAGATCTTATTTGCCACAGACTGATCTAGAAGCACTTTGGAAATTGGAAGTGCTCTGCCCCCCCTCCTCCTACACACATTTACTAATGACCTGGCACTGGTGTTCTTGGACCCTCAGTGTTACAAGTGTTTGTAAATGGGAACTCAAGATGCAGGAGAGACAGTAGGAAAGAGAAGCCAACATCTAGGGGGGTACTGATCACAGCCCAGGGACAATCCTCTCCATTGGTAAGGGTGGTATGAGATCTCTAGTCACCCCACAGTTCATCCAGTTCAGCATGACTAAAAGATTGCCCTCATTATTGTTTAACTTAGTGTCAATTGTGTTGAAGCCACATGGAGAGTGAAATTCACAGGGAATGCAAACATAGGATGAGCCCAAAAGAACCCCTGTTGCCACAAAACCCCTCTGGGCCCCCCAGCAGTTGAGTTTTGTGTAAGTTAGCACCCCTGCTGCCCCTGCTGAGGACACAGAATTCTGTGTGACCAGAGCACAGCCAGCAGTAGCATGGCTGCAGGCCAGGAGTGAGGGGAGCAAGGCTCATTCTTCAGCTCTGAGCTTTGTTGACACTGGCTTGTATTTTACCAAGATTGGTGTTTGGACACTAATATGGTAAAGAAGAGGCAGAGCTGGTTTGACAGATTCACACTTGTGTTACAATGAACTTCCTGGAGCAGTGAAAATTTTCAACCATGCGGAAATCTTTTGATGTTGCAAACTGTGTTCAGAATGGCAGCACTTCTTCCTGGAGCCCTTAGCCATGAGCATGTAGATATTGACTTTAAACAGAGACAGGATGGCACTGTGTGAAGGTTTTATTCATGGAACCTTCTGACACACAGACCTATTTGATACTACAAAGGTAGGGAAAAGTCTCAAAGCTGGAAGAGTTTTTTCCCTTCTCTCTTGTGTATAAGGGGTGCATAGTCAATGGAAGTGTCACTGAGTGAAATCAGATTTGTATCAACAAGATGAACTGGCTGAGCACAGTATTGCAAGGGCCAGTCCCAACAGTCAATTTGAAAAGGTAGAATTTCAGTCATTTGATAATAACAGTTTCTTCAAGTGTGAACTATCAGTTCAGAATTTCATTATCAAGTACTGCTGGAAAATTTATATGTTTATATTTGGTTATACAGCAATCTGCAGCTACATGAGGAGAGCAGAATTACAGTGACATATACATGATGAAGCTTCAAGTGTTATTCCATTACTGGAAATCTCTAATGTCACATGAATTCAGATGACTGTGCTTTATCTTAAACCCTTTAAGATTCAGCTTAGAATTGAGCTTTTGGGGTCAAATTGGGGTGAATCCAAGCAAAACTTTCAAATTTTTCATTACTTCCACCTGAAGTTACCACTCCAGTCAAGTCAAAGCTTCTGAAAGTGAGCAGGTTTCAGATAATCCAGTGAAACAGTGTGTTTGCACTGAAACCTGAAACTTAATGAGATGCACATGTTTGATGACAAGTTCTGCAGAGATCCAGCTGTGGCATATGGGTAGGCTTCAAGTGTGTCTCTCAGCACACCAGGCTGCTAAATGTCAAACAAAAGAGCACAGGGACAGAGCATGGTGACAGCCTACATTGAGGAAAGAGCAGATATAAAAAAAATCTTATTCCATTCATTGTTTTCATTTGTCATGAAGGATTTATCATGAAACCTGTCTTGCTCATCAAGAAAACAGCAGTACAAAATGTGAGAGACCTGGAAAGAGAAGTAATATTAAAAGGTGCTCTTGAGCCTGAGCAGCCTTGAGAATCATGGGACACACAAATGATGTGTGGTTGTAGAAAATGGAAATTAAATGTTTCTGGGACAATGATCTGGAGGAGCAGGAAAGACTGCTCAACAGTGCAGACTCAGATGTGTGACATGAGACTGTCACACTGTGTAATGGAGTATGGGAGTAAGGCAGGACATTTTGTGAAAAGTCTGGAAGTGCTGAAGTATTCTTGCCAAAAGAAAAAAAAGGCCATTTGCTGTGGAAGGGCTCAAGGTAACAGCAAAGGGGAAACAATACTGTGAGTTGTTCAGGACCAAGAGGTTATTTCTATAATTAAGGGATATTAAAAAGTTTACTGACTGGATAGATGCTGGATGCTCTGTCTTTACTAAAAATAAAGTGCTGAAAAGATCACTTGGTGCTCCTAGCTGTCTGTATTAGGAAAAGGTTAACAGAATGAAACTTGATGGAAGGCAGAAATATGAGAAGCAGAAAACAGTATCAGTGGTGTGGCAATCAGTGCAAATGATGCAAGAAATATGTAGAACTTGTAACAGACCCAGGTCAGTGTTAAAACATTTACAAAACTCAGGAAGACTGCATAGAGAGCAAGGAAAGAGATTCCTACATCATGAGAGGTGTTCTTAGGATTGTAACACAGTGCATCAAACTGGAAAAGGATTTTTCAAGTAAGAGTCGCAAGCGTGCCATATTATTGGCAATATCACTGGTCAGTGTGAGGTGTATGGCAAAATGGAAAGGTTACAAAGAAAGCTGCAATGAACTGCTATTTGGAAGAATCATGCCTGAGCTGGCAGAGCATGCCCTGAGAAAGGGAAAAGGTTAGAAAATGAAGTCATCAAGTGTGGTGATGTAAGTCACCTAACTATGCGTGACAGTACACGCTCCATCTGTCAATCCACAATCATATTGTCTGCATCAGATATTTCACACCCATGATAAGGCCACTGTATCTCTATTCCTCTGGCCATATGGGTCTCAAGTGTGATTCAGGTTGGAAAAAAAAAGGCTGCAGGCTTGCTACAGGTTAAGGAAGGAGACAAAGCTTCATCCCTTAATCTTTGATTTTTTTACTGTAAAAATGAGGTCTCACTGAGAGGCAGGTGCACAAACCCTCAAGGAAGGCCAAAGGGCACTGACCCTGCTTTCCTTATTCATGTTCAGAGATTGTTGCTGTGCCTAATTGTTGGGATAGAGCACAACATTAAACTGGCAGCCAAAATATCCTGTGATAGCCCTGATTGCTCTGGTCATGTGATGAGAAATTACTGGACTGACAGCCAAAGAGCAATGACTATATCTAGAAGAAAGAAGCAGAGAAGTTTTGTTTTGTATATGGATCAATGAAGGCACAACACAAATGCAAGAAAAGCAGTCAGCATGGACCAGCCCAGAAGAGCAGAGATTGTTAGGAGAAAGGACTGAGATTGCTCAGTGAACAATTTTCAGTTTCAGGGAGAAAGATAGAATTTTGTGAGGATATGACCAGCCTGTGGCTGTATCTTGTGAGAGACCATGGGATGGGACTGGGGTGGATGATGACTGATGGAGGAGATGTAGGAGGTGGAGGAGATGTTGAGACAGATATCAGCAGGTCAGCCAGGAGTAGGTGTGTAAGAACCTATCTTCCTGAGACAACATATGTGCCCAGCCTATCCCTGGCAGTGCCATCCAATACTGGAAATGATAGATATTGTCAACAGACCTATGGATATTATCTAGCTCATGTGGCCCCTTGCATCTTGCTCAGAGTCATAAAAAAGGTGAAAAAATGAGCTCTACACAATGTGAGTGCATGCTCAGGACAAGGAAATTGAGATCAGATTCAGAGGTTGGAAATTATTCAGTTATTTCCTTGTTAGTTCCAAAGCTGAACAATCTGTTGCTAGTATGGATTTATCTAAAAAAAAGTTACATAACAGCAGATTAGTAAGATTGACTAAAATTCCAGAAAGTGCCATACTTACCATGATTTTCGAGCAACCTGAAGGCTTAGGGTATTTTGTCTTTTACAGGTTGCTATCTTTACAGGTTTTAAGTAAGAAAGGAAACTTCAGATGGGTTCTAAAAAGTGGTATGGTTTGATATAGAACAGTAGTTTTTAATCTGTTGTCTATGAGACATCAGGAGGTAGGCTGCAAAGCATTATCAGTTTATTTTCTTCAAAACCCACGCAACATATTCCCACGTCTTCAGACTGGGAAAATCACCTCGAATTTAGAAACATCCTACAATATATCTCAAGAACGCATGTATTTTAAAAGAAAGCCCTGTGCCTATAATAGCCCATTCAACTATTTTTGTAACAATTGCACCCACTGTACTTAAAATTGCTTTGTTTTCATATGACCTGGCACAATGACAAAAACCAATGACACATGAGCACAATGGCAAGTGCTTGTCCCAAGAACCTCAAGTATTGTGTTATGCACTTAAGGGGTGGGTGGGGAGTCTGATTCCAGGGGGGAAGTTTTGCATGCTGACAGGACAGCGTGGGATTGAAAATCTGGTAAAACCTGGTTGCTGGCAAGGGAAGACTGGGGAGGTACAGAACACATTTCAAGTTTTAAGTACAAAATTGGTGGAAGTTTTTGTTAGTTTCTTTTGTATGTAGTTTCCACTTTTAGTAAAAGGTTCATCTGAGATCAGTCTTGTCTGTTAAGCAAACACCACTCGTGACATTTCAACATCACAGTGTTAAGGTCTGTGCACCATGAAATACAGTGCTAATGACTTTAAAGGAGCCTGGCAGCACTCACTTGGCTCTCTGTGGTGAAATTCTCTGCATTTTTATGTGTTCTGTTTGGTACACTGGCCCAGTGAGCAGTTGCATGATGTCAGATTTCTTGTGTAGGACTTTACCTTTCTGAAGCTTTATGTTGTTATGGCGTGACACACCCAGCTGCAGAAAAAAAATGCTTCTCATCCAAGGAGCTGAATTAAGGGTCCTTGAACTTGTGACTCTTGAGCAGCTGAATTATTTTTGGTTATATCTTTATACCTTGTGAACAGCAGATTAGAAGTTAACAGGATGAAGTTAACATGCTTTCTGGTTCTCAGGGGAGCCAGGGTGTAGGGCTCATTTCACTACTGCCAGTAAAACTTGCACAGATATTTTCATAAAAAGAATTGCAGAAGCAATAGCAACTGGCCATTACATACATAAGGAACATTTGCATTGTACAGAAAAAAACAGGGGGCTTCTGTATGAAATAAGAGAGCCTAATTATGAGGTACCAGTAGTAAATATTAAAAGATAAAGACTTGATCATGTAAATGGTGTGTGTGTGTGTGTGTGTGTGTGTATGTGTGTATTTGAATTTCTGTGAAGATTGCTGGAAGAAAATTATTGTACATCCCTAAATTAGGGTCCTTTAGGCCTATCTCAGATCAGTGAGCCATAAGCCTGCTGAACAGTGTCTTCCTCTGCCTGCTCTGTGCATGCCTGTATGCCTCTGAAGACAAAAAGGTCTGCCTCTTTTTTGGCCAAAGCTTGGAGCTCCTTTCCATTAGCAGCACCAGACGTGCACTACTTCTCCATCTAAGGGCAGGAGGAGCTACAAGGGGGAGTTGAGAGAGATTTGGGGGATAGGAATCCACACTGGACACAAGAAGCATCTTGTTTAGTGCTTTGTTACAGAAAAAACTCTGGCATGAGAGAAGCATGGGTGGAGTTGCAAGCCCTTCCTCTGCTGGAAACAGCATCTGGTTGTATGTCCAACACACCCTTTCTCCTGCCCTTGGTGCCCAGCAGCGTGGGGACACGAGAGGGCTGCCAGCAGGAGAGAGCAGTCCTCTGTGTGGTGCCTCTGCAGAGAGTTTTCCCTCAAAGGGGAGCCCGTGCTTGTCTTTGCTGGGTGTTTTAGGGGTTTCTTTGTGTGGGCTTGGCAAACACGAGCGTGTGGTTTGGTTCTGCCAGGACGGGCGGAGCTGCTCAGGACTGTGTTTGGAGGATGAATTGTCTGCTAACAGCAGGCAGGGGGTCCTGCAGCTTTCCCTGGAGCCTCTGGGCCTGGCCTTGGTGGTAAGAAGACTATGGCCAACCAGATCAGGGGTAGACAAGGTGCTACACGCTTGGCTGAGTTGCTCTTGAGTTGACAGTTCCTAGTGCTCCTGTTTAACAAGCATGCTTTAGAAATTGCAATGCTGTTACCTGGCTTGTGCATCACCTAAAAGGCAAGAAGGCTTGACAGCAAATGGCACCAAGCAATAAATGGGCTTGTACTGTGTGACTTCATGTGGTGACCAGTGACAGGACCAAAGGGAACGGCCTGAAGCGTCAGGGGAGGTTTGGTTTGGATATTAGAAAAAGTTCTTTACCCAGAGGGTGTTTGGGCACTGGAACAGCTCCCCAGGGAAGTGGTCACAGCACCAAGCCTGACAGAGCACAAGAAGCATTTGGACAATGCTCTCAGGTACATGATGTGACTCCTGGGGATGTCCTGTGCAAGGATGGGAGTTGGACTTGGTGATCCTTGTGGGTCCCTTCCAACTCTGCATATCATGTGATTCTGTAATTCATAGGTCAACAGGACAGGGAAATGAGAGAAGGTGGAGGAAAAAAAACCCCACAGCAACTCACAGCTTCATTTCAGACCTATTTCTCTCTCTGCTTCATTGATACAGATTCCTGCTTAAATCAGGACCCTCCCATTTTTCATTCTGAATGATTTACTGCAATTCTGAAACAGAAACAATAAAGCAAGATCTGTCTATGGCACCCAAAACATTGTAACAGCACATCTTTGGCTAATGATTGCCAGAAACATTTGCCTTTGGCCTAATCAGGAATCTTTACCTGCCTCTGTAGGAAGTGGCGTGACTCGCTTTTTTTCTTCAGATGGAAACATTCCAGTCCTTAGCATAAGGTGATTCTTGATCCCTGGGCAGTCATTTCTAAGGATGCAGGAAGCAAAGAAATATACACAGTTCTGTGAAGGCACAGCCCCCTACACTCCACTCTCCCTTCCAAGAAGGATTAATTCAGGCTGTAATGAGTATGCACAAGAAAAGGTTACTGAGATGATCAAGGAGTGAAGATCCTATCTTACATGAATAAATCAGAAAGGCTGTGGCTGTTCAGCCAGGTAATCAGGAATGGAGGAGGAGAGATGATTCCTGTCTGTAAATCCTGCATCTATGTATGCATTTATTGGGAAGAGGGAAAATAATGACACGTGTTGGCACAAAATCTAATTTATTTGAGATATATAGGAGTATGTCTAAATTTAAGCAAGAAGTTAGAAGTCTTTTAGCTGTTTCAAGGATGTCTCAGCTGCTGGGCAGTTTTAGAATAAAAGCCTTTGCTTTTCTTTCCAGAGTCTACAACAAAGGCATTATTTGTCTTTCCCTGAGAAGTGAGAGCACATGTCCTAAAACATTTCCAGCAAAGACATGCACTGGAGCAATTTGTGTTCTCTGACTTCTGTTTCTATGAGGTTTCATCTTAGACTGATGAAACAATTTCTTAAATGAAGAAACTCAGTTTTAATCTAGTTTGTTTTCTTGGCTTTCCTCCCCCCCAGACTCTCCATTTCTATACAAGTGCTACAGGTCTCTCTTGAGCCTGCAGGGGTGGAGAGTAATTTCTGCCCTTGCTAAATTGCTGTAGTATCAAACAAAGCAGAGGAAAGACCAGAGGAGCTTTTCTGCAGCATCCCTATCATAAGTGCTCAGTCATATCACAGACAATGTGGTTTTATGGACTACAGAAACATCTGTGTGACTGTAGCATTTCTCCCTGGTTTTGCCTAGTTTAAATGAAGCCTAAAAGGAGTATGGATGGGTGTGATGGATTTGCCTGTGAAACTGGGGATAGTGCTTGCAAGTCCAAGCAGTATTTTCTGTTCTTATGCCCCTTTTCATTCAATGCTGGACAAACTGGTGTCTGAAGAAAGTGCTGTCCTGCTTTTTGGATGGGACACAGAACACGAGTAAAGGCTCTGTGGTTGCTGAAGTGTTAGAGCTGTGCTGTGAGGAGTAGGGGCACTCAATACTGCTGGCTGATACCAATAGCCTGGGGGTATTTTAATGGAAGATGAAAATGCTGCTGGCGTTAGGCTTTGCTGGCATTAGGTGGAGGCAAATCTTCCATTCTGTTTCTGGAATAGGAATAAAGATAGGAGCCCAAATGAAGCCTCAAGTGGGTAAAGACACATTTGCCCAGGAATCAGAGCTCCTCTGAAAAATGTTTTATCCTGAAAGCCACAATCATGACATAGATTTTAAAAGCATCAAGTGAAGCCTGGGTTGACCCACTGTACAGCCCACCTGCCCTGCCAGAGCAGTGCACCAGAGACTGCCTGAATGCTTCCAGCTGCCATCCACGGACAGACCTCAGCAGTGTGGCAGAGGGAGCACACTCCTGGGCACAGAAATGTCTCTGGTGGCCCTGTCCATTCTGCCTGTGATGTGTCCTAACAAACTTGGTGAGCAGCTGGTTTGTGGTGAAGTCCTTCTCTCACAGGGACAATGCTTCTGTAGCCATCTCCTGCAGAGAGATGACAACAGTGTTGGATAAATTTTGCTCGGGCTATCATTCCTCATTTTTCAACAGCTTAGAGGCAGAAAAGCTCGGATATTGTTTTTTTTTTAAAAAAAGTTGAGTTAGAAAAAGGAGTGTTGAAAAGGAGAATATTTTTTTTTAACCAGATCTAAAAGTATTCATGATGATGATGATGATGACCTGCTGACATCCCAGCTATAAACAACAGCTAAGTATTTGTTAGCAAAGTCAAATCTTATGAGGAGCAGCTGAGGGAGCTGAAGTTCTTTAGCCTGGAGAAAAGGAGGCTGGGGGGGAGCTCATCACTCTCTACAACTGTCTGGAAGGAGGGTGTATCTGGGTGGGGCCAGTCTCTTCTCCCTGGTAACAAGGGATAACACAAGAGTAAATCCAGCCCCAAGCTGTGCCAGGGGTGGTTTAGATTGGATATTAGGAAAAAATACTTCACTGGAAGGGTTATCAAGCATTAGAACAGGCTGCCAAGGGAATATGTGGAGTCACCATTCATGGTGGTATGTAAAAGACATGTACTTGAGCACTTAGGGACATGGTTTAGTGGTGGATTTGTCAGCATTAGCTTTGAACTTGATGATCTTAAGAGTCTTTTCCAACCTACATGATTCTATGATTCTCTGTTTACTGAGATTTAAAATTAACTAGGAGACATCTCTCACAAGATTGTTAAAGCCTATGACAACTTTGTGGGAACAGAGAAGTTCCATTTCTAGCAGTTCCTCTTTCTAAAATTTACTTTGTATTTTTTGGGGGGAGCTTTATTGTTTACTGGTTAAAGTACTCTGCTTTCCCCGTAGTCCTAGCTCTGACCCCTCCCTCCCCACCTCAGCATCATGGCACTCTGTTGTATTGTGATGTCCCTGTATCCACTTCTTGTGTCACATTCTGTCACATGAATGGGCTGTTGTGCCACTGCCAAAAATAAATGCTGTGCTGGCTTTTCCTAAATATGTACAGACTCAGCTGGGTCTCCAGGACTTTTTATAGCCCTCCAGCACAGTCCTATCTTTGGTAGCATCAGCATTTCCATAGCAACTAACTGTGATGTCAAAGCAACTTGGGTTTTTTTTTGGTGAAAACAGGCAGGAAGCAATGAACTCCTCATAAGCAAACATCCAATTTTAATTCTAGTGTCTCTCATAGTGTCTGCCACCACTGCTGTTTATGGTTCTAATCCTAATTATCTCACTGTTACCTTGCTGTCCCCCATCTGTCACACCCACCTGCTGCATGTTCTTTGGTTAGGTCCTGCAGTGTGCCCTTCCTTACAGGAATGTGTGTGTATTGTTGAGGAGAAAGGTGTGCTCCATTCAAAGCTAGGAGAATCACCAACAGGAATGGGAGAGATATAGCAGTAGTATTTTTTTTTTTTTCCTAAACTAAAACTAACACAACTGGTCAACACCAGCCTTCTCCAACCTTTTTCCAGTGGTGGACATATTTCCAGTGAAATGGGTGGGTTGTAGTGATGTGACCTGAGCCTTCTGACTATACTTTCCAGGACCTCTTACAGTCAGGTTCTCCAGGGGGAAGAATCATGGATTGATGGCTTACTAAAAGCTTATAAGGGAAAAAAGGGAACAAATGAGCTTCTGAGTCCCAAAGGCTGCTTGCTAACCCTATCTTAAATGAACCCTCAAGACCACAGATTGTGCCTCAGCCCTGTGCACTTGCAGTACTCCTACTCTGCATGTCCTCTACCCGGAGCACAGCAGGGAACAGTAGGGGATTTAACTTTTAATAGGATCTCTCTGTCTTTATCTGCAGTACTGCATATTCCTTGGACCAAAGATTCACGTGATGGAGACTGCCTCGTGGTATTAAGGATTAAGCCTGTAAGAATTTTGATTTGTAGGGCAGACTTCCCCCCCTGCTGAGGGTGGGAGAAACAACACACTGTGACTTAATACTGCAAAGAGCAGAATTTATCTACTGAGAGCTTTCCTAGATGTCGTCTGTTTTGTGGGCCTTGTTGTGTTTTTACAGTTTAAGTGAAGATATAAGAGTGATTTTTCTATCCACAGGAGTGAATGAGGTTTACCCAATTCTACTTTGGTCACAGAAGAGTCAATGTACTCCTCCCTGCCCAGCCTGAATCAACAAATAAATGAGTTTACCTCCTCTTTAATTACAGGTAAGTCACTGGCTCATTGGCAGCAGAAAATGCACTGTGGTTTCTCCTGCTTTTTATTCTTGAACATTATTAAACAAATACATACATATAAAAAAGAGCTGAGAGAGAAAAATGAGCTACTGACTTCCTGGCCCTGCAGAGGAGACAAGTTCACACGTAACCTTGTCTGCCTTTACTCCACGGGAAGACATAGGCAGGGCTCTTACTCATCTATAAATTGCCTTGCAGATTTACTTCTCCCCCATCTCACAGGCATTGGCTGGTGCCCTGTATCCTCTGGGCTCATGTTGTGACCATGGGGGCTCCTTGGCCCAGGTGAGGCACAGTGCAGCTCTGCACAGAAAAGGGACATCTCATCACTCAATGTCCCTAGGGCAGAAGTGTCTCCAGCCTTCTGTACCCATCACAGGGTGACAAGACCATCTGCAGCTCCCACCTCATCCTTGTCTGCTGTGCAGCTGAGCTGTTTGCTGTGCTGAGCTGGCTGCTGGCTCCAGCAGCAGGCAAGACACTGCTGCACACAGCCAGGGGATCTGCATAGTCCCACCTCACACCCCAACCTCCACTCGTTCACCTTGGTGCAGCCATTAATCCCAAAACCTAATGATGGCCACAAACCTGGCAGGTATTCAATCAGTCATTTAAAAATAAATGCATATAAACTCAGTATCATGATAGTTCCTCCCATAATACAGCCATCACTGTTTGCAAAATGCTACAGTTACAGTTGCTCATTACAGACATACTGCAATTTACTTCAGTTTTGTCACTGTTTCTCAAAAATTCTATCAGTGGCAAAGTTTTTCAACCAGTATGATGACAATAATAATTATTTTAGGGAAAATCAATCAAGTCAAAACAACAAATACATATTGATACATGTTTTATGACAAAAAATCCTGTCAGAATATAGATAATACATTGTGGCTTTAAAAGTTGTGCTGATGGGGTCTTGTCTTGAGACCCTGCTGCTCATCCACTTCCATGCCAACAGAGCTGAATAAGCATTTACTGTTTCTCAGAATAACACCCAAATGCATTCATTAGAGAACATGTCTTTTGCTTTTCTTTTTTTTTCCTTTTTGTCTGTAATGCTTCCTAGAATCTGCACTGCAAAGGTCAATCAGCTCAGATAACCAGTGTGTCCTTGGGGAAGAGAGCCAGGTAGCTCCTCAGTGGGATTTAGAAAAGGAAAACACTTGTTGTCACTCAAGCAGCCTTTATTAAACTCCAGCCAGCTCTCACCTACTGTGTTGATCTTCTTCACCTATGACACTTCCAACAAGATGAGGTAAATCAATGCCCAAGAAACCTTTATTTCTTCTTCTCTCTAAGTTTGGCATTTCAATGCTAATAAGAATATTATTATTGAGAAATTGAGGTTTCTTTCTATAATCACAGTGTGATTTCATGCACTCACCAGCATGCTCAGGTTTATCAACTTTGTGTGAAATTTAATCTTTAGCAGCTCCTCTGTTTTTTGTTCTTTCAGTTAAAAAACTTTGAACTAAATATTGACAGTCTTAAGCAATGAGGAAGGGTTAAAAGCTGCAGAAATATCCTAGACCTAAGCAAAAATCACCTGCTCCGGCTTTTTGGATTGCTTTGTGTTTTTTGCAACTGCTGTACATATAATTTTCTGCATGGAGTTTTCTTAGCAACAGTGTTAACAATTGGCCCAGGTCTAGACCCTAACATTAATTATGTTTTGGTTCATATGCAGTGCCAAAAAAAGGGGGGACATAATCTGCTTATTGGTTAAACCAAGATAAAAGAATGGTGCAATTTAAAATGCCTAAACTTTATAATTCTTCCTCTACAAGAATCAGCTGAATCTGCCCAATGCTACCTAGTGAACAACCTCCTGTTTTTATCTTGGTATGAGCATAATATGGGATTGTAGTATGACCTGCATCTGGCCAGTGAGTAGTTGGTTGTTTTGTGATAGGCCACAAGTAATCCTGACCCCATATATTTGTAGAGATACTGAAATTTAATCAATTTGCTCAGCAAAATTGCATTCACTTGTTCCGTTAGCAAAACTGATTACAGTCAGGATTTGATGGCTGTACCTGGTAAAGGCTCCAAGTTTCAGTCCTGAATGTTTGGAGACCTGGAGAGAAAAAAGGGGAAAACATAAATTTGAAAAATTATCCTACCTCTGAGACTGTCTCCATGTCAAAAGGAAGGCCATGATTACTTCTACTGGCAGAATAAAGGCAAGCTGCAAAGGTAACAGAGGTAAAAGAAGAGAGCTTGTGGTGCCCTGGAGGCTATTACAAGCAGTAAAGGAGGTATCTATGGCTGCTACACTTGTTATAGAAAGCTGACTGGGAGAAGGAGGAAGTTAGAACAAATGTCTCCAACATCTTGAAGTATGTGCCATTCAGTGTTAATGGCATCACCCCTTTTCTCAGCTTGTGCCTGAATGTCTGTACAACACAGAACCCAGACAGCACTTTTCTGTCCTTTCCCTTGGAAATGCTCAGTGCTGCACAGACAGTTGTTCCAGAGAAGCAATGTAACAAGCACATCTTCCTGTGCATACCCTACACCTGGGGGGAAACCCAGCCAGACTCCGTGCAGGATGTGCCCGACACATGGTTCCTGTGGGGTGTCCATCCCATATCCACATTTCCCCTCTGTGGGCTCACTAACACAAATGTTCTGGGTATACAAGTGCAGTCATGTCTTGGGACACAACTGTGGGGAACAAAGACAGTCAGCTTTGCTCTTTGCCATTTGGTTTGTTGTTCCTGAGGTGTCAGGGACCCTCTGAGGCCCTGCTGAGGTGATGCACAGGGAAACAAGCAGGGCACATGGAGGAGCTGAGCTTCCACATGTAAGCTGAAAGTGGAAGGTGTGCCTCTCCTCTCGTTCCTAATCCATCAGAGTCCTGTCTCGATAGCACTGCCTTTTTTGGGGGAGGTGAGGTCCTTTATGAAGCCTCTTCTGAAAAATTGCTCTGCCCATCTGTGAGGGGACAGCTTCTGCCTTGCAGTGAGGAACAAGGTACATCAGTCACAGAGAGCTGACACCAGTGTGTTTATGTGCTGCTCATGCAGCAAAGAAGATTTATCTGCTTTTGGAGCTGCTTTGTTACATTTAGATTTTTAGTTAAGTTTCCCTAAAATAGGAGGCAGCAGGGGAGGACATACTGTCCTCTGCCTACACCCTCTTCCAGATGCCAGGATGCCCCAAGGGGCTGAAACACCCAGGAGAACAGGTTCTTCCAGCAAGCTGGGAGAAAAGCATCTTCCTAGTGATTCCAAAGGGTTACCATTCAGAAACTGGTCCTGATCTCCCTGCAAGCTCTTTGTGCATGTGCTGTGGGGAGGACTTTCCCTGTTCCCTTCCAGCTTTATAATCTCCTGGGCCTGTTAATAAAAATAAGAGAGGCAAGAGAGGCAGCTGTTGCACTGAAACACAGCAAAAAGCTTCCCCAAAAGACAGTATTTATCCAAGGCAATAAGGAGGAGCTTCCTTATTTTGCAGAGCTATCAGTTTTGCACATCTCTATCTTTTACACTTATTTCCAAGCTGCACAAGCCAGTGTGACCTGTCATTGTTTGCTTAGAGGGATTGTTTTGCCTTCCAGCAAAAATACTACTTATTGCTAATTCTCTTTTACTGCTAAAGAGATAACTCTGCTTGAAAGAAGCTGGATACTGAAGGCTGTGAGACTCTCCTATCTCTCTGAGGAGCTTCCTCCACACACCTGTATGGATACACCATCCTTCTCCTTCCCTGGCTTCCTTTACGCTGACCCAGAGTCTGTTTTCCATCCCAAAGAACAATGAGATGTCACCCATAGAGAGGAAGTTACCCAATAGATGGGATGTCCTTATAAACCCCCTCCAGACCAGCCTTAGCCCAGGTTGTCCTTCTAAGGTGACCATGGTCTTGCCCTGGCCTCCCTGCATGAGCAGCACTGTGGTTGACAGGTTTTGGGGTGAGTTTTTTCCACCACCCCTGAAATAATCCAGTGATCATGTGCTGGAGAATGACAGCAGAATGGCAGTGATGGCAAGACTGATTATGCTGGGTTGGATGCACATGCAAGTTGACAGTCCAGCCACAGGATCAGGGCAGGAAGACACGATGGCTGTGGATGTGAGCACTTTGAGGTGTGTGAAAGGCATGAAAGGAAATGGTTACTGACTAGAGATCAGCTAGGAGCTCTGAGTGAGGCCTCCACCTTTGTATTACCCATCTTTATTATGGAAGTGCCTGCAGAATTCAACCTTTTTTGTGGGAGTGGAGCTAAGTAAGGAACCCCACTGTTCCTTCTGGGGCAGTTCAGAGGTCTCTCCTCAGCAACACATCCTTGGCCAATGGCTACTCCATGAAAGCTGGGACAAGCCTGAATTTCACCTCTTGTTTGTACCAGGGCTCCCTTAGCATAAAGAAATTTGCTGCATTTTCTCACCCTCTAAAGGCGTTTCTGTGTATGGGGGAACAGGGGAGGAATCTGCCAGTCTGCATCCACAAGGCTGGGCAAAGAGAGGCACAAAGCCTTTTCTTGTGGTCCACTGATTGGGAAAGAAAAACCCAGGGAAATCTCTTCCAGCTGCTTTTGCTCACTCATGGCTTCTAAGCAAGACATTTTGCTCCTCAGGGCACAAGGGAGGTTGGGTATATTCTTCTCAGAGCCCAACCCCACTTCAAGCACAAGGAAGGTATTTCCCAGTACTGTCTCCCTCTTCCCAGCTGAATTCAAGGGCAGATCCTGGGCTTTTCTTCAGCCACTGAGGATGTGGCAAGGCTGCCTGCCTAGTAAGACACAAGGTCTCAGGCTGGTTGTCCCTGCTCCAAGCCCTATGGAGCTGCTGACATCCCTGCATTTCAGATTTTGGACTGAACAGCTCCAATCCACAGATTGTGAATGACTCAAATGCTCTTCATCAGCAGTTGTTGAATCTTTCCCTTTTACTTTCCAGGAAGGAGGAAGAGACTGATTTATTCTATTTGCTGGGGTGGCAAAGGACAGAAACAAACTGTAAAAAGGAACAGCATATTCCAAAGCTATTCAAATCCTGAGGTTTATTGCATGCAATCTGCCCTTCCAGGATTTCAGCCCTCTCATGAGTGGTATCTTAATTTGCATCCAATTACGAATAAAGTGTGCACCGTTTAACTTTCTAAGGGAACTCACAAACTGACATGTGAGATGCTCCTCATAGCTTCATGATAAACTGGTTGCAGAAAGCTACTGCAACTCTGTGAGTGTGGTTGTATCATTGCTTTTCAGAGAGCTCAGACTGCTCATCTTTGTCCCATGTTCCATGCGGCAAACTTCTCAGGGAGATTTTTGTTTTGTTGGAGAGTGGAAAAAGGGGAAAGGAGAGGGTGAGAAGTCAATTTTTTTAAAGGAATGTCATGCAAAGCCCCCCCTCACTGTGGTGCTGAAGTCCTGAGCGAAGTTTTATGACTAATATTTCCTTTTACTATGATGATGATGATGATTAGAGGTATCAACGATTTTCCTGAGCGTAGTGCAAACATTATAAATTGCCTCTCCCAGCCTATCAAATTACCAATAATCTAACAGTCTGATGTCAGCAAATCTGAAACCATCAAGTGGCTGGGAGTTCATCACCCCCGAGAGAAAGAGATCACTGATTCTTTCCCCCACATGCTCAAGCCTTTCACTCAGTCTCCTATGCAGTGTCTTTTTCTTCCTTTAAGAAAACAGAGCAAACCAAAGGTCTGTGCCATGACCCAGGATTCTGTAGGTCCTGATACTCCAGGGGCTGTTGGTAGGGAGCCGAGCCTGGTCTGTGGAAGCCTTGCAGCAAGTGGCATTTTGCAGGCAGGCAGCCTTCATTTCAGGGTGGTTCATCTGTCTAGAGCTGTGTATACTGCCAGCCCAGCCTTTGGAAAGCCTTTATTAAACAAATTCCAAAGGAATGCTGCCAGGACACCACAATCAGCACTGTTAAGATTTTTTAAAAATCACTCCACTGCCATTGTTTGAAGGATATTTTCTATTTCTGCTATTCTTTTTGCTGAGAGGTGGTGACAACCATGGAGAGATGCATTTGTAAACATGCATAATTCTCTCCTGGCTAAGGCCAAGACAATACCCTTTCCTTATCTCAGAGAGCAGTCGAATTAATGGTGATCTCAGTCAATGGACTCTTGTTTTTGTTGCTTTCTCTCCAGCTCAGTCACCAGCCTCCAAGGAGGATATGGGGTTCAAACTGGTCATGTGGCCAATAGTTTTTACAAAATTTTTGTGTCTTTCTGATATGACTGACTTTTGCAAACAGCCAATTTCCCAGTTTTCTCCAGTAAAAAAACCCACAAGCCTCAGTTCTTTCCCTGACTTAGATAATCCATATTTTGACATCTGGGGAGCTGGTAGGCCCAAATTCTGCAGCAAATGCTAATTAAACAGCTGTATTTCAGCCACACAGGATGGGTAACAAAAGGGAACAGCTGTATGAAAATTTCCCCCCTTCAGTGCTGAAGTTGGTGAGCTGAGCAAAACTTACTGCATCCCCATTCCCTCCGGTGGTGTGCACAGTGCAGAGCAACACGTGGGCCTTGGGTTCTGACCATGTTGGAGCACAACAAGCAAGGGGGGCTGAAGCTGCCCTTCTGACAAGCAAGAAAAGGTGCATCATCCTCAAACAACTCTATCCCCCTCCTGAGAGATCAGCTCCCCATGGAAAAATGGTATTCACTCTCTTGGGTGATGGGGAAAGCTTAAATTAGTTGAAAAAAGGACACTTGAAATCTTGTCCTTTTTATTTTTGGGAATGAGGGATTAAGCATTTTTTTCCTCAGCTTGGTCTTTTTTCATTACAAATAAAGCCAAGTACCACCTGGCTTTTCCTCTGAAGTGATGCAGACACGGGTGAGTTAATACCATTGTAACATGACAGATGCCAAGAGAATTCATTTGAAGGGGACTGATGAGAAAAAAAGACATAACCATATTTTCTTTTGTCAACACTTAATTCATATTTTCAACAAAGAGCTGGGAGAATAGACAATGGAAAGAGGTCACAAGCCATCCAGAACCATGGGGGATCTCCCACCACTCTTGCTGTGCCTGTGGCTCCATGTGCCTTGGTTACTTAGTCATTTTATTGGGGTGCTGCAGCTGAAACATGTCACAGAGGTCTGAGGCTGTCAGCCTCAAGGATGCCCTAGTGAAGCAATCAGTTCCAACACCCCTTGGCATTTCCAGCAGCCTACTTGAGTGCAGCAGATACTTATAGCAAGATGAGAGGCTCTGAGGTCTGTCTAAAACATGCAGGGACCTTCTAACAAAACAGCGTCTGTAGATGCAGCTGACACCTCAACTCAAAACAAACCAGCAGCTCCTGATAAATACCATCCCTACAGGAGAAAGGCAGTTTCATCCTCCTGCCTGGCTGAATGACCTAACTGAAGCAATCTAGCCTTGTGAAGTGTCCCTTGCCAGTACAGAAGCAGTGTGGGCCCCCAGTGCCCAGTCCTTCTGCCACCGTGTCTCATCTCTGACTGACAGACAAATCTTGCTGTAGTTTCAGCTGCAGGGCTCTCCTCCCCTTCAGGGGCCTGTTGCCCTCATAAACTACCCTGGCTTTGCTCTTGTGTCCTGTGCTTTATGGTGTGAGTTTGACACTCACTGGTTGCTTTACAGCCTTCTGCCTACTCCTACAGTGTGTATCAGGACAGGACTGAAGGGCCAAGGATGAATGTAAATGGAGCCCATGGGCAGAGGTTGTGTGTGGGGGAGTTGGTTGGATCAATTAAGGTCTATAGATGTCACTCTACAGCTACCTGAAAGGAGGTTGGAGGGAGCTGGTGGTCAGTCTCTTCTCCCTGGTAACCAGCGACAGGACGAGAGGAAATGGCCTCAAGTTGTGCAGGGGAGGTTTAAATTAGGTATTAGGAAACATTTCTTCACTGAAAGGGTGGTCAGGTGTTTAAAGAGACTGCCCAGGGAAGACTTGGAAACATTATCTCTGGAAGTGTTCAAAAGTGGATATGGCAACTGGGGATATGGTTGAGTGGAGAACATGGCAGGTGCTGACAGTCTTAGATGTCTTCTCCAACCTTGATAATTCTGTGTCCTCCAGGCCCTGACATGACTGCAAATGAGCAGTTGTAAAAGTTGTGAGTGAGTCTTGGATACAGTGAGAGCCCCAAGGCACTTGTGCCTGGCAGTGGGCAATTGCAGACACATGAAGAAGAGCCCAAGGACAGAACAAGCCCAGAGTGTGAGGGTTTTCATGGCCTCCACCAATGTATGGGTTCTGTATTTTATGGTGCCTTTGTCTGCTCTGAATCTGTCCATCCTTTCCTGTCTAGAATCCAATACATCCTGCTGTGGGCAGTTCTGCAGTGTCACTACACGTCATGGGAAAAGCTCCTGTTCCCCCTGAACATTATGAATCTGTTGTCTCTTGCCTTTGTTTGAGTTCTCCGAGCTTTTTTTATGAGAGGAGGCAGAAGTTAGTTATCTTTTCTAATTTCTTCCATGCCATCTGAACTACTGATTTCACGATTTCAGTGGGCACAGAATGGCTGAAGGCTGCAAACTCTGTGTACTCTAACATGTCAGCAAACATGCAGTGGGTTGGTAGCAGACCGTCTTCTCTCTGCCTTTGAATGAGTTGATTTTAGTAACTTGATGGCATAGAGGGAAGGGGATGGAAGTACTGAGGCAGATGCTTCTCTCTATTATTGCAACTACTAGACTCTCAGACAAAAGAGAGCTAACAGCACTGTAAAACCACGGCCTCTCTTGCCTTATCCCAGCCTGGCTGGTTGCCAGGCCAGCTAGGCAGATGAAATCCCACTGCATTTCATTGCTTCCTATGACCTGATGCTTAAAAATACACTTTTTCAGTCCATGTTCTTGTGTACCACCCGTCTCCTGAGCCATGGAAATTCAGTTTGAGAGAGGGAGTGACATTCAGCTGTATTCTTATCTCCTCCACAAAAATGAGTATTTATTTATATGTTTGCTTTTTTTAAAAAGTCAGGGCCTCAGGAAGACAATACATCTTGTCCCTAAAATACTGGGATATACAAACACTGAGACTTTGGCCTTGGTGTTAAAGGTCACTGGAATAAGCTGCACCTCTCTCCTCTCTCTCCAATTGCTTATTCTTTCAATTCTACCACTCAACTCTGATGTGTCCCTGGATATTATTCCTTCAGACAGCCAGTCCCCAGCAGCTTAGAGGATACTCCTGCTTGCACAAGAGCAGCTGGATCTCCTCTGCATGCCTGCAAGGCTAAAACCCGCTGATTATTTCATGGGAAAAGATGGGAGGGAGAGACCCGGATAGCCAGAGCAGAACAGCTTAACTCCTACACTGCTGGATCTCCTACCCCAGTGTTGTGCTGGTGATCTGGCAGAGTGTGTGCAGGTTGGGACATACCTGGGTGCTGCCTGGGTGCCCTCACTTTTGAAAGAATAGTTGGTGGAAGGGAAAAAGGTGAGGTGGTACCAAGCAGCAGGGAAAGAAATGCAGCTTGAAAATCACACAGCACCTGCAGGTTTTGAGGGGAGACAGCAGAGAGGAGCTGGAAGATGCTGCTGCATTTCTAGACATGGGGAAAAACACCAGGGCTGGGTATCCTCTCTGAAACGTTCATGTTATAGTCACACTGGGCTTTTTCTCACCTGGAATAATTTTCTACTTTCAGAGGAAGCACCATCGTTGCTACTAAAGGGTTAGGCTGGCATTAAGAGTGAGCCAAAGAAGCTGTTCATTGAGCAGGGCCCCTGGGTGCTCTGCAGATGGTGAGGACAACCAGTAGCCTGCAGTGGGTGAGGAGAAGTGGTCAGGTGGTGGCACAATTCCTTAGAAGAAAAGCCCCTCTGTTCTCTCCCTCAAAGTCTCCTGCAGTAGCTGGAACCTTCAGTCCTCTCCAGAGCTCTGCCTGATCCAGAGGCCTTTGCCAGGCCTTCTGCCTTGCTTTGGTGAGCAGGAAAATCCCCGGGGGAGAATTTGCTCTTTTACTCCTTTAGCCTGGCTGTCTGCTGGGCTTTGTTCCATGCTCAGCCCCAGCCACCGTTCAGCTCCAAGTCGGACCCTGTTCCTTCCCTGCCCACACCCCCACCCTTGCAGCGCTTCCCTCCGGCTGTGCCTTTGCCAGAGTGCGAGTGCAGGCTCTCAAGAACGGCCCTGATGCCGCACAAGGAGACTCGGGCATTATTTGCAGTGCCCTCCCTGCCCACATCACTCTAGTTCCTCCTCCCAAATACTCGTGTTTGCTGCTGTTCTCTTGAGTGCAGCTCGTGTGCGATGCGGCATGCGAGCTCTTTGGTGTACCCCAAGTAGAGAAAAGCAATCCTACACCCTATTTGCAATGAGCACTCTCCATCCCCCTGCGCTTCTCTCCCTCCCCAGTGACGGCCCTACTGCTCCTCCCATACACGGAGGGAAGGCTGCCTGGCTGGGCACAGACACATCCCTGCAGGACAGGGGAGGATGAACTGCAGATCCTCGGCAGTGTTCCCTCCTCCTCCTCCTCCTCCTCCTCCTCCCCCCCTGCCAGCAGCATCAGCCTGGCGGAACTTTGAGCGGAGCTGTCACAATGTGAGTGGGAAGTGGCAGCACAAAGGGACTCGCAGCCCGTATGGATCTGCCCACCATCCTGCCTCCTCGCTCCCTTCATGCCCAGGCTGTGCATTGCTTCCTGCAGCCATTGGCAGGGAGAAGGTGGAGAGAGAGAGGGGTGCAGAGGGGACAGTGCCCCACAGTGTGTGTTGTGTGACCCCTCACAGCCGCAGCTGCTCCGTGCTGCATCGACCACGGGCATGTTTTCTGCGATGGCTCTGGGCTGAAGCCAGCTCGGTATTGGGGTGTGCGTGAGGAGAAATGTGTCCTTGGGATAACACCCTACAAGGGATTTACGACGCCGCTTGGCCTTCCTAGAAGAGAAGTTTCAGCATGTCTCGCTCAGATCTCTGTGCCGTCCACTTCATCCCGAGTTCGCTGCACTTGGTGGAAGCAGTTCAGTCGGCTTTGGACTGCATCTGTGTCAGCAGGGAACAGCAAAGCCTGCCAGCTGAGCGGGAGATGCCAGCAAACCAGTGGCGCCCTCTCCTGCCTTATCCTTCCTTTTCGGTTTGCAGCCAAGTCCTCGCTGTCTTTACAGGGTTTTGTGGGATAAAGTACCCCCCCGGGAAAGCAAAACTTAGCGCATCCTCCTGGAGACCTCTTTCACAGCAGTTTGCAAGCCACCACTCTTACGTACGGTTTGGCATCTTTCCCCCTTTTGCCTCTCATTTCCATCTAACGGGCTTTATGATTGTGCAGACTCATTTATTTCCTTTGTCGTGAGTTCCTGACGAGAGATTTCCTGGCTCTCAGCTTGGATTGATGTCTGAGCAGACCCTGCGCTCGCCTATTCTGCCCCAGCAGTCCTGATGGTGGCAGCTGAGCTCTTTCTACCTGCAGCACACCCTGGGCTTTGTTTGCAGCTGCCTGGTACGTGGAGCTGTACAAATCCACCCTGGTGTGCAGTGGAAAGGGAGAGGTCTGATTCCTTTGGTACAGGGCTTGTAATTCCAGCAGTGGGGTCAATTCCTGCAGCAATGAATCAGTCTCAGGTTGACACAAACGGAACCCTGCCCTGCAAACTCAGGTGTAAGAAGTGAATTTGCAAGGGGATTTTTAATCTATATAAACACATTTTGAGAGAGTATTAATTATTTCATAGCCAATGATCAGATTTGAAGGGGAGAGAAGACATTTTGTCATTGACTGTAGTAGTTATAAAACTAGACTATGATGCAGGTTGGGAGGCTGAGGTTGTTTTATTTCCACCCAGATCTCATGTGTGAATACAGAACAGTCTGCAGTGAAAAAAACATGCACATTACTCTGCATATGATTCCCCCATGAGGTGCCTCTCTGTTTAGGCAGAGTTTTCCAGCAGTCAGTTGTCCTCCATAACCTGAGCAGCTAATGCTGCAACACAAGATGCTCAGAAAGTTGTCTATTATTGTGGCTATTGCCATTAATGAAAACTTCCAGCTTAAGAAGGAGTGGCAATAGTTATAAAATGGTACTAAAGGCAGTGATTCCAGTAGCACATGATGAAGCCTAAGAATACTCTGCAGGCTTGAGATCATGGGAAGTACAGGAATCTCTGACCTTGTATAGTCTGCACACTTTTTTTCTGCCAGCTGATGCTAAATCTACATTTGCTTTGAACAGCAGAGAGGGAAGAGGTTGGCTGGCAAAGGGTGAAGTCAGGATGTCCACTCCACTAATCTGTGTCCTTGCTCTGAAGTTTGACAGTGCTGTTGGAGACCTTCAAGCCATTCTGTTTTCCTTTGGCAGCCACTGCAGTCCAGCCCTGAGGGAGGACCTTGCTAGCTGATTTGGAATGTGGTTTTATTGCATTGATGCTGACTCAGATGGCTTACAAGGGTAAATTCTGAACCTCATCTACCTGCTACTGTTTCCTTAGGTGTCTGGGGAGTCAGAGCATGGGAGCAGACCATCTGTCATCCCCAAATCAAGAGAAATATTTGAAAAGTTCACTTGGAAGCAGAAATGTTCATTGGCTAGGGGTCAAATCTGGGACTCTCTTACACTTGGATAACCCCATATGGAATGGTATTGGCAGGAGCCAGCACCCTCTAGGGCATTCAGACATGCTGCATTATGCATCTGAAATGCAGGGCTGTGCATGAAGGCTCTCAGAGTCAGGAAGAAACAGCTGCAAAAGCAGCACCAGATTTTGATGTAATATGTACTGCCTTCCATTGGATCACAAACAAAACCTGTGGGGAAGAGAGAGGGCTGTCCATTCAGCCTAGCTTTCCATGGTAAAATGGTCACTCCTCCTGCCAGCCTTCAGCAAGGCATTAGATCCCCTCAGCAAAGTGACACCCCACAAGCTACACCTCAGGAACACCCACCCAGGACACAGACTGCAAAGACAGAATAAAATTTGTAAATCCCTGTTAGATTTGGGGCTTTCAGCTCTGCTATGTCACTGTGAGCTCAGGAATTGCCAAGGAGTGCCATTATTTTCTAATATAAGTTCTGGATGACCAAGAGGGGGTTAATTACATATCACTTCACTCCACTTTGCTCGACCATTGAAAGTTGTTGGATACAGATAGAGAGATAAAAGGCTGAGCTCAGCTGTCACTTGGTGGTGAAGCAGGGCTGGTGCTGGCTGGAACAAATAGGTTGGGAGGAGGTGTTCTACCTGCTCAGTGAGAATCTGGCTGGGGATTCAAGAAGTGGCTTTAAGGTTCAGATTCCTCAAGGGAGAGTAAAACTGGGGGATGGAGAGAGTGACCATAACCATAATATGGGCTAGTTCAACATTAAACATCTTGAAATACTATGGGTTTGTTTTTTCCTAAAAACACAGCACTCTGTTGGTTACTGTAGGCTACAAGGTATGTTTGTTCTTAGGCTTTTTTCTCTGATCCTAAGAATTATAAATCTGTCTTATTGCTAGTGGGTGAAAGCTCAGGTATCTAAATCACTAATATGAAACTGGAAATGCCCCATCTGAAAGCCCTATTTCATGACTGTAAAATAGCCACAGTTGACAATGCTGCAGATAACTCAGGTCCAAAGCATCTGCGTTAATTTCCAAAGGTTCCTTTCCTGCATTTCCTCTTCCTAAAGGCTTCTGACTGCTCTGAAGTAGGTGATCTTGATTAATAATGCAGAGATGTGTAAGAAGGCAAAAGCAGCATCAGTCCCCAGAGGCAGTTCAATAAAGCAACAAATGGTTTTCTCCTGAGGTGTGTATTTATCCTGA
Source organism: Dicaeum eximium (assembly GCA_013396995.1). NCBI lineage: Eukaryota > Metazoa > Chordata > Aves > Passeriformes > Dicaeidae > Dicaeum > Dicaeum eximium. Next base: position 156,972 of record VWZP01008827.1, on the reverse strand, counting down.
CGTTGCTGTGATGAGACAGATAAAAGGCTAGGTAGGAAGGCTGGTTCTGGTAACTCCTAGAGCAACAGGCATCTTGTCTGGCTCCCTTCTGCCTCATGACAGATTGTAGGCTTTGCCTCTCCTCTTCCTCAGCAGAAGTGCTGATGAGATCTTGGCTCCTTACAGTCCCAGCTCCTCAGAACTCAGCAACAGAGAACACAAGCATTCTATCCCATGGGCCCCAGCTACTCTGGAGAGTATGACTTTAAACTTCAAGGGGGAGCCAGAGCAGCAAATATGTAGCTGAAGATTAAAAAGAAGTGATTGGAATGGGAACCTCTTCTGTGTCAGTTGTGTGGCTGCTTTGCCAGAGTGGCACGACGGGCATGGATTAGCAGACAGTCTAAATGCTCTTGCTATGGTAATTTATATAAGATGCATGATATCCTACTGGGTGAAATGATGCCCTGATTAGCTCACTCCCCTGTTTTCTATTCACGTTGCTCAGATGTGTTTCAGTGCTAGTAGAGGTAGCAGTGCAGTAATACAGGTTCTAAATAAATGGATAAAATGGCATTGCTTTGTTCCCTTTGGAAAATCAGCCCATCTTCTCACACACAGGTCTAGACTAGGATTCTCCTATTCCCTCCTGTCCTGAACAAACCCTTGAACCACCTTGAGCCACTGTAACTCTGCTCTGTCTTCCTGCGTCTTACTGGCAGGAGCTGGTCCAACCAGCCACCACTCAACACCCTTCTGACACGCTTGCACAGACAGGGTTGCTGCTCTCAGCTCCTCAGTACCATGCTGGGAGCACATTATTCCAAGGCCTTTTTACTCTGGGCTCTTTACTCTTCCCTTTACTCCTTTCCCTTTACTCTGGGCTCTAGCAGCAGCTTTAAGACTGCAGCACCTCCTGGGCTGAGTTTGATAAATGGGCTGTGTATGTGTTTGTCAGTGCGGGGTATGCAGCCTGCAGCAATGCATGCAGGCAAAATGGAAACAGTGAGAAGCTACATTAGCGGAATGTCCAGAGGGACAGACTGATGGCATACATGCACCTTCACACCCAGCCAAGTACCCTCAGTACATGCAGTGACAACCAGCTCAAATGAAACTTAACATGAACCAGGAGGAAAAAAGCAGCTTGACAACTCAAACCCTTGGCAAAATGAAGCCAATGTGAAAGCACATCTGCAAAAAATATGGCAAATTAACAACCTTATTCATTAACAAATTCTCTTGTGATGAGTAATGTCTCCTGGCACCTAGCAAGCAATCAACCTCAAGCTAGCAGAAGTCAGGAAGGATGTTGAATAATCCTGGTTTTTGCATCAGGTCATCCTCCTCATTCTGAAGGCATGTGTCTTCCCTGGCTATTTTAGAGGCTCTAGCCCTTTCGAAGGGAAGGCTGCAAGCTGTGGTTGCAATCCCTGAATATGATCCCTGAAATGTAGTTATTTCTTTCAAGGGTGCTGGTCCTCTTTTGCAGGGACTCCAGTTTTCACTTTCCCTTCTGTTGTCTCATCTATTAAACCAGAGATAATATCTTACTGTAGGTAAGTTAGAAACTACTAAAAGTGGTTTGTGATCTGCTAAAAATGTGGGAAGTTTTTTCTGGCCTTTTGGGACACTGTGTGAACTGCCCGAAGTACTGCCTAAGTTGCTTGGACTGCTGAAGGTTTGGTGTGGCTTTAAGATGTAAGGACAAACAGCCATTAACAAATGGAGGGCCACAGACCTCACTCATTGAGCTCAGGGGCCAGCAATGGCAGATTTTTTCACTGTGTTATGTTGTTGCTCAATGAGTTGTGCAACCACTCTGGGTTTAGAAGGACTGTACCCATTACCTTATTAATTCAAATACCATGCTGCCAGCCTCAGATAAAGGGGAACTAACAACCTCCTGCAGTGTCAGGAGTTTGTTTACATAGTTTTCTATGCCAACAATGTGAACATTTTCCCTGGAGTGAAGAAACTTCCTCTAGTTGGATTCTTTCTGATGAACCCAACGTTTTCTCTTCCAAACGAGCAGAGGAGTGGCATGTGGCCATATTGCTTCATGCTGATAGACAAAAAAAGGCCTGTAAGTATATTTGTTTGCTCAAGGGGTTTTCTTTGCTGATGTGATTATGCTTTTTTTCCTATGCTTTGCAATATCAGGGATATTGAGTCCTCTCTCACTTTTGATGAGACCATGGAGGTGCCTAACACAGAGATATGACTCATGACTTTACATCTGATTGCCAGTTGCCAGCCCTGAATAATTCTCAGGTTCATTTTCCTGCATTCCTCCTATAAACAGCTCTCCAGGGCACACAGATCTTTGAGACAAGCTCCCAAGCCACCTGCTCTCTTCTCACCTGCTGTTCTTTTTCTCTTGGCATGAAATGTCTGGCTAAGGTTTCTGTCCTGAAGGACCTAACAGCTGCTGAACTGGGTTATTATCTGCAGAGAAAGGAGCTAGGGAAACACAGAGACCAGTAACTTAGCTCTATGTTTTTCCTCTCCAAGAGAGTAACATTCATGAGACTAAAAGGCAAGAAAAGAAGCTTTGTTCAAATTGTCAGCTTTGTGTTGTGTCTCCCCTCAAGAGTGATCAATCTATGTGGCTTCTGCCAGCCCAAAACTAATTCTTAGTACCCAACAAAACAGAGTTTCCCCCCCTGCATCAAGAAAGACCTCCTGTTAACTCACCCTAAAGTTGTATTAGCTGGTTTTGCTAAGTCTTTTGCAAGGCACCATATATCTGTGTTCAGCTTGTGTTTCATCACATTCACCATATCCCTATTCATGATGCAGCCTGCACTTTTCTGCCTACTACACCACCTCTTGTCAGCTTAGGATGAAACCCTTACTTCTTGGAGTTTGTCCTTCCACGTTATTATACTAAAAAGTACTCAGACTGAATGGGCCTATAGCCAAGTAACCCAGCCCATGCCATATGACTGATGGTGAAAGCTATTTCTCTGGAGCCTGCAAGGAGTTGTGCAGAGTTAAACCACCTGGAAGTATTGTGCTGCCCCTAGGCACAGCTGTCAGATGGTACAGTGTGATAATTTCTATTATTTGTATCTTTTTCTTCCCTCTCTATTCTCTTTCTTCTTACAAGAACACCAGATTTAGTCTGAGTACCACTCTGCACCCATTGCCATGAGACCTGGTGGAATTTGGTGTAAGACTGTTTCTCAGGGAGTCATTCAAGAGCTCCTGCTTAAACTCTCTTTTCCCCTCCCCTTCCATAATAGAACACCCTTACTTCTCTCTGTGGAAGTAAGTGGAATCCATCTCTCATCTAGCAAATACCCTTTGCGCCAATTTGCATTGCTGGAGAGCAAACCTGGACCAAGGGAGTTTCCACACTTCTGATTTGGGAAATAGAGATTTAAAAAAGGGTCAGCCCAAAATAAGCAGGGAAGTTTAGCTGTTGACTAGATCAGTGGCCTCCAAAGTGGGGTGTGCACACCATGGAGTGCACACAACTATTCAAAACTTTTTTACTGATAGTGGTATGCAAGATCAAAAAGGTTTGGAGACCATGGATCTACACTTACCACAACACACCTCCTCTTCCATGCTGTTCTGTCTGGGGGGTCTTAGCTCTACATTTATGTCCAAGGAGCCAACAGGATTAGTCATTGCAAGGGCATTTTAAACTTGGTTATGAATGGGAAGACCTCAGGGAGAGGATGGCCACATGAAAAAGAGATGACCAGGGCGAGACATCTCTGATGGCTGGGTTTCTGCATATACACAAGACAGAGGCAATTATTTGCCCTGTGGACAAGCAGATCTCCAAGGGCTGCCATGAATGAATGTTTGCCAAGTGGTTGTTTTCTGTTTTCTGTTTTCAAGGTGATCCTCCAAAGACCTGAACATGAATGCTGACAGATGGTGATCTCTGGTATGGTGAATGTGAATGTTTTTAATATAAGAACACACATTTTAGTACCATTTAGAAAGCAACACTTAGGCTTATAAAGGGCAACAGATATCTTGCCCCATTAATATGAACATTTTTGCACACTTGTAGTTGGCTGTTGTGTTAGGCAGTACCACATTCTGCATTCACATCAAGTCTGGCATCTTAATGGAAGTAAAAGATATGAAGCCAAAGAAGACATATATCTGTCCACTGATGATTTATAGACATGGAAGTACTTTAGTGTGTATGCTTTTTGAAAACTTTTCTACTTTTTCTACCGTTATCTAGGTGTGTAGTTTCAGGGTAAGAAAATGGGTGCCACCTCTAAACAACTGACATTTTGAAGTGATCACCACTAGGTTTCAGAGTTAAATGACCTAGTTGTAAGGATGGAGGCAGTGCACACTTTCTGTCAGTTTGAGAGAGGCAGAAGAGACACTGCTATGACCAGATTGTAGTGCAGCTGTAAGACCAAGCACCTGGAAGTTCATTGAAAAGCACTTTGCTAGTTCTGAAGGTATCACTGCGGAACAAAGGGGAAGGGCACACCAAAGTGAAGGAAAGGTAGCAGAAGCAGTAGCTGGTGACAGTCTGTTCTTCTGCACTGCTTGTGTGAAGTGGTCTTTGGGAGTGAAGGTATCAATGGGGCCCATTTTCTCTGTCTCCAGCAGCCTGGGGAACCTCACAAGCAGCACAGATTGCAGTCTGAAACTCAGATTGTTTTGGAAGTGCGTTGCAGAGGGCTGATGGGACAGGCACGGAACATCCTATCTTGCCTCAGAAACGTACAACATTTGGTGGGGCACGGAGCAAGGCTCCCCTGCCAGTTTGCTCCCGCATTACACTGACCCCTTGGACAGCCTCCAAGTACTTAATAGCAGCTGCTCTGTCGAGATGAGCAAGAGATGTGGTGCAGCAGGAGGAGATGGTCTGTCACCAAAGTGGCACGAGGGTGGGCTTATACCAAAGACGTTCATTTTGGCTGACAGGACGGCAATAGGTTAATCAAGCAGAAAAAGCAGTGAGCAGAAGATACTTTAACCCTTTTCTGCTCCCTTGCAGGCTCTGGAAAGGGAAAGCAGTTCTTAATCCACCCTCAGATGTGTGCATGCACCTTCTTGTCTGGCCTGCTTTCCAGGCTTTCAGTCCAATTCCCCACTGGTGTCCAGACTATCTCTGCTATCTCCTTCCACCACCCCACTCCTTCTTTCAGGCTTTTTGTCAGTCCTGGGTCATGGCTGGGAAGACCACAGTGTCCTGGGCAGGCTGGGGAGGAAACCCTCCTATGGCACCATTAGTGGTCAGCTCTCAGCTCACTAAAGAGATGATTATTTAGGAAACTAAGCACCAGAAAGTATGCTAATGGTTACCTGCCCTCTCTTGCCCTATCTGTACCTGATCTCAGGAGGAGTCTGGCACCATGCTCTGCTGTCTTCCAGCCCCTGTGGATACTCTATGGACCCCTGTTTAAAAATATGTGGGTGTTCATGCATGTGCTGTATCATTAGAGCAGCTACCCTGTTCTTCCATCAGTATTTCTACTATTTAGGCTGTTGTGTAGGTTGTTTGGGCTGAATTTTTATTTTTTTAGCAAAATCTACAGGTACATACTGTGATGGCTTGGTAATAATACAGAGCCTCTTTCTATGCAGGGATGCCTCAGAATTTGTCTGAATCCAGTCAAAAGGCTTTATCTTAAAATAACCAGCTTTTTTCTTTTGTAGCACAACAAACCAAAACCACATCTGCTTCCACACTGAGTTAATTTGTGCAGGCTCCCGATCACCTCATGTTTTAATATCGCAGCTATAAACCCTGGAGTGGAAAGGTGGTGGTCAGAATGGTGACTTGCAGAAATGCCACCAGACACAAGGCTGACAGCAACACTGTGAGGCATTGCTTTAATGATCTTTGTTTCTTTGGGTTGTTCAAGTAGCTACAGCCTTTTCCTTTTGTGCCTGTCTACGGCCAGAAGGCTGGTGGCTCAATGGAGGCTGCTGTTGAGCTAGTGAGTAGAGAGAAAATGATGGAAAATTCATTGGCAAATCCACAGCTTGCAAGCACACAGGTTGAAAATAAAGCAAAAAAAACACCAACAGCAACATTTGCAGAGTATTCGTCCAGTTCTGGCCTTACCTGTACATAATCTTCAGATGTTCTTGGCATTGGATCAAGATCCTGGTTTGTGGTGTGAGGAGGGAGGGAGGAGGAGGAGGACTGAAGCAGGAAGTCCTGTGTTTGACTTGAATATGCTGCACTCAAAATCAGGTGTGGTGCAGTCCACCACCTATTCTATTGGGAAAGTAGCATTTGAGCTTGACTCCTTATTATTGATGATCTTTTCAAGCAAGAAAACCCCTGCTTTCAGCATTAAGGATATAGGCTCAAGTTCCAGGTTATTATTTTTATGCACTCCTAATCCCTCAAGTTAAAAATCCCCCTGGCATAGCTGTAGGCAAATTTTGGTAACTACTGTCATTATTACATTTTTTGTCTTTTCATAATGGTGGTTCCCTGTGCTCTGCCACTCCACCCCATCCCCATTTTTCCCACTGTATGGATTCTTGCTGATGCTTTTCCAGCATTACTTTCTGAAGGGATTACCTCTTGTACCCAAATACATTCTTTCCACCAGCTTGGGCTGTTCTGTAAAATAAGGAAGCAGCCGGTGCAAAGCATTCTAGCATGAGTCAGAAATCCTTATGGATGAGCTAAACAGAGAGGAGCAGAAACCAGGTCATCAGCAGCTCTCATGAGAATTTAGCTATATCCCAGGAGTGGCCATTCTGATCTGTCCTCCCAGCCCTGCTACTTCCCTCTATGGTCACACCTATGCCAGGAAGGGTGTGCATAAAGTCTTTGTGTGCACAAGGCAGGTTGTACTGACCAGCGACAGCATGTTTCACTTTTCCTTAGGAAAAATTCATCAATTAACTTACTGGAAATGTTTTCCACCCCCATTAGTGAAGCAAAGCCTGTCTGCCCCCTTTCAGAATGGTGTTTGGCATGTGAGGACCAGCTCTTGTGTGTGTCTGTACAGTAAGCATCGGACAAGTCCCACATCCCTGTCGACACGAACATTACAAACCAGAAGCAGAAAACACCACATTCTCCCCCTTGTGGTGATGTTGGAGTTTCTGCGTCAGGAGAAATCCAAATGCTGGGACAGCCAACAATTCCCACAACAATCCCACAAAAGGGGATTTGGACACTTGGGAATTGGAATTAATTCATCTGGCAAGCTCCAGTTCTGGTTTATTATACAACCTGACAGTATGTATAGGTACATGCAGGATCTATAGGTATGGGGCGGCAGCACTACCTGCTGAAATGTGCACCTGGCCACAGAAATGGAGCACAGCAGCCCGCAGGGAGTTACAAAAGCACTCCCATCCAGACTCCACAACGTCTTCCACGGATTAAGTGTGCATTCGTGCTTGGCTAAGAGACTTTCCTGGCTGCAGTGTGTTGGCAGGGCAAAACAGTGGGGCTGTGGTAAAAACTTCTCAAGAACTGCTTTCTGCCTTGTGCCATGACCCCAAAGTAAAAACCGTTTTCTGACACCCCCTTTCTGCCCTACCTCTTGTGCAGTTTGGGGCTCTCTTTGGTCCCAAGTTCTCTCCATTTTCAGCCAGACTTAGTTAAAAGATGGAAGAGATAAAAGGCAGCTAAGCAAAGACAGATGAGTGCAGGACACTGCTCCACGACGTCAGGTACAACACACATCTGACAACACACGGCTAGAAATACCTTTCAGGCTGCTTCTGTGAGGAGGTAATGTATATTTAACTCCTGCTTCAGAGATTCCCATGGCTTCCAAGAGGAAGGATTTCTGGCAGAGTGTGATACGCATTTTTCATGGAAAAACTGCAGTAACATGGTGCCAGTGGCACAGCTCTAGGAGTTTGAACATAAACAGGAGCATCCTGATGGGTCCCCAGTAATGTTATATCCATGGCTGTAATGTTCTGTGGATGCACAGAGAAGATAATTTGTAGCTGTTTGCATGCATTTAATGCTTTACAGTAATTACAAGTCCAGTCAATTTTATGGTCTCTGCTTGTGACCAATTCTTTAATTTGGTGTATATTGTTAAAATTATGTGAGAGTCTTGACTTTAAAATAAGTTTAAAAAGAGCATTTGGGATTTAATAGTGATTTTTTATAAGTGACTACTATCAGTGGATGGGAACCCCTCTGTTGAAATATGAGGAGTTAATCTCAGTGAAATTTATCCACATTATCACTTTTAAGGGCACTTGTTTCACATTTCCATATGTTTTCTCACGTACACCAAAACCAATTTAGAATGATAGTCAAGATTTGTATGCAGTATCTTGCTTGAGGAAGCTAGAATGCTCTGAAAAGGCTTAAAAATGAGAAGAGTTGGCCAGACTCATCCAGACTCATGATGTGGTCGGACTGAATTCAGGGCTGGGAAAGATGTAGGATGAGAAAGAAATCCAATTCTCTTCGAGATTGTTATACCAAAGCAAGCCATTGTACACTTGGCCACTGGAGAATAAAGACTCTCTTTCCCCAGCTAAAATGTCTCTTCTGTCAGCCTAGGAAAACCAGTGCTCCTGCAGTCTGTGCTGCCTCAGTTGCACCGAGCATTAGTGCCTATTCCAGCACTGATATTTTGCAGAGAATGTAATTCCCAAGGAATGTATTTCCTTATCACACCACTGTCTTTAAGAATAAAAGCTCCAAAGAATCATCATGGAATTTTTTTTCTACAAGGTGATTTTCATTAGTAATTTATTCAGTCTGGCAGATGCCAGCATGCAAACTATGCAAAGAGCAAATCTCTTCCTCCAAGTGTAAATATTTATAGATCATATTAAATGGTATTTAGAACTAAGCAAACATATTGTCAACAGTTCTAGCCAGATTCTTCCCTAATCACAGCCTGGGAGTTGGCACGGGCATGTCCTCCATGAGAAGATGGTTATCAGAAAAAATAATAGCAGGCTAAATAAGTTCTTGGCTTAATTAAGACTGGAGTTTACACCAGAGGTGGATCTGGCCTACACCAAGTTAAAACTGTTACAGCAGCTTGTATTTACCACACACAGAGCTGGAAAGATGATGCTTCCCTGGGGGGACAGCTTTCCCAAGCAGGCTGGGAACCTCTCTTGGCACTGGACAAAATAGGCTATTACAATGCAGGGCAGGGAATTTCGACCTTTTATATGTTTTAATGTAGTTCCACATTTTCTTAGACATAATACGATGAGTATGACTATTCTTTAATTTGCATTAACTGGCTAAGTTTATTTGAATAGTCCAGAAGAGCAAATATTCCCCATTCAAATCACCATCTGTTCTTAAAACACAAATGTGTTATTTCTTAAACACAGATCTGCCTTTTGGTCTCCAGCTCAGCCAGTGCAAAGTCCCTGAATGGGTTAATGTCTGGGACACAGCTGGACTATACTGAAGCCGTTTGTGTTTAAACTAATATTCTAAAATCTCCTTTCTTGTACCTCCAGCCCCAAACCCTTTGATAGCATTTTGTTATATCCCATAATCTCTACTCTCCTGACAATCTGGAATAAATGCAAACCAACTGAAAGCTCATTTATATTCTATGAAAACCTGCTATTGCAAGTATGTCTTAGCACCCTGGCTTTTCACACAAGACATGTAAAGTTGCAAAGATCTCTAAACACTTCAAGATTGTCCTCTGGGTGTCTCAAACCAAACAGCCCAACTGATTTCTCCATGCATTGTAGGGAGACTGGTGAGTGAGGGCACGTCCATGACACCCCATTCTCTTTGGCTGCACAATCACAGCTTTTTTTCAGTGCCTGTACTTTCCCATTGTGCATCTGGACTTCTCTGTGGGCATTTTTTTTTCCTCCTGGGACTGTTTTTCCCAGAAATGTGCTTGTTTTCCACTACACCAACCCTGAGGGCCACATGCCCTTGTGCTTTGCTCAATGGCTTCACAATATTTCCTCCACCATTGTGCTTGGTCCTGCCAGATAATCTGTTCTACAGCAAACAGTCCCCCTCCCCCCTTCAACTGTCTCTTCTAATTCTCTTATATTGCAGAGCTTCCTTCTCCCTTCCTCCTCCTCTGGAAAGGAGGGGAGGGAGTATTTTAGTGAATGCTGGTATCCCACATGAATGATGGAATGATATATCTATACAATGTATACAGACAGACATGCTTTAAATGGACTACTTAATGTAGAGTGCTGGCCAGCTTTGCATTTTGTTGATTTTTAATTAGCTGATGGACAAGGATTTCAGCTCCTCCGCCTCCTCCTCCTCCTCGCTGCTCATTTTGAAAAGCAAATTTTTGTGCTCTAAAATTACATTGGGATGTGTGAATGATTTTGGCATCACTTTCATCTATGGCCAGATTAGCAGTAGCAGACAAATCCATACATGACTTGAAGAAACAAGGATTCCTTCCTCACCTGTTTAATGGTACAGTTACTATGTGAAGCATCTCACAGTCTGGACTTTGTCAGTGTGTGCACAAGGCTGGTTTCTGCATGGGTTTTTTTTCTGATAACACTCTTTTCATAGCATCACAGAATGGTTTCAGTTGGAAGAGATCTTAAAGATCATGCAGTTCCCACCCCCCTGCCATGGACAGGGGCACATTCCACTAGACCAGGTTGCTCAGGGCTCCATCCAGCCTGGCTTTGAACACTGACAGGGATGGGGCATCCACAGCTTCTTTGGGAGAACTGATCCAGTGCTCACCATCCTCACACTAAAGAATTTCTTCCAGTGTCTAATGCCTCTCTGGGCAATCTGGAAATAACCCAAAGGAGCAGAATTCAGGAGACAGTGTGCTTGCTCAGAAATGGGCACCCATGTTTTCTTAAAGTCCTGCACCTGATCGCATCTCGTGGAGCCAGCTCCACACTTCAGAGTGCAGCTCAGATATTTATATCATGTGTGTGTCTGTATATATGTGAACAGTACATGGTCTATAAAGATTCAAAGCTCTGTTGCTGGGATGGTTTGCCCCAAGCAGCTAGGGGCTGCTGATGTGCAAACTTTTGCCATAGACAGCAACACTAAAAACAACAAAACAATCGTCGAAGAGCTGATTTCTGGTCTTTGATTTAGTATTTATTTCAGCAGCATTCTCTGTTTAAGCAATGCTGAGGGCAATGGACTGGCATGTCCAGTAAAACGGATATACGACAACAGTCGTGTCTCGATTATGGTGGAATGTGTGTTTTCCATACTCCGGGATAGCAAGACACTGTTAGCCAGTCTTTTTTTCTTTTCTTTTCTTTTTTTTTTCCCTGCTGGGCGGTGATTACGAACCATAGAATGGTTTGGGTTGGAAGGGGCTTTAAAGCTCATCGAGTTCCAGCCCCGTGCCACGGGCAAGGACCCTCCCGCCAGCCCAGCGTCGGAAACACGCGCAGAACGCGTCGGCACCGAGGGGAGCCCCGCCAAGGCCGCTCCTGCCGCTGTGCCACGACCCGCAGCCGGTGGCGCCCACGGTGCGGAAAACCCACGGGGAGAAGGAGAACAGCCTGGTGTGAGCACAGCTTCCCGCCGCCGTGCCCTGACAGAACTGCGGGCACGCAGCAGCGCCGAGCCGCGGGTAACCCACACGCAGCACCCCCGCTCCCGGGGCCGCGCTCCCGTCACTTCCGCGGGCAGCGCCCGCCCCCTGCCCCCGGGCCCCTTCCGGGCCT